>JAVKLA010000053.1:4204311-4286040 GCA_034782735.1 Sagittarius serpentarius | reverse complement strand
GTGGCGCTCTGCGGGCTGCTCGCTGCCTGCCGGGCGGCGGCGGCGGCGGGGGAGGCGGCGGCGGCGTCCGCCAGCCGGCGGCGGCGGCTGAGCGCCGAGGAGGGCATCTCTTTCGAGTACCACCGCTACGCCGAGCTGCGGGAGGCGCTGGTGGCCGTGTGGCTGCAGTGCCCCGCCATCAGCAGGATCTACACGGTGGGGCGCAGCGCCGAGGGCCGGGAGCTCTTGGTCATCGAGGTCTCCGACCGCCCCGGCGAGCATGAGCCCGGTAAGAAGGGGCGGGCGGGCGGCGGCGGGCGGCCCCCGGCGGTGCCCCTACCTGGCGGCAGGTAGCGGCGGGGAGCGGTGCCGCTGCCTTGGGCCCGGGGTCCGGCGGCAGCGGGCGGACGCCGGCCCTGCGATATTCGCGGCGGCAGCGGCAGCGGCTGTCAGCGCCCGGCTGCCCTCAGCGCCCGGCCTGGTTACGTCTCCGTCGCTGGGTTCAGCGCCCCGTTGGAGCGAGGGACGCGCCGCGTGCCCCGTCAGATACCGTGGAACAGAGGCGGCAGCAACATCGGGAGCGACGAGGGTCCCACCTGCGCTGCAGGCAAGCCCCCGGTGCAGGTGCGCCGGCCGGGAGGGCGTTGGCCTCCCCGCTCCCTGGCACGGCCCGAACCGCCGCTGCCTGCACGGGGCGCGCGTCTGCCCGCGCGAGCTGTGGGCGGGCGGCCCGCTGAGGGGGCCTCTGCCCGGGGGGAGGCGGCTGCCCGTTCCGGGGGCCTGAGACCTCTTTTTTTTTTTTTAATAAAAGGGGATGCGAGTGGCGCGGTGCGTTTGTTCCACGCCTGCGAGCGCGGGTGTTTCCTCGTTTCCCATTTCCGAGCTGATAGTACCGCCGATGCCTAGGTGTGAAAAGGCTTAGTCTCGAAAGCTGCTCGGTACCTGAGGCCCAGCCGCAAGCCACCTGCAGTCACGTCTTCGCAATCCCCTCGGTAGGTTACGGGCCGGGTCTGCAAGTCCGTGATTTTTAGGTGGAGATGCGGCTTCTCTGGGTCTCTTGGGGTTTGGTCTGTACAGCTTAATGTTCTGCTTTATGACCCGAGTGTAACCTTGCTTTGCATCCTCAAGGGACAGACTTACATTTTTACTGACTGCGTTAGGGCTGCTGATAAAACTTAGAGGTCACAGGACATTGGAAGGAGGACAGAAGAGGAAGGTGGGGTAGCAAAGCATTGTCTTGACATGAAAAACGTAGGAATTGCAGAGAAATTTGAAAAATGCGTTTGTGGTATGCTGCCACCTTGATGTGAGGGGTGACCCCGAAGCTGAGAATTAATCTACTGCCACTGTGTAATTTGCACGCTAGAATGATACGCAATTATTATTGTGACTTTGCGTTACTGTCAGGGGACAGTCGTTGCGGCTCATTTGTTTGGCACTTCTGTCAAGCCCACTGAAAGAGGGGCAGAAAGAGCACTCTGTGCAGTCTGAGATGGGCCTGTGGCTCTTCCCAGAGACACGCTGCCTCTCTGGTTGGTGTCAGTGACGTGGGAAAGGGTTCGTCATTGGGCCCAAGCAAAAGAGAATCCAACTGTATATCAATGGGTGATAACAAACTGCAGAAAAGAAAATTCCCTATGGCTTGCATCCACATACAAGCTACAGCGAATGCCAAGCATTTCCTAGAATGTGCTCGGTCCCTCACAAAAGGAGCCCTATAGATGAAAACGCCACGTGTTGTAGTGTCCAAATCACATGTCAGGGAATGTGATGAGTCCTGGCAATCTTTAGTGGTGAATGCTGAAAATGCTGGTTTTTGCAGCAGATTAACCAGGGTTTGAACCAGAGCAAATTCATTGTTTTATTTCAGTCCTCAGTTTCATTCTGCGAGTTACTGAGCATTTCTCAGAAAGCAGAGAGCTACTGCAGCTTTCGCTGTATGCAGTGGCACATGAGAGAGACTCAGTATCTTTTTAGGAAGGGCAACGAGCCAGACCCCGTGCCTAGTTATGGTTTTGCTCCTTTGAAATAATTGTAAAGGCATTGATAACATCCCCGCTTCTTTGTTACAGAGCCTAAGCACCTACATATTATGCTAATGGTTGCATCAGAGGTGTTTCCTTCTCAATAACGTGCCCTTTCTTCCACTGTGTAGTAAAAGGGAGCACTGTTTATATTTCTGTGTGAGCTTTTTTAAGCTGTGCAGTAAAAGAAGCGGAGCCTTGTCCCAGCCTTGGCAGGAAATACGAGGCCGATTCTGCAGCTCGTACCTGAGGGGGGATCCTCGCTCGCTCACTCTCGGCATCCACGCGTGGTTCCCAGGGCAACAGCAGGAATAAGGATATTTTGTGTGATTAACGCTTGCAGGATCAGGACCTGATTTATCCTCATGTATTATTAAAAAAATGATAGAGAGATGCACAGACACACACATACATACAGTTATTTTTTCTTTTTTTCATGACAGGCTAAGGAGTTGTTATTCCTGAACATAATCTGTTCCTACAAGATATCCTGAGTGTCATGGGGTTTATTTTTAAACAGATATAAGGATAAATGAAATGTACGCTGCATCTCCTAGGTTTATGGTCTGTAGAGAGAGAGAGAGAGCTCATGCTTCTGGAAGCCTGGTGAGTATGCAGCGATGATACCTGAATTATCTAGTGAGCTGCTGCAAAGACAAAAAGAATGTTTCTGCTCAGTTAGTAAGCAAGTTGATGACAAAATAAATCAGGAAAGTGTCAGCAGAGCATTAATAAAGACTCTGTACTGAGTAAAGAGGCTTTTTACTGAGTAAATCAAATACTGCACATACGTGCATAAATTGCATAATCATGCATATTGCATGGCCATGCAGCGTTGTGTGAATGCATTTGATCATATGTAAGCACATAAATCAACTTTAATTTTAGAATATCAGCTATTTTTGAAAATGAATTTGTATTGTATGTACAATATTTGAAAAAAATGCATGAGAGAAGTAGGAAAATTTTAGAAACGTGCTTTAGACTTCCAAAGCAACTGGAACAAATCCTTAGTGAATGAAGCAATTGGAACAAATAGTTAAGGCCTCATCTTTTGCTGGGGTAAATATACTTTATGAGGATTTTTTCTGAAGTCCTGATACTATGTTGGAAGCCATGGAAACTCCATATGAGCCAGTCTCGTTTCTTGCATAAGCATACAAAGTGTCTTGGCAAATCTTGGAAACCCAGATTAGTCACTTGGAAGATGTGAACTGAGCCTTCGCTGAGCTCTTCCCAGGGACATGCTAAATGCCAGAAGCGTGAGACTGCCTAAAGTTTCTGATCCTACATTAAATACTCAGGGAATGTGCTGCCCTCTCTGCAAACTTGAACACCATGCTACGTGTGCTTTCCTTGTGGTTCATGCGAAACAGAGTTTGGTCTATTTCACAGTTTTGGTTTTTTGTGGCAGCAATTTCTTTAGGCTGATACTGCACCTGTATGGGAGATTAGAGCCTGCAGTCGCTGAAGGAAAAGAAGCCCTTGAATAGGGAGAAGTAAAACCTGGAGATGAAGATATTTGAACCTGAAGAAACAGTTTTATACTGAGGCAGCTGTTCCATGCAGATAACCTGACTTGGAGTTGGTGGGGACTAGACGGTTAAAGCAGAGGAAGACTTGACTGAGACTATATCACTGGTTAGGTGTAGAAGGTGTTGTATGAAATTAGATCGTTAGTGATCAAAACGTTTTGGAGAAGCTTTGATTATGTGAGAAAATACAATTTTGTCCCAGTGCTTGCCAAAAATTGGCAAAGTTGACAGAAGATGGCGAAGAGCAAGTTGAGATAAAGCGAGGAGAAAGAGATTGTGGGAAGTTGATGATGCACCAAGGGAAAAGAGAGGACAGTTGATAGTAAAGCACAGATTATTTCTGGGACAAACTAAACAATATTTTGCCTTAATTCAGGTGCAGGAGAACACTGACTACTCGGGAGAGAGGAAGTAGTCTCTTGCTTTGGGTGTCTGATGTTCTGTTGAACAAACAGCCAATGGATGCTGGTCTCTTGAGGCTTTTATTACCATAACTAAGCTCATTGTGAGCATAAGTTTGTGTTCTCCAATAGCAATGAAATATATTTAGGACTGATTAGTGCCAAAAGCAGTTCCTCCACCGTTAATGCTCAGCCAGTTGTTTAGACTTGCTGCAACTTCTGACTCATTTGTACCATTGATATCGGTGGCGCAAGATCAGTCCCCTCTATTACCGCTTCACTTTCAATGTGAAAATGAAACATTCTGATACTTTCAAGATGCCTAGGTTGTTTTTTTCTGTTTACTCGAAACAATTGCAGATAAAAATTTCTCTCAACTCCTACTTTTTTTCCTATAAATTACTAAGATTTTTATAGTGGTTATTTTTCAGTGTTTAGTTTTGTGAAGAAATCCTCAAAGTAAGGCTTTATTAATTGACTGGTTATGTGTGTTACAGATACGGGCTCTGAACGTTACTTTTGCATGAAATGGAGGGGAGAGAGGATGGATGAGAATACAGATTTTGTGGCAACAAAATGATCTGTAAATCTGTGACATTTTCCTTGAATTGTTCATACTAGAGAAAAGGAAACAGAAATCCTGAAAATATCAGAATGGCATTTTGGAAGCAAAATATTTCATGTTTTTTTAAAGCAGCATTTAATTTAGAAGGTTTTTTTCAATGTTAATTATTTTATTGTTCATCCTTCTCCCCACAAGCATCTTTAAAAATACTTCAAATGGAAGGAAAAGGTTTATTTGTAGTTGAGCGAGACATCTGATTTTCTAGAAAATGACGTACTTCGGGCTTTTCAAGTTTTGAACAACAAGAAAACGTGAGCTGGCGAGGCAGGAGCACGCCGTGCATGAGGTGAGCAGCACAGTTGTGACTTGGAGCGTTTGCAGGACCCTGCGGGTGTGACTTCAGTCGATTTTAGGAGGTGCAGCTCAGCTACATTAATCCTTGGACCTGTCGCTTTATCAAAGACCCCACTTGGCATGGTGAGGAAATGAGCTGGGTGGGTCAGTGCTGGCACTGAGCCTAAATAAGCTGCTTGACTTTCCAAATTGCAACTCCTGTACCGGCACCCCCAAAGTCGCTCAGTATTAGGCTCTCAGTTTCTCACACTCCAGCCCTGCAGTGGTGGAGCCCTTTCCTTCTGCAAAAACATATTAAAGGGTGACTAAAACAGAAGTGAAAATCATGCCTCTACTGTATATTAATGAATGGGGAAACCCAAGATCTGTCTGCTAGTAGAGGAACCATACCTAAGGTTTTTTTTCTGTCATTGAAGTGCTCCCTCATTCAGCTGTGGCACCAGCCATATGAGCTAATACTTTCTGTGATAAGAAATCATGATAAGTAAAGCCGACAAATTCGCAGGGGAAAAAAAATGTTGCTCATAATGTTTGTGTTTCACTGTTGCACAAAACCCCATTTTAAAATATTTTTTAAATGCTTGTAATTTAAATGACTGCAGCCATTCCAGAGAACCGCGAGCAAGCGCTGCTCTTTAAAAAACCAGGAACAGCAGCAGCATGAAGAAATAAACGTGTAGGAGGCTGCCGTGATTTCAGCCCAGCGTGGGCAGGAATCTGCTGTGCCGCAGTAGCCCAGGAAGGGGGGAGACCACTCAGTATCCCCTGTGGGTCTCGTGGGCTGCCCTGCTTCAGGCGGGCGAATGTAGCACGTGGGTCGGCAGCAGGGCGTTTTAGCAGCGGTGATATCAGAAAGCACCTAGCTCGTCTCTTGGTTACGGTGATGTCATCAGATGCAGCCGTTCTAATTTTATCACTTACAATTAGTTGCACTTGATTTTCTAAAGCTTCTTTTCCTTACGCTCGGAATTTGCAAGTAAAAATCTTCTGAGCTCTTTGACGGACCCTATTAATATTTCCCAGTTTTGCAGATCATTAATACAAATTGTATATGGCAAGAGCTTGTTATTAAATCTAGATTTTAGAGAGCAAACCTAATTTTTGCGTGCTCAAGGTTTAAGCAAATGCCAGTTTTTATCAGTGGCCACTTGTTTAGTGTTCCCTTTCTGAAGGGAGAGACTGAAGGATATGGGGCTGTTCATCGGTAAATGCGAGTACACCAAGTTCATATTCATCCAGCTGCATTTCATAAGGGTAGGGGCTGTAAATAGGTGGATATAAGCAAAACACTTTGTATCAGGAGTACAGGAGATGCTGTGCTGACCATGTTATGCTGTCACATTTTTCTGTCAGCTGTGGTTGAGCTTCTGTCCTCTCGTGGCTTTCGTTTGCAATCCTCTTCAAAGGCGAGCTGCTCTTCGGGCAGCAGGGTAGCAAGAGGACCCTCACCGCCAAACCGAGCACATGAGCAAGGCAGCTGCTGGTGTCTCTGCAGGGATGTATAAAATGAAATGCAGAACAAAATGTGGTTGAACCTGAGATTCATGTAGCCGCCTGCATTTGGGTTTTTTCTTTACTTTGTGCACCAGGGAACAGATTTTCTTTCAGAGCTTGTGAGGACGTCCTGGCTTTCCCGTCAAACACCGCAGGGGATATGCTACCGACTCGCCTTCTGGGAGTGCAAATCTGGGGCTGGTTGTACCTCACTCGTTCTGCAGAAGACAGAGAGGCTGTAATTAACTTTCCAGCGAAATCCCTTACGGGCTGCAGTGCCACTTAGGGTAGTCCCCCTGGAGTCTCCCAGTCAGGATTTGGCCTGGGGGAGTCTCTGGCAGCAAGATTTTAATGCTGCCTGCGGTCAGAGTGGCATGTCCGGTGTCCTTCACAGATTGTGTAGGTTGCGCAGGTCTTGGGAGGGCTGTCAGATTTGCTGGCCATAAGACGGCTGGCTGTATGTGCTGAGTGCGTTTTTTAAAAGCATCTGTTTTATTGTTAAGACCTGTGAATAACTTCATACTGTTTTAGAATTTACTTTGTAACAGGCGTTTTTTGGAAAATAGATTTTTCTTCCTTAATATTTTCTTTCTTAAATAAATAATATTTCCTTAATATTTCTGATTTCACCCTATCTCAGTTTTAATGTTCAGCTAAAAATAGAGGTGTAGAATACCAAGAGAAAAATGTGCTCACAAAACTCTGGTGAAAATCAAGGAGAGGTAAGCATGTTTATAGACCACATTCGCAGCTAGTTGTTAATGCCATTCATGTTCCCACTGAAGTCAATGGAAATTCACGGTAAGTGTGGCTGGGCAGCTGTGCTAGGCAGGCTCTGCAGTGTTGCCTGGAGATACGATACCCTTACTCCAAGTTGTTTCACTGGCCGAGGAACTGAAAGGCTTCCCTTTTTGTTACATCATTTAAACAAGGGTTAAGAGAGGCTGTGTGCTACCTGTGAAAACACTGTAGGTCCCAGCTACTGCATCTCAGAAGTTTCTCTTTTATGTGCTGGAATAACACAAAGGGCAAACAAGCTGTAGTAAAAAGGGCTGCAATCATTAAGAATAAACATGACTCCACAGAAAGCAGTTGTTTTATTTTTCAGGCTTAAAACCAGTCTGACTATGTGGAGCATTCAGAGTTTGTTGATCTGGTGCAGACTGGTTTTGACAATCCCATTCTTTTTGAAAGAGTCTATTACTTTAATTTCTTTTAAAGAGAAGAGTTGTTATCGCTTCCCACATCTGCAGAATGCCTTAACAGTTCCCAGTGAAAACAGGAGGTGAGCCTGTTTTGTTGTTGGTCTGGATTAAAGTTTTTTTTAATTATGGTGACGTTAATGCAAGCTCCAGAGAATTAGTGAGCAGTCTATAAAGCGCAGAGATTTCCTAAGCTTTCGTGAGACATTTTGTTAAAGGCAGTAAATTGTAATTGTGTGATTTATCAAAATGTGATCTCTTTAGTGTATTAATTCTTCATCTACTTTATTCAGGAGAAACTTTTATTTTTCTATAATTTAGTGGCCAATATCTCAAGACTTTAAATAACATAGAGGGTGAAAAGTGCAAGACGGCTCTTTATTTCAGAATAAACACAAATTTTTGCTTGTTACAATGGAGTTGTTACTAGGCTCAGCTGATAATTTAGTATGAAAACTAATTTAGAATTAGTTCCATGTTCATTTGACCTAATTTTTGTTTTCAAATGTGGTACATGATTTAGAAGCCTACATGCTGTGCATACATATTCATGCTATAATCTCCCTTTGCTGGTTAGCAGGTAGACCTCTTGGCTGGGCTGCAGTGCCCTCTAAAAAACGTCTGTGTTCTCTACTGACTATAAAAGGAGATGACATTGGGCAGGCTTCTAGCTTAGGAACGTGTGCAAGAGCTTATGGTGAAGACCTGGTGAATCCCAGCCTTCATGTGTCGTCATCTAAAGTACCTTGCTGTTCTTTATATGCTTGCTTTGTGAAACATACTATTTATGAACCCTATCTGATGTTTTCTCAGCAGATTAATTTATATTCATGTTCCACCTAAAAAAAAAAAAAGTCATATGTCACATCTTATTTTGGTCTACGTTTTCTTTTTAAACAAGTGTCTCATGCATGTATTACCACAGACTCTTGCTTATGTTTTTTTTCCATTGAGTTGGGAATTAAACTGGAAAGAAGGCTTGTAGCTGAATTCTCTTAAAATTCTGTGGAATCAAGGAAAAGTGAAAACTGCAGTGTGTACTTTAAGGCTTCTGGGTCAGTTAATTAAAATGATGGGTAGAGTTAAGAACAGTGGAGTAAAGGGTGTGTACTTCATATACTTCATTTTGGTGTAAGTTGCGCATCAAAAGCCAGGATTCAGTGAATTCAGTGGGATCGGGATGTTATAGTTGAAGCTTACTTTCTGGTATGCTGAGGCCAAATGAAGACACCAAGGGTCTTTGTAGTTAAAAGGGTGAAAAAGAAATCCTTGTGAGTAAAATGGTAGCCAAGTGGGCAGGTTTGCTGTGCCATGTGACATGAATCTGAGCTCTTTTGGCTGCCATAGATCTGCATGTGTTATCTCGGGTTTAAGGTTGAAAGCTGGTGCTGTACTGGGAGTGGGTTAGGAGCCCTGCAGAACAACAGTGCTGGAAAACACAGCTTACCTTGCTGGGATTTGGGATTTTGGAATCGGAGTTCTGCCATGTTATGAAGAAACGACTGTACGTGCCATGATGTGATAACTGCCCTGTGGCACTGAGGTTGTCACCTCGCTTACTCCTTTCAGGGGCACTGTTGGGGATGAGGACACTAGACTAAAAGTGTGGTCTTGGTCCATCGTCCCTTTCCCTTTGGAATGGGGGTACCCTGCAGTGTGCTAACGTTGTGCTAGTTGAAGCAGCACCGGCCACATCTTCCCGTGACAGCAGCAGGTAACAGGATGATTGTCAAGAGGGCTGTGGGGTTTGGGTCAATACAAAGGCATACGTTAGAAATGTGTCTGTGTAGCTACAATGGCCAGGTAATAGAGAATCTTGAACCATAAACCCGTGGTTGGCAGTTCAAAGGCAGTAAACATTTGTTTTTAATTAATTCTTTTTCTGAAGTGAGACATTTATAACTGTATAAACTAGTAGCTGCTTCCTGGTAGTTGGTCATACTGAATTATGAGCAAAACCTGACATTCTTGTTTACGCAGACATGAAGTCCCATGGAGCAAGCTGAGATAGTCATTCTTTGTATGGAGCTGTTCATGACCGTGGAGCATGAGCTGCCCGATTTACAACCAAAGGAAGATACTGTTCTGGCTGCAGAGCCTGTTACAGCGAGAACAGCCATCGTATGCCATTTTGAGTACTTATCCTTAGGTATGGGTCTGCCTTAAAGCCAAGTGGAAAGAATTGTTTGATCAGGTGGGCATCTGACTGGCCAAGGTTTAATGAGCTGTTTTCTTGGCAAAGACATCCTTGCTAGTCTACCAGTCTAATGATCTGGTAGTTTTTTTTGGTTATCTGGAAAGTATGACCCTGACTTTTGCCATATTAGTCCTCCAAACAAGAGAAATTATGCAGTATTTTGCTATGAGAAATGCAACTAATAGTTGAAAGATACAAAGAAAGTGAAAGAATAGTGAGACATTTCAAAGATCAAAACTTTTTGCCTAGTTGTGTTTCCTATACCATCGCATTAGAGATAACTAGATAAAATGTGTGGGAATTACTGCATGTTTCTCCCCTGAGATTTCTAGCTGCAAGACATGTCATTTGAATGTCCTTTTATTTTTGTGTCCCTCAAAAGTAAAGGGAGCCCACAGTGTGACTGTCCCTCCGTTACACATTACTGTCCTTCACTGTTATGAATGGTGTATTCCTTGCACGCTTATAATTCAAAATTAACCTTTTTTCCTATGATAAACTGAATGTTTTGTGGTTTTGGCTGGCTCTGCATTTTGGCTTATTGCACAAAAGCACAGTTCTAGAACTATAAGGAAAATTGGGGTGAGTCTAAGACCTAAATATACACTTTTTACATATGCAGGAAATCGTTACTTCAAAGGGATCTTTGTGACTATGGTAAGCTGACTCTCCATGTCAGATCTTCACCTGATATAGACTAGACAGTGCTTTAATTTCTCCTCCCGTCCAGCTGCTAAGCATCCACAAATCAAACTGAAGTCAGTGGGAGCTGTACATCTGAATCTTCATTATAAGCAGGAGGTTTGTAAATCCTGATGTTCAAGCCAACTTGTGTGTGTGCGCCCTTAAGAAAGAAGGCTAAATGTGGCTTTGATTCTGTAATAGCCTACACTTAATGAAAGTGTGATCAAAGTTTATGCTCTTCTGAATGAAATGTGGTGACATCAGTACATAATGAGATGGAGAGAAGAACAAAGCTGTAGGGTTGGGAGCTGGGCTATCATGTATTTAAACTTTAAACATTGTTAGTGTAGGAAGTTGTTTCACAGAGAGGGAAAGTGGTTTTGTGATAAAGGATGTCTGGCTGCTTTCCTCGTTCTGCCATGTATTTTTCATCTTTTCGGCTAAGACCATCCTCTCCCTGTGCCTCAGCTTCTCATCTACGTGCCTAGGTTCCCATCTTCCATGCTGCAGGTTAGTGTGTGGCTATGCCATGTACCCAGTATGTAGGTACTTGATAGATAGCACATGGTTCAGCATTTGATCTAACTTTAAGATGCGGTTCCTGCCTGCTTCCTGTCAGATTTTTCCTGGTAGCAAATAGCCCCAATATTTGTGCTGACTCAGCTATGCTAACTGACATATGGTGAAGAGTCAACAGTTTCTCTCCCTGTTTACCTGCTGCAGATACACAATTTTTTTTTTTGTTTAAAGATCTGCCTTGATAGCAGAGGAGTATGAAGAAGGTACCAATTCTTCCTTTTCTTCCAGTGCTGGTAGGTAGAGTTACAACAGACACATCTATATTTGCAAGGTTTCCATGTGCAAGGGAAACAAATCCATAGTGGAAATAAATAGTACAAATCTTTAGTGGAAATTTTATAGGACACATGTTTAGTGGAAAAGTCTATAAATAAAAAGAGACAGAGGAGCCTCTGTTCCTTGGTACTCCATGGAGCATCTGATAAAAATAAATTCTGTATTATAACAGTGGCCAATAGAAAGTGAAGAAGTACCTGACAACGGAAGACCCCCTGAATAGAGAAGTTTAAGGGCCAACAAGCTCATCTGACTTGAAAACTGAAGAATTTTCTGAAATAGATGTTGCCATGGAGACAGAGAGGATTAGCAGCCTGAGACTGATTTCATTGGTCTGCTGCTAGCACAAGTTGCTTGTTTGAGTAGCATTAATATGTTGTCTCATGCTGCTTTATATGCTAAGACCATCTGGCATTAGTGGTATTTAAAGGTGCAGTTCTGTTATGGAAAGAGTTGGCCAACATCGTTTGATTTATGCTTGTAAGATGAGTTACAAGAGTTAAGAGGTCTTTGAAAAGCTGCCTCATGCACTAAAAATATTTCGAGAGGTCACAGCACGTGCAGAGATGAAGTGGGGCTTTGGGAAGCGGCACGGGGAATTTCAGAAGTTTGTTTTATACTCAGTCAGCACACATTTAAAGTATTCGCTGCACAAATATGCACTTTTGCATGTTTCTTCAGGTGTGTGTGCAGAGGCAGCCATGTTTCTCTTTTCAAAAATAAGCCTTTTCACTGTACACTCTGAAGCTGCTTAGGAGCTACAACTCCACCATCTTGAACAAGCACGAGATCATATTGCTCATCGTATTGCTTATTAAGGAAAAGTATGTCGTAGAGTTAAATGAACCAAAAAAGGTCTAACCAAACAGAGCCCCTCTAGGTTACTTCAGAGTCCATGCTTTCAAGAAGAAATATTTTCTTTTAGTTTGACTATATACCACTGAAAACATATTTTGTAGGAAAGTATTTGATAAGGAAGATGGTTTGTAGAGACTAAGATAAACCTTATCTTTCATCTATTTATAGCTGTGTGTCTTCATCTGCTTTCCTTAATACCACTCTGGGGTGGGAGTTATCTTCCAAAGGAGCTTATATGACAGCGCTGACATTCCTCGGATGCTTGTAAATTTTCACTGTTTTTTCTTTGATAATTATTATCATGATACTTAATTATTAACATGATACTTAATTATTCTCAAGAGTTTTTCCCCAGACAGAGATGGATGGTTAAAGACTGACCAAATAGCCAGAAAATGTTCCTGTCTGAGCTTACAAGTTCCAGTGTAGAGCTGTGTCTGCGGGCTAAGCATCATAGGAAAAGTGACTGGAGGGAAAACTAGCTGGAGGCTTTGTTCTTCTGGACAGACTTAAAACCAAACTGAATTTGAAGTTAAATCCTGATAATAAACACTATGAGAACATAGGAATGGAAGCGTTTTTACATTCTAAAGTTACTGATGTTCTGAACTTACTGATGGAAAGCATTTATAATGGTGTTCTGCAGCTGTGTAACACATCCGCAGATACTGATGTGATACTCATTGGATATTAATGGTGTACTGTCTAGTACAATAATAAAATGAAACAAGGACTGGGGATCTACTTCACAAATCTTTAGGTTTTAAGCTTTTATTCTGGAGCTCTAACTTTGATGCCAAAATAAATTCCTCATATAATTTCACTTCAAATGCAAGACCCAAGAAATACATATCCATGGATGTCCTAGCTCCTTTAAATAGCTTTAGAATGATTGTATTTGATGCTTAATGTTTTTACAGCTTAGTTCTGTTTTAACTCTGTCCGAATGAGTATAGGGCACATGAAGAAAGCCAAATAACTTAACTCCCCAGCCCACTCTCAACCCCCCAGTTCCTTGTTTGCAAGTCAGTTCACTCCCTGGGTGGTTTTTTTTGGTTTGTTTTTTTTTTTTTTTCTGAAGCCGGTCATCCAGTTCTCTCTGAGACAAAGCTTGGGTGCAGTTTTGGGGATCAATTCACCCCAAGACCTACCTTCTCAGTGATACGGACAGGGCTGCTGCAGGACTGCTTGCTGCTGTTATCCCTGAGCAGTCTTCCAGTGTTACCTTGACATGTCTCACAGCATCACCATACATCTACCTGCTCTCACAACACACCCAGGGTATGCCACACGCTTTCACAGTGTTGTGCTATTAAAATCAGCCTGAGAGGCTGTGACACAGCCCTCACATCATTGCAGGTGCTCTGAACTAGATCAACCCACAAGTAATTACTTCTTAAAGACATCCTGCGGGGCCCACTGTAGCCTTACCCAACTGTGGGGATGATGAGAAGGGAGCAGCCCTGAGGAGCAAGGGTGTAAGCTGCCTACACCACTTGGCACGAGGAGTCTCCTGGGTGCCCTCAGCAGTGTAGGCATAGCCATAATTGTTGGTTTCCAGTTTAACAATCAGAAGTTATAGTTTCTTGAAAAATATTTGTACTTAAAAGCTTAATTTCTGAAGCCATCCATTTTGACCAGATGCTACTTCATCCCTTGGCAGTATTTGGTTTGTTTCAGTTCTCCAGATACTGGAATTTGACATACCAATAGTTATAGTCTGGGAATGAACTTTATTTTTCTCCATTCCATTCATTTCCAAGGATGGAATGCCACTTCCGTTCTTGCTGCATTTCCATAGCACTTAAATGAGCCTACTGCAGCTGATTAAACTATTCACGGATTATTTCAGTGTGAGGAAAGATGATAGAATTGAGAAACAATAACATCTGGAATAGAGGCTGGGCTACATAATGTTATAATGAGTTGCAAAGTCTGGTGACCTGGACTGTTTGAAATTGAAATAGTTGTGCCTAGGCTTTCTTGTCTGCAGTGTCCAACACAGTTCTTTAAATTTGTTGTTAATGTGAAGTGGAATGAACATAGATGAATTTGTCATGTATTTTGTGATCTATTTTACTGGTAGCCCTGAAGATTAATGATATGGAAATGTGCTTTTGAAATAACAAGTCATAAATGGCTAATGGCAAGTTCTTCTCATGATACCATTACAATAGCTCTGTAGATCCAGTCGATCTATTATAACAATAAATTTTCTATATTCAGTGGATTAATTAATATAATTCCATATTATGGGGAAAATTTCAGAAACCTGTAGTTAGAAACAGCTGAATCGTCAGAAGGTGAAATGTCTCCTGTACAAAGAATCATTAAAAGGCTCCAGAAATGCTCTGTTTAAATGTAAACAGAGCTGCTGTTAGATTTATGCTTCCTGAGCTTTGTCCCAGGTAAAATGCAGCTTTGGATAGCATTCCAGTGCTATTCCTGTAATGCTGGTGAAATCACTATATGAGGTTACTCTGGAGTGCTTGACAAAGATTTAGTGCCCATCTATACCTCTGACGTCCTCTGCAACTTTGAGAAGGGTATTTGTTCTGCCTGGACCTCAGTTCACCCTTTGGGACCCTGGAGCAATAGTGCTTGCACAGCTCGCGGGAATCTGTGAGAGGGAATCCTTCTATGTCTGTGTTGCCCAAACACCACAGAAACTGGAGGTACTGGTTAGTGCAGTCCACTCCATTTTTCATTTTCTCTTTCCTAGGAACTGAAAGGGTTAGGATAATCTAAACCAAAAAAGGATTTGATGTGGCTGGAGGAGGTAGAGTCTCCTGTTGCAGGTCTTGTTTCAGGGTTCTTTAGCATCCTCTCTAATCACTGGTGGCATTGTCTTCTGCTCTTATTCATCCACTACATAAGGACAGGCTAGCACAGAGCATGGTGTCTCTATGAGTTCCTTATTTACTTGGTAGCAAAATTTACTTTAAATTTCTTTAAATACATATCACAGATCTCATGGCTTTTTTCCAGCATAAAATTAGATCGGTGTGAGGCAGGACCTTGGGCATCATACTACTAACCAAAATTAGGAAGAGAGCTGTATTTAGCAAAGGGCAAGTGATCATCCAGAGCTGAACAACTTACAGTTTGCTTATTGCTGGTGCCTGTCATCAGAGAGCACTTCCTAGATTATTCCTGTTAAAATTAATTGTATGGACATTAAGTTAGATAGACCTTACCCTATCGCTGGTATAAAAAAAAAGTAGGTCGAAACCTTTTTGAGCTCCCAGTTATAATTTAAACTCATTGCACCCTGCAAAGCTGTGACTGGCATTTTTTTTTTTTTTAATACAAGGATTCATTTAAAACATTATTCTCTTTCCTTTCTTCTTCCTCCTTTCTTTTCACTATTACTATCCTTTTTTTCATCAGGTTTTTTTTTTTTTTTTAAATCACTGCAGTTGTCTCTCAAAATACAGCAAAGGTGAAATAGAGGAGAGGAAGCAGAAGACTAACGAAAATGTGGTTTTGCTACAGATTCTGTAGACTTTCAGTTTTCTCCAGCCTTAAGGCTGCATTAGAGAGTGTATCAAGATTGTACTACCTAGAAGGAAGCAGTAGCTGTAATTTACAAGAAGAACATGGCGTGTTAGTCAGCGATCTGTTTATAACATTGTGGTTTAGAGCAGAACTTGCCCTTTCTGTAGGAGGATCTCCAGCAGAATCTCAGAAAAACTGAAGCAGCTGCAGCTGTAAAAGGAAATGTATATTAGAAATGCCAGGGAGAAACCACAGGCAGGGATCCTTCTCTGCCATTTGTAGCTCTGTCATTAAATGTCCCTTTCAAAGCTTTGAACAGAGATAGAAATCACGTTAACATTTAGATACATAAAAGGAATAGGCAAATAATGACATCAGTGGTTCAGCTGATGATGAGATGGTTGCTGCAGTCTGTAATAAACTGGGACCTGTCATTGCAGTTAGTGTCTGGATAGAAACCTCTGAGCACAAGAGCATGGGAGTACAAGAGGCAGTAAGTGTACAGGGTCTTACCTAGTGTATAGGAGTGGATCCAAGAAAACGAAATATTGTGATAATTTCACCATTAATATTTTTACAGATCTCATGTGCGGAGTCAACAGGAGTGTGGATCAAACTCTTCCCTCTGATTGCTTTAGGTGAGGGATAGGTTGATTTCAATGCAGTCATCCTGCTTTTCTGTTACTTTCCTTTGGTTGCCCTTGTGTTATTCTCTGTTGTTTAAAAACACATTGAGATTAATGCAGCATAATTTCTCTGTGTTTACTTGGCAAATGGGGGAGCACATATTTAATTTTTGAAACAGTTTATCAGAAGTGCACTAAGTGCGTTTCAAGAAGTGTGTGTTGAAAGTTATTTCTTCCAGCTTTCCTATTAACTGGTTTTCAGTGATGAATGCATCTTCCAGGAAAGCAGTCAAAATTAAATAGCATGAAAATCTATATGGGTTTCAGTTCTGCACGCAGTGAAGTCCATTGAAGCTTTGCCAGTGACATCAAGGGATCCAGAGTTTAACATATTGCCTACACTGTTAAGTACTATGGAAGTGAGACGAGAGGGTGGGCTGTATGTGTCTTCATAAGCCATTACTAATAATATGAAATAACTTATAATAGGTTAAAATCATACATGATTGCATGTGCGTATTCAAGTGTATGTATACACTGTATATCAAAAATCTCCCAAAAGGTCCCTGTAGAAAGGAAAAACCAAATCTCTCAACCATTGGCTGTGTAGAGGATCCGTTCCTTGGGAGCTGCAGCAGAAGCTTATCAACGTGGAAGTGAAGGTGCACCGATCAGTGGGGTAATTGCTGAGCTGATCTTTAAAGCTCATTGAATACTCAAGAGAAAGTAAATTTAAAAGACTGGAAAAACTTCAGCTAGTCCTTATCTTAGATAGGATTCCACATTAAAAACTAGACACTTGGTAAACTTTCCAGCCCTTCATATTCATGCTGCAATTACCTTTTCATAAAGCAATGATACGAAAATGGGAAAAGCAGCATGGCAAATACTGTATTTTAACATAGCACTGATGGTGTTCATTGGCCACAGCAGGGAGGTCTCATGGAGACTTCTGAATTATTATGGGCAGGGCAGGCCAAGAAGCAACCAGTGGTTTTGAGATTTTGTTAATTCTTCTGTTTGACAAGTGAATGAATCCCAGATCATCTGAAGATAATATGCAGATACAAAGTAATACACAATTATGCCTGATCTTGTGTTGTAATTTGTTTTATATTGC
Source organism: Sagittarius serpentarius (assembly GCA_034782735.1). NCBI lineage: Eukaryota > Metazoa > Chordata > Aves > Accipitriformes > Sagittariidae > Sagittarius > Sagittarius serpentarius. Next base: position 4,268,648 of record JAVKLA010000053.1, on the reverse strand, counting down.
TAACAGTGTGCACAGTCAAAGGTTTAACAACAGAACAATACATGAAGCCCATGCTCTTCCCTTGTTTCTAGTCAGTGACATAGCTAATTTGTGATGTTCTGCCTTTCCTGATGTTATTAGCAAAGCTTTCGTGTCTTCAGTGTGTGCGACACTGATTGATTTTTCTTTCCTGTTTGCTTGGCTATCCCTAGTAGCAATTATAATTTTAGACTATTTCAAAAAACAGTCTTTTTTCCTAAGCTCTTTGGGGACTTAAAAAAAAACAACAACAAACAGACAAAAAAACCAAACACCAAAACCAACCAAACAAGGAACTCTTTCCAAAGCTGGTTTTTATTTTTAAAGCCTTACAAAACAAAAACGTATTTTTTTATTCCTTTGTAGTTTGCTCTGTGAAAAATTACCAGAAGAGGAAAAGAGGAATAATATTATCCATATAAAAATCATGACAGTCTTGTGGGTTTTTAAAAAAAAATATTTTGGACTTTGAAATGTTAAAAATCACAAGTCTTGTGTCTTTTGTTTGTACTCTTTGATTTGCTGGATCGGTCAAGACTCTGTGGAGTGGTCTTTCCTGGAGTGGTCGTAATTCTCCAGTGGCAAGGTTTCACCTTGAAGAAAGAGATTTTTTTCCTTACATAGTTTGGTTAAATAAGTTTTAATAAAAATGAATAAACATGTAAAATTACCCAACTATAAATCAGAGTTTGAAGCATGAAGGTATAGTTGAAATTCAGGTCTTAGTTTGCCATTCCTGCATGGTGCATCAAGATTCTCCAGTTGCTTATTATGTCTTTTTGCAGGTGATTTCCTGGCATATGTTGACCCATCTTTCAAAACTTCAAGCATTATTATATGTTATAGAAAAAGATCTTTTGAACTTTGGGGCAACTCTATAAAAGTTACAGCGTACTCAGGGAAGGTTTTTCAGGTCGGCCTTCTTGCTCGACTTGCAAGAGTGAGGCCAGTATCTGTGACGCTGCAGGCACAGTGGTCCTGTCTCACCAGAGGATCAAGGCAAACCAGAATACCATTGGTAGGTGGCAGAGTGAAAGATATCCCCAGAAAACAGAAATTCAAATGTTCACATGGGGCTCAAAAGCCTTTAAGATCTACTAAGCCTAAACTGTGTTCAAGTCAAGAGCTTGCTTTGTTTGCAATTCAGTAATTTCAAAGGGGAAAAACATAAATAACTTTAAAAAGGAAGTGGTCTTAGAGAATGGGAACAAAAATATCAAAGGTAACTTTCTAAAACTTTCTCATGTATTGAAGGGGTAAGAGCAGATAGGTTAGAGGCATATGGTGCATCTTGAATAACTGTTTTATTTATTTCTCTACAAATAGAGAAAAGAAATAAAAGACTCTACCTAATGTTAAAGTCTGTGAAAGCTCTTTAGATAAAAAGAAACAAAATTCTCCCAAGAGTGTTAGTGTGTTGCTATGTGAACAATTACAATGCAGTAGCAGAAAATGTTTACTGAGTGCCCGCTATTCTAGGAAGGATTTTGTGTAGGCTATATCAAAAGAGAAAGAAGTGTATTGATGCCAGTTAAAAAGATCTGTCCGTGTTGTGAGATTTGTTCTGTTATGTTTACTCTGAAGAATCATGGCAAGCCTATTTACCAAGACTCCAACAGACTCTGAAATTGCTGAAGAGGTAAGAAGACATTCAAGGACAATTTCATTATTTTTAATTATTGATATATGGGTAATATTTATGTGTGGAGGACAAATTTATTCAGAAGAGAGACACACAAACCCATCCCTTTGTAGGACATCTACCAAATAACTAAACGTGCAGTTGTACCAGAAAGTATGCTTATACTTTGTTTAGTCAAGTGGCTGAATCCGATGGTATTGATGAAAATATGTTAATAGAGGTTTTCCTGTATGTTAATGGAGCTTTTCCTGAGGGTGGTTAGGGCTGACTTGGGGGCTTACTTGTATTGCTAGCCTGTGCTTAAACCTGCATCTTCATCACTGTGGTCACCCACTTAGGTAGGTTAAACTTGTCACACCTCCATTTACAAGATTTCCTTGTGCAGTATGGTTATTGAAATTGAAACCTGGAGCAAGGACCGGGATGAAGAACCCATTCATTAAGGAAGTGTCACGGAATTTTTGACAAGGACAGATGTGAATTTATTATGTTTCCTAATAATCTGGAGGTTGGCACCCTTGGAAAGAGATGATCTTTAACAATGTGAGGCATTCATTCCCAGTGGGATTGGAGGTGTTACACTATCCAGGTATTAGGTGAAAATAGGCAAGGAAAGAAGTCTTCTTTGTTGAGACGTCTTGCTTTGTCAATGCTGATGATGTTGTTACCAGGTTTTTCCTTGATATTTTTGTGTGAAATAATGTCCCTAGCTGATATCATGAAGATGATGTTGAATGTTCTCATTGTCTTGTTGATGCCACTACGTTATTAAACTTCTTAAAATGGATTTTTTTCACATTTCCCTAACAATTAAAATGAATAATTTATTAAAGTAGTTGAATATAATTATACTTAGTATGTTTTAGTTCATGTTTTCTTTCTTCAGGGAAAACTTTGGAAATCAGTATAAAACTCCTCTGTAATTTTAAAGGTTTTTCTCTGTTCCTTCCTTCTTTACACTGTTATTATGTTGTTTTTTTTAATCAGAACTCTGGAAGGAAATTCCTGACCTTTTGATTTTTCCCATGTAAATCCTGAACTGCATTTGACATGTCAGCTCATAAAGTTGTCATAATGTCGTGACTATGGTTTCAGACCTGTGTCTCTGTGGGATTTCCTCAGGAACCAGGAATCATAAGCAGTGTTTGTAGATACACTCTATGGAATTACATTTCACTGATAAGTGGAATGCAAACAGTGAATTAAGAAGTGGTTTTAGTTAATTATTGAGGATCATCATTTTTAGAATGATCAGAAGAGAAAGAACTGTGCAATACTGTTCATAATTGTAGTAAAAGTGAAATCGCAATATATATGACTTTTTTCATTAATTTGACTTTTGAGAGTGATCTGTAATTGAAACATAGTTTTGGTCCATATTGTGGACCAAAACATCACTATTAACGATACTTTTTCCTTAATTCGCGTTTATTCTACTCATAATAAAGACGGATGAATTGTTCCTGGGTAGTAGAGTCAACACAACAGTGGAAAAATGAGCTGGCTTTTGTACAAAGAGTTAATGCACTGCACAGCTACTTAAGTGCAAGTAGAAATTGGTTGGAAGATTTTTTTCAGGAGTAGGAATACTGTGATGATGGGTATAATGTAAAAATGTAAGAGAGGAAGGTTAAAAATGGTTCAGAAAGAGCAGTGTGTAATTTTAAAGCACTAAGTCTGTAGAGGTAGCAGCTAGAATAATTTCACCTTTTGACACGTAAACTGGGACAAGGCATGTCCTGTCATTGTCCCCGTGCATGTGGTGTTCCATCAGTTCCTAGCACTTGAAAAAAACCCCAACATTATGGTCCTCTGGGAGACTAAGCACTAGTTTTACTTTACCACTTGCCAAGGCCATAAAGAGAATAAATGCAAATATATTAGTTTGGCAGTAACACTTGGGAGACTTAGCTGCTGCTGCCTTGGGTGTCCAACAGGTCTCCAGTGAATAGATGCTAGTTACTGTGCCAAATGGAATATTTTTCAGGGTGGATGGGCAGAAACCAAAGGGTAAGGATTAGCATTAAGCAGTGGTGAGGTCACATGATGGAAACTGCTTTTCAGCATGGAATACCTCATCAGAGAGAAAGTAACACACTGTGTAAACTTATTAGTGAGGAGACGGTTTATGAGAAAAAGGTGAAAACATGAAATAAGAAAATAGTCATGTAAAAAATGACGGGAAAAACATCTAGTAATATTCAAGTTAGGAGATTAAATTATGAAAGCAAATATGAGCAAATTCCCAGAGGTGTTCCCTCCCCATTTGTTCTTAGGCCAGTGCCTCTTGGTCCTGTTAGGTCTGTGGCATGAGAAGCCAACGAAGACTTTTTTTTGCCCCCCTTTTTTAACCTTCTGATTACCAGCATAACAATTCTTTGCAATTTTAGATGATGCGAAAACAGCAGGGTGCTCCGGGTGGTGTGATCTCACAGGGTGAATGATGACGGAAGGCTGGTGCTGTGGTCGCTAGGTTATAACGAGGTCATGGAAACATTAACTTTGTGGCCCGGTGGTGCCTGTCGCCAAGCCTGAGCGTGGCAGTCGGACTGGACCGGCTGGCGTCGTACCGTCTCCGGGAGGATGCACCGCTTGTTGGAGGGCCGTGTGTCCGGGTCGTCGTACCGTCTCCAGGAGGATGCACCGCTTGTTGGAGGGCCGTGTGTCCGGGTTGCTCAGCACCTGGCACCTCTGTTTCTCTGGCTTCCGAAGAGAGCACTCTGTGAGCGCAGGCTGCCGGGTTTGCAACTTCTGCCTGTTGTCCTCCCTCTTTTTGGGTCCCATGCAGTGTAACTTCCTTCTCCCTCCTCCTTTACTTCAGAGGACCTCCAATTCCTTCAAAGGATTCCATTGCTGTTCTCAAAAGCGTCAGCTTGCATCGTGGAATAGCCTTCTGGGTAAGTGACTGAATTTCAAAGGGCTGTTTTCCAGCCGCTGTGATGCTGTGAGACTACTCCTTTTGTTCGCTTACAAGCCTTGCAGCAGAATTGAACTCACGCCTTTCAGAGGCTGACATGGTATGTTATTTCTTATTTCATCTTATTGTCTGCCTGGGGTAGCTTATCCTGGTCGTGTATTCTTCTCTATAATTGCCTTTATTCATCAGCCTCTTATGGCACTTAGCTTAACTCTCCCTGAAGTCCACAATAACTTTTGAAATATTTTGACTTGGCGGAAAAAGTCCAGTGTGATTATCTTCTGTGCTGTATTTTAACCTCAGGAAATCCTGGCCTCCTGTTGCCCAAAAATGAAGGACATGTAAGTGCTACAGGAGCACAGCAGCATTTTTATTTCCACAGTGACTTCCAGAGAAAAATTTTAGCATGTATTAAATATTTTTTTCATTTTAAGAATTTTTTAAAAGTTCTTTCTTTGCTTCTCCTCCAGGTTAGCAGTTTAAACATGCCTCTCTCTCTTCCATTTCTAGCATTCTGTAAAAGGGTAAGGTAAATTAAAAACCCAGAAGTGTTTCTGAAGGAAGATGAGTGCTTGGAAGTTCTTGGAAGAAATATACTTTGTCCTAATGCAACAGCATATATATATATATGAAATGGTTGATGGAAATAATTATAATAACATAGCCTTACAATTTTTAAACAAGAAAAAGCATATTTTTCTATACACGCTTCAAGCCCCTTATGATGTTAAATGAGGTTTGTGTGCACTGCGGTATACAGTAGGATTTATAGCTACTATGTAAATCTTGACAGGATGCTTTTGGCTTGCTGAACTTTCTCATAGATGCTTTGTGGATAGTTTCTGCAATGTATTCAGTGGAGAGATTTGAGGGCAAATTAGGCATAGTACATTAGGCATGGTGATAACAAGTCATAGATTCTCTTCCTAGTGTCTAAATCTTTGCTTTTGTGGGAGATAACCATGTACTATAGGGCATGTATGAATAATTTCTGTCTTCTCTCTGCTGTGTGTCAGTGTTCTTTAGCCTAAAAAATGCAGGTATAGTGCAATTCCTCTTGAAGGCAAATGAAGTGCACCATGTAAGGGAGAGTAAAAGAGATCCCAAATCCCTGCATAGCAGCGGGACAAAGTTTTCAGGATCCTTAAGTGCCTGTTGCTAGTATGACGGTGTAGCAACTTGCATTGAACAGGCCCTCTTAAGAAGAAGTGGAGTTTAGCTTGGTCTGCTGCCAAGTATTCTGCTTCCAGAATAATTCTGTGAGATCACCTACATCAGGGTTTGTGTAAGAAAAAATAGCTTTAGGAATTTGTGTCAGCAAAATGTGGCAGGTTCAGTATCCAGTATCCCCAGGCACAGAATATTGACGCCAAAGTAAAATATAAATTTCTTATATTTGACAGAAAAATACATCTAACATAGAAAATGTGCTCTGACCAGAATCTGTCTTGCCTCTTTAGTGCTCTGAAATGTACAGTATCACTGAAAAGAGTGTGAATTATTTACAGAAGGCACATCTGTGTTACATGGGTGCTCATTAGACCAGTAGTGTGCTACTTCTGTGGTCTGCTGCCACCCATACTCGGCTGTGTCCATCGTCTTTAGGTCTGTTATTCCTCTAGAAGTGGCAAGTTGCAGTCAGATCTCGGAGTGATAGAGCAATCCCATACCACAAAACTGAAAGAGTAAAACCACCAAACTAAACCATAACAAAAAGTCCAAACTTCGGAAGAATAAAATCCTCTTTCTGTACGAAATAATACAGCTAGCACCACATGTAATGAAAAAAAAACATTAAAAAATGGGAAATGTTACTTAAATGGGAAATGTTACTTAAACAGGTCTTACCCACCTACTTCTTACATATGTGCTTATAGTGTAGAGGTTTTACACTGTCAAACATCTGGGCCTTCCTTTTATTAAAAAGTGGGCACTGAAGTTAAAATAAACAAACAAACAAATAAATAAATCACTGCTGTAAACTGGTATGGTGATTTCTATGCCAGCTGTTCTCTAAACTTGGTTCAGGCTACTTTTTCTGCTCACTAGCAGGAACAGGTTTAAATGCAGTATTGAACTGGAGCCTGATTACTTCAGGCAGTGATCCTGCTTTAATTAGTAGACAATTAGGCACAGGATTTGAAGTAACCTGGTTTGACACTGTTTTGTCAAACCTCCAGTGTGCTAAAACATTTCCATATTCTGTCAAATGTTAATTTTTTTTTTCATGAATTAATGTTTCCAGTCCTTCAAAAAAGCCAGAACTGCTTTTTGGGTTTGCAGACTCAAACAGTAACCATAACAGACTCTAATTTCCTTAGTAAGAAAGATGTGTCTCTGAACTCTCATAATAAATTTGAATATCAGCATTTACTCTCTTACTGATTAATTGAACAGGCAGATTCAGTTTAAAAATGAAACTGTTGCAGCATGGACCTTTTCCTTTGACAGGTGCTTGGGTCCTGGCTCTCTAGGATGCTTGCAGTCTCTTAAGTCATTCACTCAGGAAAAAGAGACTTGCTTTAGTTGTAGCTAGGACTTCCACTTTGTAAGAGGGATGGAGTTGAGGGAAAAGGTGTAAAAACTTGTGTGTGGGAAGAGGGTTTCAATCCATATAAGCCACAGTGGGAGACTGTGAACAGCAAGTCCGCTTTTTTTCTGCTGATGGTGCTGTGTTGTCAAGCTGCAGAATTTCACCTGGTTTGTGAGTGGCGCCTTCCCGAGACCCCTCTGGGGCATGACAGCTGATTCAGGCTGTCTGTACTGTCACAGCTGAGCAGTGGCCCTTTGAGTGGCGTGGCCGTTCCTGCCTCGAACAGCCTCATCCTGAGACCTCGGTTCAGATCTGGAGCTCAGTGGTGGAAGGCAGTGCAGACATCGCGATCCCCCTTTTTTTTCCCCAAGACAGGGTACTTTAGTAGAACTGGAAGATGTTTTGCAGATTATAAATTAAAGGAGAAGTGAAAGAAAACGGCAGTGAGAAACCGACGTCAACTGACACGAGTATTAAGTAGCGCAGTGCAAGGAATTGTTAGAGTGGTCAAAGCGATAAAGAAAAATTTCCTGGAAGGTTCATCAGACCAGGGAATATTCTACAAAGGGTGCAGGAGCTAGTTATTTAAAAATAAATAGATAAACCTTGAAGGATACTTTAGAGCAAAACCTGGCAGGAGGAGAATACACAATATCCACGTAGACCTTGCCAGCTTCTCCGTCTTCTTCACTTACCTGGTTAAAAAAAAAAAAAAGTTGTTGTTCATTCTTGTATGTTGAGATTTAGAATATTCATGGGGTTTAAATGAATCTACACATGAAGGACATAATGAAAACGCAGTCTCTTCTCTAGTTTTGTCTAATTTACTTGAAAAAATATTATAATCGCTAGGTGTGACATTCCTTTTCACAAAACTTGTGTTTTCTTTTGTAGGTGGATTTGTGTGGGTGTAATCCCAATTCAGCCATCCTAAAATAAAACCATAAGATAGCACATTTCCTTCCTTCATTTAAATAGAACATAGAGCTATAAAGCCCAGTGATAAGCAAATAGCAGCTGAGCATCACATGTCATCCTGCTTTCTCTCATGCGCATCAATGCGATAACAAAATGACATCTGTTAGGGTATTTCTGTAGTGAAAACCCATGAAGAAAGAGCTCTGCAGTACAGCTGCCCAGACTTTCAAAAATGTTGTAACACCACCCTTAAATTTTTGTTTAGTGGAAACATATTAACAATATACTCGGGAACAATTGCAGTGTAATGAGAAGTGAGTGCTATGTATTTTTCGCTCTGCCAGTTTTCACTTGCTTTTATACTAATTGTGCAGTGAACTCATTTTCATTTGGTACAGTCTTTCTTTTCTTAGGCAAACCTGTTTCATTTTTTCATTACATAGGAAAATGAACTGTTCCTTAAGAAAAAATGTACTTATATTCAGTTGTCTATTTGAGCTAAATGTTGCTTATTCTGCATATTTTGGAGGTTTCCTTGAGTCCAAAGGCTTGGAGCATCATTTAGGATTGGTACTTGATTTTGTTAGTCTTGAGAGATTAACTGCCAAAATATTGGTAAACATGAAAATATTAATTTGTACTTCTGAGCCATTAATGATTGCCTGTGTTGTCCACTGAGCAAATTTTCAAACCACTTTCCTTGCACTTGCTCCTGCGGTGACACCTGTGGTAGCAAACAACCTCCCCACACCAGTGTCAGAGGCCATGATTTGATGCCCTTCTTCAGATCTCTCTGTAATATTTACTTTTGTCACAGCAGTTCCTGAAGGTAAGGGAGGAAAAGGGGTTAATGAGATGTATGGTAAGATCATCGCCTGCCCAGTGCTTGCCGTATGCTTCTATTCTCTTTTCTTCTTTTGCTTAGATATAGCAAACGCTCTGAGAGCAGGTACAATCTTTGTTTGTTCAGTGACAGCACAGTGGCGTCTGTCCTGCCATGGAGACTGTTAACATTTCGTGATACTAGTATTAATACTTGGATGGAAAGTCTCGCACTGTCGGAGTGGCAGCTTTGAGTAACCCATGGTTAAGATCCCTGTGTGGCTTTCTGCACTGTGACTATCCCGTGTAATCGTGCTTGCATACACAGTGGGAAAGAGGGCTGTTGGCTCTGACCGATGTTTTTTTTTTTAAATATGTCCATTGTTTAGTGATCAGTATAATAAACTATATAAATTTTTTCATAGTTCTATGCACAACTCAAGGCAGTCACCATTGACAAGCAAGAGTCTTTCTTTTTCTGGGAAAAAACGTCACGGTCAGACTATTTTTGCCAGGTTGGAAAGAGCTGTAAGCCAAAGCATGAACTGCTCATAACAGGCATGTGTAATATGCAGCTCAGCCTGATGCATTCTGGTTTCCTACATTACACAGTGTTCTCTTTTAGCTTGGTAGTTTGTAAGTTACACACCCGTGACAGAACAACATCTCGATGGAAGTCTGGGAGCTGTTCCTAGTCAGGAAACTCTCATGGTTCCTGAAATTATCTCTTGGGTTTTTGGGTTGTTTGGTGGTTTGTTTGGTGTTTTTTTTTTTTTAACTCTTGCCATAAAAGACTTAAGTTTGCCCTCATGTCCTGCTTCCTTTGACACGTTGAGTTGATTATTTGAATCTAATGGGGCCTTCTGAATAGTCTTGAGATGTGATCACAGCATTGTTCCCAATGTGAAATATTTTATGAGCAAACCTTGGTTTTGAGTTTGTCGCTTTCATGGGGTTACAGTAGTAGACTACCATGTCCAGTGGGGGAAATAAAGGTTATCCTGAAAGCCTAGCACGTTTGTTCCCAGCATAGCCCTATCACTAAGGGCTGCTTTGTTTTCCTTCTGTAAAAAAGCATCATTCTCTAACACTGAAGAGTTTGAAATAGTTCTCTTAGCATAGCAATAGTATAATATAGACGTAATTTTACTTTCTGTCTCCCTTTTAAAGCAAAATAAGAGAAAAAAAGCTTGCTGTTGTACTAACCTCAGTGCGCTTTTCTACAGTTGGAGTCTGCACAGTAGGCAGTTAAGCATCAACGCCCTGCTACAACCGTGTGCCTCGCACTGATACTTTATATGCACCTTTTCTAGCAGCTTTTCAGATAGTATCGTGATTCTAAATTTCATATTGCCTACTGCAAGATGGAGTTTTCCAGCTTTTATAAATATATGGGTTCATACCTGGTTTGAAGAGAAGGCTTCAGTGAAAACAAGCCACCTTGAGAATTTTAACATGAAAAATTAGGTTGTTTTCTGGGTTACACAAGTGCAAAGAAAATATCTTTGCAAAAAAATGTTGTCTTACTAGGGCCTATATTTTTTTACCCCCAGATAATTTATAAATAGGTGAAAAGCTTTTGCTTAAAAAAAAAAAAAAAGAGTAGTTAAATGTGGACAGAAACCAAATATGGAAAAATTGCGTCCAGAAAGAAGTTTTTCAGAAATAAAGGCTTGATCCAGAATTTACAGGAGTCAGTGGAAAATCTGTTCTCAAAGTTGTTGCTTTTGCATGAGACCGTAATGCCTTATTCTGGCAAACTCCTGAGCATGTGCTTGACTTGGTGTTCCAGACTAACCCCTCTGATGCTAGTATGCTGAAGGTAAGCATATGCTTTATGTGCTTCACCGGTTCAGGCCTTAAATGAAGGGAAAAGATGATAAAACTGAGCTCTCAATGTGTATTTCAAAGGTAGTTTTTGCTACAAGCGAAGTTAAAAGGGAAAATGTTTTTATTGTATAAATATAGAATTCTTCATGGTTAGAAGAAGATATGTGTCAGGTCAAATATCACTGGGATGTTTTGGGGAGAAAAGTATTGTTCCTACCTTCTGGGTTAGTAGCATGTCTTGGTGAGTTATATGTGCTGGCTGCTCTTTCCCAAATTTGTTGTCTTTCGTGAAGTGCAGTCTTTAATGGACAGTGTGGTAATCTTCAGTCCCTTTGCCTTCCCATTTCTGTGTTCCTATAATCTGGATTATTTTACATTTTGTAACTTCTTTTTTTTTTTTTTTTTTTGGCTTAGCAGACCTCTGGAAAAAATATACTGAAACATGCTTTTGGCAGTCATCACACTGTGATCATAAAAGTTAAACCCAGGCTGAAAGAGAAAGTAAAGTAAAATCCATATAAAAAAAGTAGAAAATATGGCAAAGACTAGATTGCTGATATTTTATGAAACAATCCAAGCAGCTTTAAGTTTCTCTTTTAATGCAAAAATATTATCATTTGATAAAAAAGGCTTTTCTTTCAGATTGTTTGATTAAATAAGAATGAACTACTGAGTTATAAGGTGTAAGAGGGTTAATAAAGACAGGGAGTACCGGGTCGCTTCCTAAAGGGTTCAGTTTATTTCTCCCTTGGAGTCATGTGGTTTTGATTTTGTTTGTGAACTGTGCCAAATCTGTCTTTTCATATGATTTTGAATACCTGCAAATGCAATTTCTTTATTTAAAATTAGAAGTGTGCTTTAGATCTAAGAAGATGTTGGCAAACAGAAACATGAAAAATATGTTCATGACCTGGGGATGACCTCCTTGGTGCCCGAGTCTCTCAATGAGGGACATTCATCCGTGTCTCTAAGACGTACATGTCCACATACACACACAATAGTAGAGAAGTGCTTGTATACAGTCAGAAAAGATTTTGCATCCACACTACTCAGTACTGTTCCTCTGTTGTCTGTTGAATTAAAAGCTTGTCAAATGCATGTTTGATCAGGCACCACATCTTCTTCCTATTCGATTGGAATCATTATTTCCTTGATTCTCATTTCTCTTTGTTAGAGAATTTTTTCTTCTCAAAAAGCCCCAAATGCCTGAAACCTCAAAGTGAAAGTATTGCTGTAGGACTTCTCAGGAGATGCCCTTTGGCTGTATTATGCTCTCCTCTGTGGGCTGGCTAGTTAGCTACTTCATGGGGTCTTTACCCATGAAGAATGACAGTATGTATGAGAACAGTGATTTCAACAGTCTCAGTATATTTGTTAATAAATAAAGGTACAAAATGCATGAAACCACCTTTTAAAAAAGTGCCAGACTTTATTATACCTCTTCATTATGCCTTGCCAGCCTTCTACACCTGCATAAAATTGAAATAAAATGCAATAAATCTGGAAGGTAGGGCACAGTTTTCCTCTCACTTTCACTGCTTTAGTATTGGTCTGAATTACAGAAGTATGGCAAAATATTTCAGCTCCTGGTGTTTTATTACACTTACTAAAACCCATAAATGGGTACACAGGAATTGTGGTGAATACACTCAGACTATACCAGATACGACTGACACCAGTAAAAAAAGCCCTTTGGACTTTTATTAGTGAAGGAATTTGCCCTTGGATAACATGTACATTTTCACTAACCTGATGTTTCCTCCTGCATTGGTAGGAAAGAGCTTGCCTGATGTACTGCTAGCACATAAAAGAGAAAAGTTTCAAGTGAGATGAAAGGGTCCAGAAAAGATGGATTTGCTGTTGCTTTTTGTATTGCTTAGAGGAAATAATAATTAGACAGTGCTAGGAAGAGCTACTTGGTTTCTGATCCTGGTGGTCATTGCACTTTAATGTGCTTGGCATATTGGAGGCATAGTGGGTAGAATTGTAGGAAATGGCTATTATTCTCCCTTTTGTGAGGAACATGCCTTGTTGCTTTGAACTAACCTTTCTGCTTGCACTTAGAATAAACCCTAGGTAGGTTTTTATATCAAATCGCACAGAGCTCTATTGCCATCCATAGAGTGCATTATAAAATATCTAGTTACTCAGCCGCTGCTTCACTTTCTGCACTTATAGGTGCAGTTCAAGGATAGGATTGTGATTTCTGTTGTCCTTGACTGCAGACCATACGGACAAGAGATACACCTCTCTCCTTTCTCTTAACACAGGACTGTCTTATTAACTCTTTGGGGCAAAAACCCAGTGGAAGCTCTGAGGAAAGCTGAGAAGATACCAAGATTTCATGTTTGTTCCCTATATGAGGAAGATAATCTGTCTGTTTTTAGGACACTAGGATGTGTGTCCCTGAACAGACCTAAAAGCCATTACAGATTTTTTGTTAAGCATTTGTTTCTATCTTATGAAGGGTGTTCTGCGTCTCGCAGCTATACAGCTGTGCTGTGGCTTGCAGTGTCAGGGTCAGTATCCATAGGGGATTTTTTGTCTGAAGCTCCCTCATCTAAAGGCAAAACATCTCTTGAAAGCCGTCTGGATTCACTCCCATCTGCTATTGAAACAAAGGGTTTGTCTGGTTCAGTCATCTCCATCATTATTCTTGAGTCAACAAGCTGTTCTGTGATTCACTTCTTCTTCTTACGCACCAAGCTTGATTTTATTAGCCTCTGCACCAGCTTAGCTGCTTCTTCTTATACTGTCTTGCTAGGAATCATCACCTTTTTTCATTTTTTTTTTTAATGTATAAAATGATATGGGGGCATTTTCTAAAGGGTATCTATATTTCAAACAGACACGAGTGTGAAGAGATAGAACCCCTCCCAGCATCCAGGTCTGCATTTCTACCTAAACTGGCTCTAAATAAATCATTGTGGTACAATACCAATTTTAAGTAAAATTTTACATGCCATTGAAAAATTCTGAAGCCAAGTGTTGCAATGTTTGGAGATGTAGTGTTGCACTACCAGTCTTGATCACTCTCTGCCCATGTAACCTTTATTTTCTTCTGCTTTGTACAGATCTGATTTAACCATTGCTATCTCAAGAACAAATACAATCAAGATTTACTGCTGGTTATCACATAGCATTCATACTTTAAATGCAGAAAGTTGAGAGAGTATTAGCTGCTAAAACCAGGCTGGAGGTGAAGTGCAGCAGAACAACAGATCTCAATAAGCCACTTTTCATCAGGGTTTCACACAGTTTACCGGTTTTTAAGCCTACAAATGCAGCTGCAGTTTTTCTGGCAAAAAAAACCCCTCACTTCTAAAATGATGGAATTCTGGTTTTTAAGATTTATACCAAAAGGGTGATGCTAAAATAGTATTAGGACTAAAAGAAGCTACCTGGGTATTTGTTGGTTTCTGAGGATATTAACATAAATCAGGTCATTTATGTTCTGACGTAAATGGTGTCCTCTGTTAGTCATCACAAGTCAACCTTTCATATTTTTTTTTCCACAAAGGAGCAAGGTAGCAGCATAATTAGCTTTTGCAGTTTGCCTATGTCTTTCTTACTGTAATTTATTTTAAAAGGGCACTTTATAACTCCTTCTGTAAACTCCATGGCCAATAATCACAGAAGATAAGATCAATAAATATTAGGGCTCATCTAAGCAAGGGAAGCTAAATAAATATGCCAGCGCAAAATAAACTCTTATTCTGTAACATGCTGCCTACCTGAGGGACTTGTTACAGGTGTACATTTATGGGGAGATTTTGTCCCTCTCCATCTGTTAGCAATGACCAATGCACTTCAGCATCATCTGTCTGAATCACAGATCTGCAGCCCACAGGTTTTTTTCACATAGTGTTAGATTGTGACAAAATGGCAGAGGAATAAAATAATGTTCCAGTTACCAATAAAGAAGGAGCATCCAGTATGTGTAGCCTCGGTGAAGTGCAAGTGCCATTGTGGTGCCTCAGAAAGGCTCCTGGAAATCAAGGGAGGAAGACTGGGGGCTTACTACTAGTTGTTCCTAGATCCTTAAGCGCAGAAAGTGTATTTCCCAAGGACCCGGAATATCCTCGTGGTGGGAATCGTAAACCTTTTCAGTCAGAAACAGCTGTCCTCGACAGAGAGAAAAATGCAAGGAGTTTTGCTGGGTGAAGATGAACTCTGAGTGCGCTTGCCTTGCAGGTGCTGGTGCGACCCGGGCCCCAAGGGAGCGCAGCATCAAAAGCTGCCCTAGCTTGCTTTCCTCCTGAAACACGGCCTTGCAACGGGTGCTGGGGCACGAGGATACAGAGGAGGGAGGAACCCTGGCCTGACTTCACTCCCTCAGCCCTCCTCAGATTTGCTTTCTGCTCTGGGCACTGCTGGGGAGATCACAGCGCCTGTCATTTCCAGCCTGGAAACAGCCTCCGAGCGAGCTCCTGTCTGCGCTTCCGTGCTTTTGGCCACCCATTTGGCAGAGGGAAGCCACATGCCAGTGTTGAATTTGGCCTGTATAACTTACTGGAAAAGAATTATTTACATCTTTTCATTGACTTTGTGTTTGTTTGTTTCCAGTAAAAGGGGAGAGCTTTGGTTTCTTCACCTTACTTGTCCAGATTTCTGCCTACCTCTTTGACTTTAGAGGCTGGGATCTGGAAATAAATGGGTTATTTCCAACTTTTATTTCTTCTCTTCATGAAACAAGGATGAGGAAAAGCAGAGCCCAAATGTGTCTCCTGCTGGCAGCAGGCGTTTGAACTAGTTTAGCTTTGAAATTTCCCATATATTTGTTGCATGCAAAAGGAATGAGATAGACGAGCTCAGTCCTTTTGAAGTGCTCTGATGGCTGGCAAGTACTTCCGTAGTTGAAGCGAAAAAGCCGATTCTACAGTTTGCTGAAGAGAGAAAGCTTGTTAAGTGAACTTGATGAGGAACCATCATAAATACACGTCTAAATTATGTATCAACTTTCTCTTCATCAGGTCTATTTTGATGATGAATTGATGGATTAAAAAAAAAAAAATCTTTGCTCCATGTGCCAACCGAAACTTGAGAGATACAGTGAGTGCCTTTGAAATGAAAATTCACTTGGTCACACATAATTATAAATGGAAAAGCACCCCCTCTTACTGAGCAGAGTGGAAAAGATGAATTGAATCTGTTATATCCCACAGCCAGCATCACAGTGGACAGAGAGAGAGTTACTCATGATATATCTGTACTGCCAGAGTCCTTCACAAAGAACCCCAGGGTATGTTTTGGTCTGGGTTTTTTCCTAGCAGTAAGAGCAAAAACTGGGGGGTGAAAAAACTGTACCTGTCTCATACTGTGCCACAGACTGGAAAGGGTGGTTCAGGTGAGTTCATTTCATGTTTGGTTTCTTAGGAACATCATCTTCAACGCTGAGCTAATGATACTTGCTGCTGTAACACTGTAATGAATTCTGTAAATGCGAAGTCCTGTTCAGTTTTCCTAGAGTGTGAAAAATGCAATTGTTTGTAAAACTAATCTGGTTAATCCAGTTGTATATGTAGATGGTTATTTGTTACTTCTAAAATTCTGATGAATTCTAAAATCTGCTTTGAATTTCAGAGAGGGCTTTTTAACACGTCTGCACAAAATGAGGGGTTTGTGCATATCACATTTCAGTGTTTCTTTAGTTAAAGGTTTTGATTAAATAAGTAAACTTGTTTTGCTTTACAAAAGATTTGTTACGAGTTAAGGAATGGTGATCAATTCTATCGGATAGCACCGTCAGTTCACGCGCAGTAAAAAAATCTGGTAGGCAAAACCTGTTCTACTCCCTGGTAAAGCGAGTGGGCTTGAACTGAATCCTGAACTCCAGTGTAAGCGCAGGGTGTTACAGAAAGATCACCACAGCGATGTGCCAGCAAAGAGCTGTGGGTGGGGACCGCAGGAGCCGAGCAGATGCTTTGCCCACTTCTCGTGGGAGGCTGTGCCGAGTCCCGTAGCTGCAGGGGTGAGAGTGGGCTGTTGGAAACCTGAAGGAAGCATCAAGTCATGCAGAATTTTTTTGGTGGAAATAACTTGTCTTGAGCGTGTGGTAATCTGTCTGGAGAATTTAATTTCCAACGCAAAGACACGTAAGATTCTAGTTTGAAGCCCAACTGACAGACTTTGTACTCGGTAGAATGGAGATCGCATCTTAATTTGTATGTGTCAAGGCCAGCAGAAACATAGCTGTTCTTTGTGACTGTCACTCCGAGTTTAATGTGCTCTACAGGCTTTGGTGTTAACTTTAATTTTAAGCAGTGGTGTTCAAATGATTATGAAAATTTCCAGAAAGGGCCTGAGACCGCTCCTGAATCATAGCTGTTAAAAAATGCATGCATTTTTTCAAAGCAGAAGATTGCCAAAAGATCCTTGATTTTTCTTTTCCTCTTGTTTTCTTCTCAGTGTATTTTCTAGCAGTTAATGGCAAGAAGGTGAAAGATGGAATTTTTCAAAGGCCTTTGGTGTTGATTTGTTTCTGCTTTCATGTAAGCCACCTGTGAAACTTCCAGTAGTTTCTCTTTCAGCAAGGTTAGACCAGTGTTACATCTTAGTAAATGTTGCCCTATAACTATGTAAGGCCTACACAATGATTTAGAAACTAATACCGCATTGTGGTTCTATCTTTCAATGCCGATTTCGTATAAGTTGTGGAGATCAACATTTCTGTTGAAATGCTGTCGAGGCAGGCTGCAGACATTTAGTTTACAGGGCGTTAGAAATCTAAATTTTCTAATTCTTTCGCTTTCCTACCTCGCCCTCTCATTTATTGTCTTCTTTTCCTCTCTTACTTTTTCATATTCAAAGGAGAAACCCATTTTATAATCTTTGGTTTTCCATGTAGTTGATGTCCAGAGAATTTCTTTCTCTTTAAACTACTAACAAAAATGTGGAGCAGAAGAAAGTCTTCAATCACATTTAATGAATGAATTTCTTGCCAGCAGGGGTTCTGAGACTTTCCATGCCATTTATCTACACAAAAAGTTTACTGGTTGCCATATTAAAAATGACAACCAACTGTAAGTAATCAAAAACACTAAGTCTGTTATTTCAGGAACTTTGCTGGCTTTTCTGTAAGAAATGCAGGAAAGCAGAAGAAGGACTCTAGTTTTTAAGGGTATTTGAGGCTGATTTGCAAAACAGTTCATTAAGCATTTAAACTTTCGAGCAGTTTTTTTTCTTCCATATGGCTTGCACTTCCATGAGTGATACAGTGTATGTTTTAAGGTTAACTGCATGACATTAGACCATGACTAGTGGCTTGACATCACCTTGACTCATAGTATATATAATTAGTAGGTGCTAAACTTTTTGTCTCTACATTTTAGAAAATTACTGTCTTTACTGTACAAATACAGCCTGACCTGAAAATGGCAGTGGTTAGTCATCTTTAATTGGATGACCTGTCTAATATTCATGATGTACATGCTGTTCCTAGGAAACTGCAGAAGACCTTAGCTGACAGTAAATGCAGAAACGAATGGTGACATTTTGCAATGTTTGTCAGGCACCAGAAAGGCACAACATTTTAAAATACTTCTTCCTCGATCGTTTATCAGGTTGTAACGTACCATGCAGTCAATCTAAGAGGGATGTAAAAGCCTTCTAAAAGCCATAATGATGAGATGGCTTAGGTTTCACCAGAAATACTAAGATATTTATAAACTTGATTGCTGCATTTCATTTCTTATGACTTGCCCCAAAAGATGTTAGTATCCACTCATACATTTGTTATCACAAATCTCTCTATCTGAGCTGAAATTACGTGTAAGCATTTATAAATGTCATATTCACGTTGTTACACAAGACATACTTTTGCTATTGTAAATGAGATATTATCATTTGTCAAGATATATCATCAGAAAATTAAAAAAATCATTAAATAAGTATTTTAAATATTCAACCAACAGAAATGTTCCTTTGTGTTTATCATATCTTGGACCATGGGAATCCATTAAAACAATTTTACTTTTTCGTGGGGGTCAAATAAATGAGAAAAGCCAGTTATATTTATTCAAGCTTTTTCTCCCTTAAAGCTACTTCCAATTCTACAGTGCAACAGAAGTGTTTCTACTGGTTTGAAGAAACTGTTTAAAAGTTCTTCACCAAATTGACGTCTACAGAGTCTTTTAATGAAAAAAATAGTTCTGTGAGGCAATTACAGTTACAGAATCCTATGAAGGGTGATTAAGGTCTGCATTAAGTGGCTCATGAAGGATTAATGGGAAGAGCAGCTCTTCCTCTAGCTAAGTAGCCTGCTAGCAACAAGTGACCGAAGGCTGTTTTCCCCATGGGGTGGGCTGTTTTCCAGAGAAGCCTGAAGCGTATAGAAATGGTGGGGCAGGACATGTTCAATGAGTAGACGAGAGAACCCATAAAGCCTTAAGGACCAGATGGCTGGCGTCCTCAGCATTTGAAGTATCTGTGTTAGCCCATGCACTGGGGGAGAAGGAGCCATAGTGGGCCTGGGATGCTGGCTGCATCGCAGAGTCATTCACTGAAACTCGGGCAGATGAGCTTGCTTAACTCAGCCAACAGAGTGATGGATGTTTTTCTGTTGGCCTGAGCTAGCAGTCTGCCCTCCGGCTTGGACTTCATTGACCCAGAGAAAAAGATGATTCGGAAAGAATTTGGGTAAAAGTGACTCCAAAAAAAAAAAGAAAAAAAAGGTTTCCAGAAGGTACTCCCTCAGTTGCAGTTTTTACTCTAACAAGAAAGGCAGAAATGCAAATGCAAATTAAGGGCTTTATTAACTGCAAAGTCCTATCAGCAGATAGTAGCCTGTGGAAGCTCCCTCAGCTTTTTTGGCACTGTGACGATAACTAATGACTTCAGCAGTATTGTCCCTTTTTCGAGAATGGACTCACTGACTTTGCCCCCGATGGGCATGGACAACTAATGAGTGAACTGCTAATTCCCCCACAGCCAGCTTGTAACATTAGTTTGTTTCCACTGAAATAAACAGTGAAAGTTAAGTTTGTTTCCCTTGGAGCAGCTGCAAAGTTTAGGTATGAGAAAGACCCATTTTTTCCATTGTTCTTTTAGATGCAAATTACACTTGTTGAAATGATGAAGAGTTTCCCTAAGTTTGTCAGACACAGTCTGAATTTCAGTATCTTCTGATACTGAGCAGAAACCCAGTATTTCTTCGTTTGCTGTGGCCAGAAGTAAGGAAACAGGCAGGGCTGGGGGCTGGCAGTGAAGAGTTCCCGTGCGTGTGGACTGCGCAGCCGTGCTCTCCACAGCCAGAGGATCGGTAGGAGATGGATTTCTGTGCTTCAGAGAAAGGTGTAAGAAAACGCCCAGGGGAGGTAATATATGAACACAAAGTTAAGTTTTGAAACAGGGCTGTTACTCAGCTCTCTGTTATCTTTCCCTTTTCATTCTTTTGCGTTTGCATTTAGATCAGTTTTTTTAAGTTTTGGTTTGCTAACAGAACGCGGAGTTGTGCTGACACCTCGTTGCCAACAGGATTCTTTGAATACTGGTTTCACACTTTCTATTATAAAAAATGTTATTTTTCTTTATCAGTCTAAAAATGGTCATTGTTCCCTTTCAATGAAAATCAGTGTCTGTTGTTTTGTGGTGTAGGGAAGTGCTGCTTACCACACTGATTCCTCCATGCCATAATGTTCGGTATATTTGACTGTCCCTTATTATTCTTCCTAAGGAAAATGGGGCTGATCTCTTCAATCACTTTTCATAGGAAAGACTTTCCAGATTTCCAATGACTCTCTTTACCTCTTCCTGAACTCCTTTTAGCTTTTAATGCTCATTTGAGGTAGGTCATTGCCACTGAAGATATGCTGTAGATGAGGCTGTACTCTTGGTTCGCTATAGACCCCATGACTGTTTTCACGAACCTTTCTAAACACTGTTAACAATTCTTTGGGGAGGGGGCCAAGCAGTACCCTATGGGAAATATATGTTTCTATTTCTTCATTTGAACCAGGCCTGTAAAACTCAAGTGGGAGAGAAAGGTGGTGATTAATGCACAGGGCTGGGAATCAGGAGAAATAATTTCTCTTTCACGTTTCTTTAGTGATGTCCTAGGGAAAACCATAAATGCAAATTGCAACCATGTTCTTATTTACCGCAGTAAGAAATTTGCCTGTTAGCTTGTGAAGCACTTTTCCCATAAGTAACGTGTCAATATACATATGCATGAGTATTCTGAGTATATGTGATGTGCAGTGCTGTGTATTTTATTAAAAAAAATCCATCTGTTTTAATGGGATCGGGTTGATTGCATGGTCTGATTACTCTTGATGATTAGACCTCTTGCATTCCCTGGTATTAACAGGTAGGAAGAAACAGTAAATAGGAGCTCAATGCCAAAAGAGGAAATGGAGGGTTTTAGTCACAGTAATGGCATTGTGTCTATCAGATAAAATGAAGCTGTTTCACTGAAACTAGAAAACTTTTTAACCTATCTAACCAAAAATCTCAGGGGCAAGTCCTTATGTACAAAAACATCTTAGCTGGAAGGAGAGAAGTCATGGTATTAATAGCACTGTGTCTGCTAGCATCTTATCACTGGATTAAGGTTAACAAGTGCAGACTGGAGAGTCGGAAGTAGATACAACTGTGTGCTTGCTTAGCAATTATTTAGGTCTCCTTTGTGTAACACTCTTCCTGGCTTGAATTTGCCCCTGTGATAGTGCTAAAAGCTATTGCAAAGTGTGTTCAAGGACTATTCAGAGCATATAATCAGCAGAATGTTTGATTAAAGCTGTTGCAACAGAGGAACTGCATTTTAAAAGGAAACGGATAAGGAAAAGGGCTTCAACCCAGAAAACAGCATGTTCTTCATTTTAGTTCCAGGACAATTGTTTTAATTTCATTCAGGTATTTACATGTATACTAAAACCTCTCTGGAATTAGGGCCTAGCATGTAGTCTTTTAAAAGGTAAATCCTTCACAGCTCTATAAGACATATCTTTTATGTCCACAGTCATAAGAATGAGACTAATGAGCAATTGGGAATACTGGATGGCTTATTTATATTTATTCTATATAGAGAAAATATATATATATATATAGAATACATATTACACATTGAATATTATATATGACTATACAATATATAGTAAATCAACATTAAATATATGCATAAACTTTCCATACATATTAATTAATATATATATGGAATGTTTAAGCATATATTTAATACTGGGCTGTTTATTGGAATGTTAAATGGGAATGATTCATTTTATGAGTCAGGTAATTGCACTTGCTTCATAAACTCTGAGCTAAATATCCAAAGCATCTGCTGCATAAGATTTTTCAGATCAGTAGGATCAACAGCTGTTCACTCACTGGCAGTGCTTTGGTAAAGGAATTGCGGTTTAATGCATGTGTAGTGTGATAAGCTTAACCTAATCTTGGAGAGAACATTAAAGATAAGAAGCTCTGTTAATGTCAGTTTATATATTTAAAAACTACCTAATCAAGACACTGTTTTGTAGTATTGAGGCATCAAATGCATTAGATCTCAACAGTAATAATGTTAATGGCAGTGCTTAGCATTTATTTTGGCATGCTGTGTTGTCCTCTAGTTTTCTTTCTCTGCCTTTGGCAAACAGATGAATATAAATTACTGTTTGTTTAGCCAGAGTTTAGGAAAAAACCTAAATCCACTTTTCTGAAGGAGGCTTGTAGCTTCCTGGGGACACTGTGACCAGTTGTAGTAATAGTGATACTCGCATCTCAGGTGTGCTGTGTGATCCAGTCCATGGGTGATTTTTATATGTTGTTCTAAGACATGCTCTTCCTTTTTCTTGCAGGAGAACCAGAATTTAAATATGTTGGGAATATGCATGGGAATGAAGCTGTCGGAAGGGAGTTGCTCATCTTCTTGGCTCAGTACTTGTGTAACGAATACCAAAAAGGAAATGAAACTATTATCAACTTGATCCATAGCACACGTATCCATATCATGCCGTCTTTGAACCCAGATGGCTTTGAGAAGGCAGCATCTCAGGTTTGTAAGGCTACGTGTATAAGAATAGTTACCAGTTTCTGTATCAGCCTTAGGATTATAATGACACTTGGACTAGCAGTTTTGCAGGTACTTGAACTCTTGGTGGTGATTGTTGAATGCAACAACATAACGGAAGTATTTCCTAATAGTATGGTAGGCTTGTTCTGTTTAACAAAGAGGATTTTATGCTTGGGATTGCAACAAATAGCTGTCTGTCTTGTGAGTTTACTGTATTTTAAAATATAAAGATGTTTATGTTTTATGCATATTCTTTCATCTGAGTTCACTGACTGAACTGTTTCCTAAACAGGTAACTTCTAGTGACACATGATTTTTCAAAAGTGGTGGAAAAGGGGAAGTTGATGTTTCCTTTAAGAATATTCTCATCTAAATGCACTTCCATGAATCATTCACATTCATCAGAGCTTGATCCCAAACCAAGCAAACTTTGTGAGCTCTCTTTAGTATGAATAACTTTGATTCTAAATTTCAGGCATGAGGTACTTTAATTAAGCTATTAGTCAAGAAAATTTAGCATGTATTTTAGGATGACAACTCAGTCAAGAAACATGTAATGTGTTAATGCATAATTAGCAAATAGAGGGCAAATAGGGCCCTGTTATATACAGTTTCTGGTGTGTATTATGTTCTAAACAAAACCAAGAATTTTCTTGTTTTACAAGGTGTATTTATTTTTAAATTAATATGGGAATGTTGAATCTCTTTATGTGACTATTTATGATTAAATAAGTAAAACTTAATTAAGATCTTTACTAAACCGATTCTCATGAAGTCCTTAAAGCAACCCCAAACCCGCAGACCTCTTTTAAACCATATTCGGTCATATGTCTCCCTCTCGTGGCAATGAAGCAGAAGCTGTCCTCAAATTGCTGTGGTATTTTTCTCTGAAATCTCCCTGGAGATTCTGTGGTAACATTATTTGAACATTTTGCTCCTTAGTCAAAGTACACTTACTTTTACATGGTTGCTGTACAAATTACATATGATTTATAATACAATTTGCTTTAGTGCCACTGTTGTTCCAATTTAGAAGTACCTTGGTCCTGTACGCAGTGTGTGACAGATTCAATATACCCCAAGATTAAAACCAGTAATCAAACGAAGCCTACTTTAAAGAGTACTGAAAGGTTACAGAGGCGAGCTAGGGAAAACTATGTGCTCTGAAGGCATTTCCTTAATGCAACCCAAAACCAGTTTCAGATAATGAGCTTAAAGAAAAGATTTTGCAAAAATTCTCATTGCATCTTTATTCAGTGCTACCTTTTCAGTGAATGAAGCTGACAGACAGCATAATAATAAAAATCTCAGGTAAATAAAGATCAGGGTCCTTCTTTACCCTGAAGCTATTTGGAGGAACTTTGAAACAAGCACAAACGTTCCTTGTGGCTGGCTGGTAAATCTACAGCTGCTCTGAGGCTCACTAAAATGAGGTCTGTAATTCATGACCATGGGCGTGAGTCAGGCGAAGACTCAGCAGGCACTGAAAAATCTGATGCTGCTGGTAATTTTGCCCATCCTTAGTCTAGATCTGCCACTGTGAGAATGATCCTCTCCTCCAAGACCCTCAGTGAAATAGAGGTTGGTTTTGTTTCTACAGAGCTTTAGGAAGAAATAGGGGTGACTCAACTATTGGTGCTTCCGAATTCTTTACTCCCATGTGATGCCTTCTTATTCTCGAGAGCATGAGAAGTAAACCCATGATTTGAATTTACATGGCTAAATATACCCATATAAAGCTTGATATGTGATCTCCTGATTCTACTTGTCTCCCTTCTCTTTCTGTTCCCTTTCCTCATTCAGCCTGGTGAACTTAAAGACTGGTTTGTTGGTCGAAGTAACGCCCAAGGGATAGATCTAAACCGAAATTTCCCTGATCTTGATAGAATAGTCTATGTTAATGAGAAAGAAGGTGGCCCAAACAACCATCTGCTGAAAAACATGAAAAAAGCCGTGGACCAGAATCCTAAGGTAAGTAGGGCCTGAATATTGGGTGACTTATGTACCCATCTCTTCCCTTTTACGCAAGCAGACATGTAGCAGCCTCTGAGAGCTGTGTGCATGGTCTTTACGATTCACATTCTTCTAAATATTTTGTTCATTTTGTTAAATTTATGTCTGATGCTTCCTGAAGTTCTTCCCAAAATGGCTTGTTGTAGTAAACCCTTTTGATCCATATTGCTTAATCCTTAGACAGTTCCTCATGCAAAGCATGTTTTATTTTTAAGACCAGAGATTGTATAGCCTTATCCCTTGGTTTGAAGCTATTCTTGCAGATATTCTGCATTTTTCCCATTGCCAGAAATTCATTTGTGTATTGTACTTAATTACATTGCTGGCTAGATAGCTATTCTCGCATATAACATGCATTTTTGTTAAGCTTAAGCCTTAAATATACAGGTATATATCTGGAGAGATTTCTGTCTTCTTGTCTTTAACCCCACAGGAGGTTCTAGAAAATACAGTGTTGTGATTGCAGTCCCATAGGGTTGTGGCCCTAACAGCCATATTCTGTCTTCAAATTCAAATTATTAAATGAAGTAATTTTACTTTCTGTGCATCCTACCAACATTTATTCTGAATTAGTTTATTTTCCGTGGTTTTAAATTTAGTAGGGTGTTTTAGCTGTAATGGGAAGAAGTAAAAGATTGCTTGATTTGTGGTCTCATTCTGAACTAATTTACACCAGTTTTAGACTTTTATTAATCTACTTAGACTGGTTCTCATATAAAGGACTGCTTCAGTTCTCTCTGAAGCCAAAATAAAATAGCTGTTCGTTCAAGTGTCTTGTTAATATATGTGATAATAATTAAGCCCACTATATATAATTGAATAAGCTTCTACATTGAATTATCAATTTGTAACTGCTGGCAATGTTATTTGTTGTAGCTTGCTCCTGAAACGAAAGGTGTCATTCACTGGATTATGGATATTCCCTTTGTGCTCTCTGCCAATCTTCATGGAGGAGACCTTGTTGCAAACTATCCTTATGATGAGACTCGGAGTGGTGTGTAATAGAAGTTAACAAGAAATAGTAGGAGATATAAATTACATTCTATACGTATTTCACTGCTACCCAAGATCCATTTTGTAAACATCATGTCATGGCATTGTAATGACTTATTTTAGCATAGTAATCACATTTAAAGCTAGTCACTGTATGGCCATGTTTTCTAGTTTTGAAGACAGATAGCTTGTTTCAGGAGAGTTACATCACAAAAATGATGTAATACCTGAGGGAATCATAGTCCCTCAGATTTTTTCATCAAGGCAACTTATCACTTAAATTAGCTGGGGCTGTTTGTGCCCTGTTAACTGAAGCAAGAGAGGTGTGTCTAGACTGCCTGTGTGATCTAAGGTTTCTCTACTTGCACCTTTAAAAAATGAATTTCTGAAAGCAGGAGTGTGCTAATAGAAATAACTATCATTGTTGCCACTTTCTTAGTATTGGTCCCCTATAAAAAAGATCACATTGTGGCAGAGATGTTATCATTTAGCACACAGCAATATTAGTTTGTTTTTTCTGCCACTACGGGATGTGCACATGACTGAAATGGGGATGAGATGATGGTATTGTTTGTGATTGTCTTCCTTCAGTCTACTTTCTCCCAGTTTAATTGCAAATCCTTTTAATATCAGACCGTAAAATTCTTTAGGGGGAGAAACCTTTGTCTATGTACTGCGTGTTCTCCTAAGAAAATAACTAAAGCCTAGAACAGCTTAGGTTTTTTGGTGCACTTTTAAATGAATATTTTCATAAATATTAGGACTGATATGAATAGTCACCTTAATAATGGGGCATCCTTGTACAGGCAATTGATGAAGTATTGGGGAAATGTTAATGTTATTAAAGTAATGCTATATTAGTGTGTGATGCTGTAGGACACTTACCCATGTACAGTTTCCAGGCACAGTCCTGCTGTGCAGTGCTGGTAATGTAGGTTGTGAGCCCAGTCAGTACGACTGCCCTTTTAATAATCCTTGTTCCTGGACTCTTTTTCCTCTCTAGGCAGTGCTCACGAATACAGCTCCTGCCCTGATGATGCTATTTTTCAAAGCCTGGCTCGCAGTTATTCTTCTTTTAATCCCGCTATGTCCGATCCAAACAGACCACCATGTCGCAAAAATGACGACGACAGCAGCTTCGTGGATGGAACAACTAATGGCGGCGCATGGTACAGCGTCCCGGGAGGTGAGCCCCACTGCGTGAGCGTTCAGTGTCACTGGTGGTTGTTTTCAGCTTGAGTTTTCGCTGGTTTAACTGCAGACTGGAATACCACCAGGTTATTCACAGGTTTTGGTGTGGTTAAGGCTAAATCAGAGAAAGATCACTCACCACAGTACATCTACACAATCCCATAATGCCTATTAAAATATTCCTCTTTTATTGCTTTTTATACAGTGTTTCTCCGCTCAAGGTTTGCTAATTTACTAGTTCTACAGTGGGTGAGTGATTGCTATGCTATCATGATAGCTTAAGAGGGTTTTTTTTAATTAAAAAAAAGGAGTAAAAAAATCCCCTAGCAGAGCCTGATGAGAGAGAGCAGGCTACTGACTGTTCATTTTAACCTCAATAATGCAAGCATCCAACCTTGACAGAAGCGGAGAGGCCTGATTTTGCAATGTTATTGACAATGGGGGTTTGGCCTTTGATTTCCACGGGAACAAAACCCAGCCGTGAAGATACTTCCGTCTCCATATTTTATGGTTCAGTTAGTGCCTGATTCCCGCCCAGGTAGTGTTCCCCTAGACTTTGGTAGAGCCTGCTGTGCGAAGAGGAACAGCAGAGATACTGTGGCCACTTCAACACTAATTTTCCAGGAGAAGTCGTGTAAGAGTAGCCTGAAATGAGACATTTCATTCCTTTTTACTAAAGAATTTTTATATGTCATTTTATTTGTAAACTGAGGCAAAAAGATATTGGGATAACTAAATCTTTGAGTTTTCTGTGTCTGCTAAACTCGGACAAAGCTTTGGAGTGAAAACTGAGCTGGGGATTTCTGAGCTCAGCTGGCAACTCAGCTTGTGTTGGAGTGATCTGCCTGTGCGTTGTCTTTGTTCATTTCTGCCAGGTAACCTCAAACACACGTACCAGTTTCATTGTTCGCTTTCCTCTTAATACTCAATTACAGTCTCTGAATGAATTTTAAATTTTTACCTGGAATGAGTAGGAATCTCTCAAAGCATTAGGATAGCTTAGGTGGTAGCCTAACTCTGCTCCTATTACAGTAAAGGGGGTACTAGAAGAGGAAAATAATAGAACTTGCGTGAAGAAATTAGAAGCAGAACAATGACTGGTAGCGCTCACACAGCCAGTGATTACCTGCTTAAACTTAGAGTTGTTATTCCCAGTCTTCACAGGAGCAGCGTGTTTCCTCTACTGTGGTACCACAGGTACCAGGGACTGGATGTAAGGTAAAATGTTGACATTTCTGTGTATAACTAAAGAGCAAAAATTTCCCTTTGTGTGAAGCTTTCCACAGACTTTGAATTGGAACCATTAAAACACCCTTGACAAAACAGAGTTTGCATAATTTGAAAAAACCTGAATATAAATAAAATATCGAGGTTTAATAGTTAATTTCTCTTTCAATTCAGTCCAAAAATTATCTTAATGAAATACCAAGTATTAACTATAAAAACATGGACATATTTAACTTCAGCTTCTTTTTCCTTAGGAAAACGCTATAAAAAACAGTCTTGCCATTGTTCTGATTAAATGCTTTGATTCTGACTAAACTGCATGTGCCAAAGGCACATTTTTCCATTGGAAAAACTTGCTGGAAAATTTGAATTATTTCCTCCTTTTGGATCATATTTTAAGTTGGACTGCAAATTCCCCAAGTGGGCCCTTTCTTTTTCTCATAGATTTGTACAGAAGTTAGTAGGCAGAAATCCTAGTTCTAACCAGGATCTATGATCCTAATATGGTATAGCTAATAAAAAATAGAGAGGCGACAATATACTTTCGACCATACAGCATGAATCTGTTGTTTTTTTTTTTTCCAAGTGTAGAAATCAGCTGGCAAGCTGTGACTTTTGAACACAACCTCCATGGTAATGTTTGCCACAGGCTGATTTAAAAAAACAAAAATAATTCAGCGAGAACAGTTCTGTTGTTTCCATGTCTAGTGCTAAGGAAAATAACTAAACATTGCTTAGTTCAAGCGTGAATTTTCTTGGAAGGTTTAGTCTGAAAAGCTGTGTCTGGAAACTGAAATGTGGCATGTAAGTTATCTGTTGTATCACTGACCTTTTGCTATCCGTATGATAACACACTCAAAGTTAGCAGTGGTATAAGCTCTTGAAAAGCCATTTGTATTGCTTAAGGAGAAGTATTTCATTGTATATCCTTACCAGAGTTCAGAATTCACCAAGAGAAACTCTCCCAAGACCTTGTCTGCATGGCATTTGCTCTGGTTTGGAGCTAAGGTGGTGCTTCTCTGCCTTTGTACCTTTGGGTTGCTGTGGGCTGTTCTGGGTCCTCCGAGGGGGCGAGAGAGCAGCTCAGTGTCCTGTGGGCATCTACAGGTTAGGCTTGCATCCCCGTCTGATCTGCCTGGGTTGAACGGAGGCAAAATAAAAGAGGACTTGCCACAAGTTTATAGAGGAAGGAGGAGAATGGAGCAACACGACTGGGAACAGAGATAGAAAACGGGTGAGAGTAGGTACTGGAGCTGTGTTTGGTGTGGAGAGGAGTGCATGGCTTTAGCAGAGCAGTGGTGAGGGAAGGAAAAAGGAGAGAGTGGAAGACAGTGCCAAGTGAGAGAGGCTGTGCTCTCCTAGATGCTGCCTTGGACAGTTCCTCATCAGAGCAAGAGCTCTGACCTAGGAAGGGCTGATTTTTCATTCTAATAAATTACTAAAGCTGCTGTTGCCCTATAGAGCATATTATGGTGCCCCTAGTTGTGCTGCATCAATTGTTTTGCCTGTATCATTCACCCAGAGGAACTTCTACCTTCTGTAGAAGGACAGCACTACACGGTGGGCCAGCAGCAGTCTTCATTGGTTCCTCAGTACGCAGGGATAATATATGGGTGGCTCTTTTGTGTGAATATGGGTTGCTTTTGCATATGTTTTCTGAATGCCTGGCTTCTTTCAGTTGGAAGGCTGGTGGCAGAAAAGTCTGGTAGCAGCCCTTGTCTCAAACTGGAAGTAAGGATGAACCCTCCATTGCTTTCACATTCTGTCCTTCCCTGTTGTTAAACCTCAGGATTTCCCCCTTAACCTCAGGCAAGGTGGCAATTCTCCATTCAAGTTTTGGGGTGGAGAGAGCAGATGATGTACAGGAATATTTGACACTTGCTTCTGTCGCTTAATATCCTTTGCTGCAAGTTTTCTCTCACCGTTACCTGCTTAGTAGTTATTTTCTTCTGTGGAGCAGGGGCACACAGAAAATAGCTTCCCCAACAGCATCTTTGTGCTAAATCTGAGACCATGATGCCTGTTCCACTTGCTTTGTATTAGTTGTCATCTGTAACTAGTTGATCCTTGTTGGTTTTTCAGAGAGCAGTAAGCAAAGGCAAAGAGGTCATTCTTCTGTGTTCAGGGAAGGCCCTTTTAGCCACCAGGCCCTGGGGAACAAGAAGCCTTCACATAAAATCCATGATATTTTTAACACTGGTCTTCTCCCTATCAGTATGTAACTAACGATTTCACTTACGCACAAGAAAGCCAAATTAAATTTGCACAGACAGCTTTAATTTTGGCATTTCCTTAGCTGTTGAGTGCACAACTTTTCAACATCCATAATGTTTTTTTAAATGTACCTTTTGTGCGGAATATCTGTTTGGAAATATAAATGAGAAGAGCAGATAGCAATGAATTACTAGTTAGCCACATGTCCATTCTGCTTGTTCTGTCATTACAGAGTCACCTGAGTCTAATCAGATTTGTGTCATTACAAAAATAGCCTTTCAAAGGAGCTTACATTGCTGTACTGTTAGGCTATTGTTTAACTGTCTTTTTATTTTCAGGTACTCTGAAATCGTTCTTGGCACTCCATTCATTCATTCCTAACTTGAATTAACTTTCATGTTACCAGTTTTGGAAGCAATGTTAGGTAAATTTTTTTAGGATTGTATATGACATGTGTAGGAGGCACATGTTCTCCCTATTATGCACAAGGCCCAAGTTCATGCTGTCCTGCTACAAGTTACTGTCTTTGTATGTGTAGAAGCTGGACTAGCTTAGTTCTGTAGCTTGTAACTCGAAGTCCATTTAATTCTGATGCCTGGACACCAGGGGCACACACTGCACGCCACTTTCTTTGTGAAGGTTGAAGTTCCATTTTTAAAGCTGAAGAAGTTAATTTTGTCCCATATTCGAAGCTTATTTATGTGAGTACTGACATAGAGACACTGTAGGCCTTCAGTACAGTAGAGCAGTGCAAAGGAGGAGTGTTTTGTGTTGCTCATTTTCAAAGAAAAGTCCTACTCGTGGTCAGCAGTGAAGGGCATGAAATCTCAGTTACATCTGAGGTCTGCTAAGACCTTCTGACCTTCAGAGAGTGGCCCCTGTTAAAGTATAGGAAAGTTAGTTTTGCGCTATCCTTTGTTAAAACGAGAATCTTTGGCAGTGCGGTGGTGTGCATGCATGTGATGTATGCCATGTGCATAACAAGAAGGAATAGGGCAGTTAGAGAGGTTGACCAGCGGCAGCAAAGTTGCCGCAATGTTGAAGAAATCTTTTGAAGTGTATTGATTTCGTGGATATTGCACCTAATTGCCATATTGAACAGGCAGGTAAAGAGTGCAAATTGTATGTAGCCAGCCTGATGCTCTCCAGATTACAGATGTAGTAGGCCACAGTTTAGATCTAGGCTATATTCACCCCATTCTCCATCCATCCCAGAGATTCAGATCATCACCTGCATGAACTGCAGCTCAGTGATGCAAGCTGAATTTTTTCAGGAGCAACACATATAAACTGTGGCCCAGTCCAGGAGCTGGGAAACAAACTATGGGATAGGGACATTGTGCACAAAACTGAAAATATATTCCTTCTTTATTCTGTCCTTGAGAAACTATGGCATCCCTGAGTATCACCGTGCTTTTTTTGGGGGGGGTGGGGAGGAGGAGGGAGGGAGAAACTTCCAGAAGATTGGAGCGGTAACGGTCAAGAGTTGTTGGCACTACAGTAAAATTACGTCATGCCCTTCGGCTGCCAGTTCTCTTCTTCATGGATTCTTTCGTTCTTGTAGAAGAAAGGCAAAAATCAAGAAAAACAACATTATCTAGTGTCTGGAACAGATGCCTGGCGGTCAGCACTGCTGTCAGGATTTTACTCATGACTCTGCTGCTCTCTTGCTGTCTGCTGCTGAATGGTCCATCTTGCATTCTGCCTGGTGGGACATCAGAGCTGTCCCTCCCAGGAGCACCTTTGCCTTCTGTGTCCTCATCTTTCAGCCATCTAAAAAATGCTTAGAAATAAAAATGTTTCTTTAGGAATCTGAAAAGTCCCTGTTCCTATCAGTAGTTAGGAGTCTCGTCGTCTGGTTGGCAGGAAATAGATTCACCCTAATGTGTTGGCAAAATCCCACCTGACTCAATCTGTTTGCTGCCCTTGGTGTTGTCTTTTGGATATGACACCAGCTCTCTGGACAGTTCTGGAACGGTGCAGAACACCGGTGCTCTGGTAAAGAGACTGCATTAGGTCTCATATGTATAGCTTGCATGGGGGAACACAGGGCTGAACGAATTAGCTGTGTTTGAAGCACTTTTAAATCCCCCAGTGACCTCCATGGGGATGCTCAAAAAGCTTGTAGCCGCCTTCTTTTCAGTCCTCCATTTGAGAATCCACTGATTATGCTAGCTAGATAGGCTGGGAAGGCAAGTGCTAATTCTACATCAGCTTCTGTAAAGAATATATTTATAACCAAAATAGAAAATAGCTAATATTTCCATGTAGTAAGAGGAGGGGCTCAGAAGTGTAATAGAGTACATCTTTCCCATCAAGTTTTTATTCCTAGTGATGCTGCTGCTGTATATATTTTTAAAGTCCTATGATTGAAGTTGCATTAATAATGATATTTCTTTTAATGTATTGATTATTGATGTTGCAGAGGCATTGAGTGGGTGGGAAATACCCCTATCCATGGAAAAATTTCCATGTAATTGAAGTTTTTAGGAAGTTTGGTTTTGGGTGGGATTTTTTTTTTTTTGGTAGAAAATCAAAAATACTTGGAATCTATGCCGGAGTCTATGCCGAGAAGCTTGACAAAGAATATTCCCTAGCAAACAGATGCTTTTGTTGTAAAGTATTACTAAGTTGAAACACTGTATTTTCAGAAAAAAAACCCACGTTTTTGATCAGTGTTTATAAACCTCCTTTTCAGAGGTCACATTTCATTTGCTTTATAGTTGTCATTCTTCTTGGTTTACAAAGTGATCACCTTTTACTTTCATCTGGAAATATTTTAGCCATAATCGGAAATAGTTTTCTGTTCCTGAAGAGAAAAAAAAGTATACGTCAGCTATCGAAAAACATGTGTCAGGTAGGAGTATACAAGCTAGGTGAAACATCAGGTAGAAGTATACAGGCCAGGTGTTAAGTCTTTTCTAAACTTCCCTTGGGAAGAAAATGTTTCTGGGAATTAATTGTCTTGCTGGTTTCTCTGCTTTAATGCCTCTGATTTCAGAACTAAGCTGATGAAATGGAACTGCACCAACTGTATTTATAGCTATACTTTTCTTAACAGCCCCAGCGTCTCACACGCCCCCTTTACTGTATATACTTCAGAACAATGCAAAATGCATCACTAACTCGCTTTTCTGGCATTGCAGGAATGCAGGATTTCAATTACCTCAGCAGCAACTGCTTTGAAATCACAGTGGAGCTTAGCTGTGAAAAATTCCCACCTGAAGAAACTCTAAAGGGCTACTGGGAGGACAACAAGAACTCCCTTATCAATTACATCGAGCAGGTAACGAGAAAGAGGATGGCACAACCCTAGTTATTGTACGTAAAACTTCTAAACTGTGCTGTGTGAACATCTAATTCAAAATATCATATTAATCCAATCGGTGCTCCATAATTCTTACATGTCACTAAGGTGGTAAATCCTGTGTGATCTTTCTAAGTACGTGGAGGAAGAGGGGAAAAGAAAGATGTTGTAGTATGGAATTCATCTCACCTAACTTAAACTGTTACAGACATTTAATTTTAAATGGTTTGTGTCGGCTTTCTCAATGTAAGGAAATACACATCACCAGAGTGTATAATTCATTTCCCCAGCACTGACGTGGGTACTAAGAGCAATGGATTGCCCTCTACAGATACGAAAGTGTGCGTACAGACATGGGATGAATCACTCTGGATGCACAGGGAGCCTAGACGGCTGGATTAGACTGTTAGCTGCCTGGCAGTTCTGTGTAACGTCAGGGGACATCTCCAGTCCTGGTTTTGTAGCGACTCCGCTGCTCTTTGATTGCATGAGCTGCTGATATTCAATGTAGAGCTGTCAGTGTGATGATTCCGTTAAAAATTATACAAAATCTGGTTAGAAGTGTAAAGCACAGTCAAGAGTAGAAGTATAAAGCATAGTCATGGGTTTAGATAATCTTACGCTAATGGATTGTTAGAAGTTAAGACTCCTGAAATAGATCTCTGTGTGTGTTTGGGTTTTTGGGGTTTTTTTGGTGTTTTTTGGTTCTGTTGTTTTGTTGTTGGGGTTTTCTTTTTTGTTGTTGTTTTTGGTTTTTGTTTTTTTTAATCATTTCGTGCCAGTGTAACAGGCTGCACTCTCATTTGATGGTTACAAGCAGTGTGGGAGTATCAAATTTCTGTAACCTGGATATTGTAGTTAAAGATCACAAATATATCTGATATCATTAATGGCTGCACACCTGGGATTGCAAAATAAGAAAAATACTTTGTTAGCAGAGCTGGTCAATTAATACATTCATTTCTTTAAGAACTTATTTATGCAGAAATGCTTTAGTTAGCCAGAAACTTGAAATATTTGAATATTTGAAATGTATGAGTTATACCGTTCTATTAGTGAGTTCTGTGTTGGCTGAGGAAAAAGCTGTACCTGCCCTGCAGGTTTTTATCCATTTATTATGGGACCCATCTCAAATTGTTCAGCTCCTTTGCACATGGGTTAATTTTCTTGGGCTCATGGAAAACTATGGTGTCACTGCATTTTCAAAATTACTAATGTGTAAGAGATTATTTTGCCAACTTGCTTTGCTCCTGCGGAGCTGCTGGCTTTATCCTTGAAGTTCAGGTGGTCTGTCTGGCACTGGTTTTTGTTCTCTTACAGGATTAAGCAGTCCAGCTCTATGCTCCAGCTCCCCTGTGATGGCTGAGGGCAGCGCAAATATGTACTTTCTGCTCTTCTAAGCCTACAGTGTAAATTAGAGGAATCTAGTGGACTAAATTATAGCAGCTGAATACACCACATAGGTTCATAAAGGGGAACATCAAAAATCTCAAACCAGAATTTATGATCCACAAGTCTTTTCAAATATCACAGAATCAGAGAGAAGCCTGAACTCCACAGTACTTCCCCACTTAATTTCCACGCTCACAATGAGATGCATCTCTGAGAGCTCCCTATCTCAGGCTGTGAAAAGGTAGTTGACCCTCAGCCTCTTGCCTCTGAGGAGCTCAGTCTGCTTTCAGACCATGCTTAAGAAATACCAGCAGGAGTGGTCTCTCCACAGACTGCGGTCAAATCAGTGCTTTAATTTCATACATGCTGGGAACAGACCGATTAGGTACTGCTGGTGCTGTTGCTGGGAGCGTGTTGCCGGAGAGGGAAGAAGGAACTAGGCCATGACCCACCATCGCCTTTCTCTCACAGGCCATGCGGGGTGTGTTGCGACTCTGTGTGGTCCCAGCTCAAAGACCTGGATGTTTTGGGTGCACAATAGAGAGCTCAAGCATCTCACACAGGGACTGCCCATCAAAGTCCAAGTGCCCGCATTTTACCTTGTTAATGTTTCACTTTTAAGCAGTTATGTCCATTATTAGCCCTAAATTCTTACAGTTGATGAAATTAAAAAAAAAAAAGTTTGTTTTTTTAGGCTGTCTTTCAAAGCTTTTCAGCGCATTCATTAATCCCAAGTGACAAAGACTTTCAAGTCAGTGTTCACGTATGTTGTGATTTGCTGCATATTTCTGAGAAATACTTGCATTGCACAGATAAATTAGTACAACTACCAGCCGAATTATTTTTCCTCTTCACTATTTGTTCCATTATGATGTTTAGTAATTATCCTTGATAGTTGTCGATGTGTAGACTGTGGGATCCCTGACATGCATTGTTAGATATATCAACAGATATTTCACTGACGAAAATGCCATCTTTTTTTAAGGGTTTTCCAGTGATTTCTCATGTGTTGCTGACTTTATTTATTTATTTTAGATTCATCGAGGAGTGAAAGGGTTTGTTAAAGATCTTCAGGGCAATCCAATAGCAAATGCTACAATTTCTGTGGAGGGGATAAGCCATGACATTACATCAGGTGAGCGTTGTACCTCAGCAAAACAAGAAGTCCTGGAATACACTTCTTCTCCCTCGGCTTGGCAACCCGGAGCCGTTTCAGATCTTACTAGCTGAAGATTTAAGGGAGCAAAAGTTTGAAGCCAGGAAAGCATGTTGTGCCCCAAGAAGCTTGTTGCCTGCAGGATTTCATGAATCTTTCTCTTGCATTTTGCTCTCAAAGTAGCTGGAGACTGGTTGTTGGGACTTCATGGATCTCTGGTGTGAATTGGTTCTGGTGGCTCTTTGTTATTCATGCTTAGTTTGTCTTCTGATTTGTGGTGCAAGTAGTGTTTTACAGCTCTGCCAGGATTTAAAGTCCTGTCAGCAGTGCCGTTTTGAGTTTGAAGGCTAAATTGTAGTCCAAAAGTGATATATTACTTAAAATGCTATTATACCTTTTGGTATGTAAATTCTTGCCAGATTTTCAGTTTACGTAACTTCCTCCCACAAAGATAAATTCTCTCTGCTGTTTACAATTATGTGACTTTTTCTTAGAAGAGCGGTTCTAAAAGAAGAAAGTGTCATGTTGGTGTTCACCGAAAATTGTGTGTCATCTCTTCGGTGGTGGTGTTTTTTTAGAAAAAATGAATAAATTCAAAGGTAGCTGACACAGTGCCAACTTGCAGTCTTACCTGTAGACCTATGCTTTCTTATTCTGAATGACAATTTTTTTTGTTTGCAGAGGATACTAATTAGAAAAACAACAATAAAATGTCATTGCTTTATGCATGAGCTTACATTATGGTCATTTTCTCAATGATATGCCTCACTATACTGTTACAGAGATGCAGAATACTGTGAAACAGGACTGGTAGACCCTTCAGTTGGCTTCGATTTGTGTTTGTTCTCACATCACCTGCAAAGAGGCCAGCATTTCTGCCAAGCAGGAGAACATAGTGTGTGATAACATTAGCCACCTTCTTTCACTGTATGTAAGAAGGCAAAAAGTATAGAGGCTGGAAATAATTTTTCAGGGATAATAAAAAGGAAATAAGCTCTGCAAAAAGATATTTTGAGGTACGAGAGAGTGATGCATATGGTACTACAGCTCATGCTTCTATGGCACAAAAAAGCATCTAATCTTGATTCCTCTCACATCATTGTGTGTGTATAAGACTGGAAGTCACGTATTGTCAAAATAGTGAGGAAAACAAGTACTTGAATTTTAGCACATTCAAAAAGAAGGATAAATATTATTTGGCTTTTTTTCCCCTGCTCCTTTGTTCGTGAGTTAAAATTCAGCTTTGTTCCAGTGCCAGCAATTAGAATAGATCATTATCATAGTTTTGCAGCAGTATTTTTTTCCTTTCTGTTTTATGAAAAGAAAAGTTTGGGAACAACTGGACTGACTACTGACATTTTTTGACCATGCAAATTGTAGA
The DNA here is from genome assembly GCA_034782735.1 of Sagittarius serpentarius. NCBI lineage: Eukaryota > Metazoa > Chordata > Aves > Accipitriformes > Sagittariidae > Sagittarius > Sagittarius serpentarius. The sequence goes on along the minus strand of JAVKLA010000053.1, from coordinate 4,231,090 downwards.
CATTTAAGTAACGTTTCCCTCTGTGCACTGTGTAGCTGCAGATGTGCTGAAAAGTCATTTAATGCCCTGGCAGTAAGAGCACGGCCAAGTCTTTCAAATGGCACTGCTAACTGACCTTTAGAACCGCCTTGCAGTGTTTTCTGGAGATAGAGAAATTTGGAGTATTAGCCTGTGATAAGTTAGATAATTGCCCACTGCTGGTGCAGGGAGGATCTGAGTCTTTGTGAAAATGGGAGATGGTCATTTCTAGAGAAGAGGCTGTGTTTTCACTCTGTGACTGAAAAAGATGATCTGCAGTAACACTCAGTGCAGTAGGAGCCTTTCTTTGACCTGAGTGGATCAAACTTTTATTTCTTTGTTTAGCTAAACAGAAGAAAAAAAGCTCTAGACATTGCCTGGATACTGAAACGTAGATAATGATGCTTCAGGGGTGATACGCATGGAATACTCTAGGAAATTATGATTTATAGCTTTCTCTGCAAGATAAATTGAGAAGGGTGGTCCTATTTATTTAAATTTGATGAGAATAAAATGTATTTACATTTGGATTTTCAGAATACCGAGAGACACTAAAAATTCCCATTGCATTGCCAACTGAAACTCAGACACTTAACAGGAGCTGTACGTTGGCCAGGGGGTGCTTCTAAAGTAGAATAATGTCCCATATTGTCCTGTTCCTCAGTGTGCTGGAGAGCCTTCAGCCTCAGCAGGCAAAACCTTTCATGGAGGGTACAGCACAACTTTGGAGTTTAAATCTGTGGTTTGGTTACCTGAAAGGAAGAAAATCTGTAATGATATATTTATACAGCTCTTACAGAATAATCCTTTCAGACAGACAAAAGGAGAGAAAGGGCCGACAGGAATACAAAAGACTGACAAGATATATGGTCCCTTCTACTTAGCTGCATGATTCGTTTTATCCATATTTATGTGGATTTTATTCTTCTTCTTTTCTACAGCCAAGGATGGTGATTACTGGAGATTGCTTGTGCCTGGAAATTACAAACTCACAGCCTCAGCACCAGGCTATCTAGCAATAACTAAAAAAGTGGCCGTGCCCTTTAGCCCTGCGGTTGTGGTAAGCGCTCACGTGTGTGTTGGTTTATTGTCTATTATATATAAAGAAAAGTCTCTTTCTTTTTTTCCTTCATGGTATGCATGTAAGCAGGAGGTGATTTTTCAGGCTATTTCAGAATATGCTGATTTAGAAGACAGTCTGGAAATCTACTCTTCTAGTACTTGCTGCACAAGCCACTGAGAGTAATCTCATTGTAAACTCATTTCATCTCCTGCTGGTATTATTTAAAATGAAAAGACACAGACAAGGGTGATATTGAGGTACTTAAACTTTTTTTACTGGTTGATGTGTGAATAGCCAATCAGATGGAAGATTACAGAATATCTTTAAATGCAACATAAAAAGTAAGAGATGTTGAGGTTTTCATTGAGACCCAATGTTTTTAATGGAAATTGTCAAGTGACTACCTGCATAGGTTAAAACCAGTGTTCAGCTCTGTGCAAAAAGATAGGGATGGAGCGCTGCTTTGTGTAGGTACCCAACATGTATGGTGAATAAGACCTAGGCTGCATCGAAGAGTTCAGAAGCATTTTTAATTCATCCTCTGTACAGGTGTGGATTCTGCCCTTAACAATTAAAAATAAATGCTTATTTCTCTAGTGTGTATCGTATACTAGGATACACTACACTAGCACATCATATCTATGCTAATGAGCCATGTGTCAGAAAAGCTCCCCGGATCTTATTGATGGCATAAAATTGAGTGTGTGTTTTGATATGCTGGGGGTCTGCATTGCTAGGTGTTAGACAGCAATATGCTGATGATACTTTTTATTACATGCTAGGTGATTTATGTGGCTGGCTATTATTCTATTTTAATTTCATTGGCCCGTTTTTTTTTTTTAATTTTTAGACAAGTCAAAGACTGGATGGGTGTCTGTTTTCTTTTGGAAGTTTTGCTCATGTATGTGCATTTTTAGATAAGTTTATTATACTGATATACTAGTACTGCACATATTTAAATCAGCTTTGAGACACTTTGGAATAAACCTAGCCTAAAATGGAAGGTACCTGCCTAAGCCCCATGTCTGTGTTAAACACATTATTTCAATAAAATACTCTTAAAAGCCTACACTTCTCTCTTTCTATAAGTCTTACCGATGTTCTTGATTGTTTCTCTTACTCAGGTTGATTTTGAACTGGAGTCATTGTCTGAAAGAAAAGAAGAGGAGAAAGAAGAGTTGATGGAATGGTGGAAGATGATGTCAGAAACACTAAATTTTTAAATGAAGATTTTGGCTTTACAGCTTTTAATCTGTTATATGTTAAATTAGTATAATGTACTGTGGAAAGTCCCTATATTCTAGGTTTTGTGCACTTCACAATAATTAACTTTGAATTTTTCAGTCTTCTTTTGATTAACTTGATTACAAATAACTACTAGCCTCCTAGCTAGATAAATTATTAATTTTCTTTGATATTGTTATAGAAAATTTACTCTTATATACAAATCAGAAAAAAATGAGTGAATTTCTCTGCAGCCTATATGGAAGTACAATCTGTTGTGTATTATTTGCAAGTTCAGAATATGTAGGTTAACTCTTGATTTTAAAAAAGAAGTATGCTGTAGTCAATTCCCAATACTGCCAGAAATATTTGACAGTGCATAGTAGTAGGCAGTGCTCTTTACTGAGTTCTATAATGGATGTTATTGAAAAGATTTATAATAACAGTGTGTGGTGTAATAATGTTTTACAAGGATTAAAATTCAGTATAACATTTTGTATGTCTCTGGTGTTCGGGCTATTTAAATATGTAAGAAACATAAGCTGACTTCATTTTAGTGAGCAGAAGGAATCTGCATAAGCTCTTTTATTGAAGATGGCATGGAGTGAATTCAGGAAATAGCAAGGCTTTATTCCTTAAACTGTTAATGATATTTCAAGATCAGGTTTTAATTGTTTCTCATTACTTATTAACCAAATTAAAAATTCTGAATGGGTGAAGAAGAGGAGCTTATGCATCTTGCTAATATGATGCTTATGTTTGTTTTACAGCAAGAAAAAAAAAATGGTTTCAGGTGATGTCTATTTTAATTAGATAACTACCTTTACAACAATCTTTACATGTGTCAGTGGTGTCTAGACAATTAGCCAAAAGTTCATATGTTCCCTGAAAGCTACCAAAACATTACAGTTTAGACAATGGACTGGAAGTCTACTGAGGACATGCATTTAGTCTCACAAGCCAAGAATGGTTTTGTTTCCAACTTTGTTTCTTCTGCTGGCTAGTCTTATCTAAAACTAGAAGCGAGACAGAGAAGTGAAAATTTTTTCAGTGTGGTGAAATTTTCCCAGAATACTTAAAGATGATAAAAAAGCAACTTTGGTTTAAAAAGATCTGTCTTCCTCCCTTTTTTTTTCTAGTATACTTGAATTAACTTGCTTTAGTATTTTGGCTAAGATAGGTGAAATTTGCAGAGTCGGAGGATATACATGAATTATAGTGGGTGCAGTTTGGTATAATTGTTCTGAAACCACTGCTGGTATGCTACTTGATAGCAGCTAAGCATCTCATCTGTTTGAAAGCTTACACACCATTGCTGGTCTACTTTAATTCAAGATCAGATGTTCGATATAGGTTTCCTTCCTCTGTTTCTTTAGTATCACTGTCTGTGTTTTGATTAGCGTATTATTTTAGTTGGTGCTGTAGGAGTTCAGTACTGTTCAGAACCAACCAACAATGCACTATCATGCTCCCGCCATAAGTGAAAAATCACATGTGCAGGTGTAGGATCCAAATTTACCTCCTTTAGGTATTTAAAAATCTACTGAAAATACTGTTTTCTGACAATTTGAAATTCTTTAATAAAAATAGCACTTGATCCTTTAAAGTAACAGGCTTAAGGTTTGACACACATTGATAAATTGAACAGCAATAAAAAGGCATAAACATTCTCTGTCTTATCAAGAGTTTGCTATGTAACCTGTAGCTCATTTTGGTATTAGATATTTAATTCGAGACTTCGGGGGAACTTCACTTGCTGTAAGTTGTTATGCAGTGAGGAACTTTGAATCTCCATTGCGGTGAGGAACCCCTGTGGCAAACGAAGAATCTTAACATGTCTTGGTAACAACTTGTGGCTAGCTGTGCACAAGAGTGTGCCTAAAGGATGCCCAGTTACACCAGCCCGGGTGTGTATGACAATTTGAAAGGCTAAGACACGTAGCACAAAACACACTCTGTGTCTGGAAGTAATGATCCTGTTTTCAACTGAACCAGGTGAAATCGAAGCAAACAGTATAAAAATGGGTTATAACAAGAGACTGCTGGCATGTGGGCGAATGGCTACAGGAGTGTTTCTGACCCGTAAACTAATGTAATAAGGCAAGTGTATATTTGTACAGAACACTCTGCTCTGCCCCTTCCAACCCTAACTATTTCAATCCAAACGATATTACTACATAGTGTGAAGCCTCTCATGCATCCAGTCTTCCTGTGTGGTGGATTGTGTGGCATAGTTAGTGCAGACATTACATCAAAGTGATCTCATAACAGATTTCTAATCTGTACTTGTATTACATGTGTGAGATCCCCTGGTCTACTGTTTCATGCATTTGCAATTAAATGTGGTGTCCCTTAAATGATCTCTTCATTTTGCTCTAGATGACTGCTTGCTATTACTGTGCTGAGAACAGGTTAAAGTGATTAAATGTTAAAACACCAGAATCACTGCCACTGTTCTTGCTGTAGGTAAACGTCCTTAAGAACAGCGTAGCCAGGACTCTCAATAAATTAATTCATTACGTAGCTTTCCTAGCTGAACTGAGCTGTGTTGTAGGACTGTGTATGTTTAAATGGAAGATTAAAGTGTTGTGTGATGCTGAGCTTTTGGTTAAAAAGGCACATGCTGTACTATTGTACAATAAATCTACAGGTTTATTTAAAATGTAAAATGTGTGAGTAATTTACAGGTTCAAAACGTGACCTCTTTGGCTGTGCATGTCTGCAAAGTATGCCATAAACATCCTCAGTGAGGTGCATGTGCCAGTTAATTTGCTGTTTGAACAGAGAAACGAGACTGGGATTAGTGCCGGTATGCCACTGAGAGTCACCCATAGCCCCTTAACTTTGTGCCAGTACATCCTCCTTTTGGGGTATACATCTTTCTGAGCACTTTTCCCATGCAGGTTTTCAAGTAAAGTCGTGGATAAGAATGAGATGCACTTCATCTGTGCACAGTCGGTGGGGACAGGGCATACAGTTTGGCGTCTCTCCCCTCCACAGTATTTACAAATCTATTCTTTTTCCATATCAATCCTTAGGATTAGAAAGCGCAGTGTGCTTGCAAACCTGTGGTACTACGCATTCGTTATGACTACAGTGGTCAGGCTTATAATAACAAAGTAAGTCAAATAAAATCACTGCGCCTGATTTATGTTTGCCTTTTCCTAGGCTGTGGTGGTCATGTCGATACATGTGAATTCACACATAGTCCTGGCTATTCCTAAACTGGTAATAACATACATTAAAGTGTTAAGTAAAACTGAGATGGTATGTAAGAAAGAATTGCTACCAAGTTTCTTTCTCTGAGTTTTTTTTAACAGATCTAACAGGTGTGTTAGAAACACTTAATAACTAGCCCGTGGAAGGAAGAGGATTCAGAGAAGGATGACAGGTAGGTTTAGAGGAGCTGGAATTTAAAGTTAAAAGGCGCAGTTCCCAGGAGTCCGATTCTCCCCCATCTCTGAGCTTAGTCTAACTCAGGCCTGCGGAGGCTGTAGAGTAGCAGCAGTGTAATGACCGCCTCTCTAAGAGTTAGGGCAGCCGTCTAGAGCTTCTCAGTAAACCTGCTCCACCGTCGGGGGGGGAGAGTTTCCCTACGTGTAGTTAGCACTGCACCCAGAAACATCACTGCAGCGCTTGCTTTCTGCCTTTGTGAATCTCGCAAAGAGCTTATTCTGATCGTCTCCTTGCAGGTATTTTATTCCCCCCTGTTCGTTTCTGTTTATGTAGAGCTACATCTGTTGTGAATAATTTACTGCTTGTTAATTTGACTCATAAGTTCGGTCATTGACACAGCCTCTGTTCCAATGTTTCTAACTTCTATAATTAAACCCAGAAAACAAAAACACTCAGGAGATTTTTCTGAAATTCATGGCATAAAAAAACCCCAGTGGGTTTGTTTGTCTCCCGGCTTGTGAGGGTTTTGAGTGAGCTTGCTTCAAGTTTCCATTTTTAAAGCCTGCTTAGGGGGAGAAGAAAATGACAACTGAGAAGCTGATGTAATCCTGTGCCTCCAGGGGCTAAGGTTTTGAGCAGTATAGCAAGTACTGGAATAGGCATTATAAAAATGAGATATTTAGAAACAACTGCTGTTTACTTATACTAACTGTGATAATGGGAGTATATTAATTGAGTTAAATGGCCTTGTATTGCTGATCTTTCTTCAGCCGTCCTTATTTTGCCTCTCCATGCCCCAGGCGTTGTATTTCAGCAATGACTTAAACACATCCATGATTAGGCACCATTTATCACAGTGCTAGATTTTCCCTGAATTAATGGTTAATACTTGATGTTATTTTATCTTTGTCCTACTTTCATATTCAGTTAAGCCACCACAGATTTTTGTAATCACGCATCCCTCTGTGCACAGTGGAAATTGTCAAAGAGAGAAGCCGAAGAGTTTGGCTCCTGCATTGGGAATGTAGAGGGAATTTGACATCTGGGAATGCACTGGAAGCAGTTTAGTATTGTGAAATAAGTAGATTTTGTAGACCTTTTTGCTAATCATTCTTTAGTAAAGGGCTAAATAGGATTATGTGGCTATGGGATTCTAGGAGTGCAGTATGTCCAGGCCTTTAGACTTTAGATAAAGCTACTCTGGAAAGAGTCCCATTAGTTTCACTAAGGTTTTTATCAGACCCTCAAGCCTGGAATCTGAGTAGTCAGGACTATCTGGTGCCAAGGCTGCTCATTTTGCATTAGCAGTAATTGTTCTTCAACTTTTCCAGGAGAAAGACGGAAAATAATAAAAAAGAAATGAAGTCCACTTTCACAATGTGCAGAATTGGTCGTGGAACTTGTTAAGAGTCGTCGCAAGACCTAAAGTAGACATAATGGAGATTAGCTGCACCAGTGGCAACCTCACCAAGCCTCTGTAACCACTGCTCAGTGGAAGAGCAGAGGGTAAATCAGGGTGCCATTTTTGTTGCATTCACCCACTGAGGATGTGGTCAGGGCCATAATTTAGAGACAAAATACAGAGCTAGATGAACTCTCCTGACTGCAGCATGGCAGCAACAGAGGGGTTCACAGTGTTGCAATACCATCCAGGAATGTGAGATTCCAGTTTGTGGACTCGGAGGAGCATCTGTTCTGTGGTCTGCCATGGGGTGTGTGCTGGTGCCCAAGGGTGCAGAACCAACATCCCTCCTCCACATTCCAGCACCTCTCGCGCAAAAGGTAGATTAAACACATTTCAGAAACTATGGACAAGATTTAAGAGAGGAACTGGCTGCCAAGAGCAGTACGAAATTACAGTCTGACTTACCTCCCTTCAGCTCACTAAATATCCGCTCATGTGGCTTTCCTTGGCTGCTTCCAGTTCTCTTTCTGGGTGTGTCAAGAACTAGCCCAGCCCGAGCAGCTCAAGGATCACTTGTGCCAAGACCCATCAGGAGTGGATTACAGGGCTTTCTTGTGTCTAAAGATCCTAAATCTGCACTCGCACTGTGAGGCAGGTCCCCTGGCCCGGCATCCTGAATCTTCAGGTCTCCAGAATGGGGACACCACCAGTAGCTTGCTTTCGGCCTGCATGCTTAGGTTTCTTCCGATGGAGGTAGAAGACAGCTGCTGCACTTCCCTGGTGGTATAGACGGAAAGATCTGGCTTATACCTCTGACTCCACGTCAGAGTGTGGCAGGCATACATTAAGACTCAGAGGCTTGGAAGTGCTCCTGGATCCCATAGGTTAGACATGGTCTGAGACATGGTCTTAGAAACTCAGTCTGAAAAGGAATAGCGGTAAACCTAGCACCGCCTTCTTTCCCCTTCGGATTCAGGTAATTTATCTGAAGATTTATCATGGTGGTGATATTTATCCCTGTATATGCATATATCAGCATATCTATTTTGTGTTTCCCATGGGGGCTGGAATGCTTTTTAGTTTAGAGAAGTTTTGGATAAAGCACAGAAGCAGCTTTGGGAGCAGGAGCACACCGAAACACAACTAACGGGCTTGCGCTGCACAGCCTTTATTACTGTGTGGCAAATGAGGGGCATTCACTCCAGTCCCAGTGTTACTAGGTTTTAACAGATGTAATAAAAATCGTTGGGAGGCAGTTTTTGCAGATGTTTAATGCATAAAAACTTAGGGCCCAGAAAGATCTTACTGCAAAGAAAAGACTTAGATGCTGCAAAGTTTGTCTTTTGGATTCTCTGTGTGCATACACACGTAAATGTGTGTAGGAGAGAAGGAGCAGAGCAAGAATGCAGATCATCTGCTCCAGGCTATTTTAGGCACTTAATTACTCAGAAGTCCTTGAAGGCACCTATTCTGTTTGCCACAAAGGGAACGCAGACTCTGGTTTTATGAATCACATCTAAATTAGATGCCCATGGGTAGACAAGTGAATCCCAGGCAGACCCTTGTGTTACGGGGCTAGGTGTCCCTCAGCAGGGAGGGCCAGGCAGCCACCTTACCAAAGAGACCAGGGGAGCCAGGGGTCCTGTTGCTGCTTACAGGCGTATTTTAAAATATAGCTCTAAAATAGCCGGTGACTACGTCAAAACGACAACGGCGGCTGCTGGCTCGGCGTGCAGGCTGCCCTGCATCATGTCTGATGCACCAGGTGCCCTTCATGCACTCTCCTGAAGCCTGTAGACCTGAATCTTTTACTGCATTTTGACCAAAAAGTCCTATTTATTCGCTGTTTTAGTAGGGCTTTTGCAAAAGTAACTTCTGAAGGGAATGCTTTCCTGTGCCTTCTTCAGGAAACTGAAAGACAAAATGAAAAGAAACTGGTTCGGAACTTTTTGTTATACCAGGACACGATACATGCCCTTCCACGTAAGTACAGGTTCTGTCTTCAGCTCTCTGCTTCCATATCTGACAGACCTCAGCATCAGATGCCTGCTAATATATGTGGCAATATGTAAGATGTTAAACATCTGCAAAGTCTTCTGATCATTTTTGTAATGTCTCAAAAGTTAGACATAGCTTGCAGGGGATTTCCACTGAAAAGAAACAAAATTTGGAGGACATTCTAAGTTAAGTCATTCAATATTTGTTTGCCAATGCCCTGGATGGTATTACAAGATGCCAAGATAAATTCAAATTAACATGAAAAATATTCAGTACTATTGGTTGTGGGTTTACATAAGTTGCTGGCACATTATGTTAAGAAATCTCAGCTAAATAGTTGCCAGGGGAAAAAAGTCCAAATGAAAAAAAAAATAATTACATATAATACACTTGAACAAGTGTCACAGAAGAATGAAATTTCTACCCAGTGGAATTCTGCTTCAGCAGCGTAATTAAAGGTGGAGATGTGTTCACAGACTGTTTCAAAATTAATTGATCTCAAAAACCTCATTTTAAATTTAAGGAAATTGAAGCCAAGATAAAAATAAAAAACACTATGAATTCCAAAATGAAAATAAAATAAATACAACTTTAAAAGATTGTAAAAAAAATGCAGTGAATATTTCTGTACCAAGACAATTCACTTATGATAAAACTTTCTAGATGCCTTAGGTGCCTTTGAAAACTGTAGGTTGAAAAATAATTTTTAAAAAGGGTTATTGAAAGGTAAACAGTAAAACTTTGCAAAACACACTATTCTGCTTCGACTTGAATCTTTCACTTATAAAAAGTCAGTTCAGATTTTTGATATTTTGTAGTATAACGCTTATACTTAAAAGCTTTTTTACTAGTTTCATAGTTTTTATTAATGTAGCCACATAATTGAACCCAGAGTCTAGCAAAGAAACTGAGAGTCTAGCTGAAACTAGGCAAATCCAGAAGCAGAACTAATGTTCAGTATTTTCTTAGTGAGGCTAATTCACCTTTGCAATAGTTCATGTAGCTGTACAGTAGATTTTTCATCACATGAATTTTTTTTAAATCAGACTGTTGCCCTTTTGAAAGACTGTTTAAATGCTGTTTGTGTTCCTTGGCTGAACCAAGGGTACGCCCTTTCAGTTGATTGTCCCATCTGGTTTAATTGTTTCCCCAGGCTTTAGACAATCACACATCCCTTTGAGCTTCTGCTTCATCAGTCTAAGAGCATTTTTGGATGCATTAATTAACAAGATTCTGAGAATTCAGGCTTGGATTCCGTAGGCTGTATCTGTATGCCATTAAAAATATCTGGGTATTGATTTTCCATGTTTGCTTCTGCGTTGGTTCCCTTACTATCTGTGCTCTGAATGAAGCCAACTGAGATTTTTTAGCTTTGTTTCTGAACTGAATTTTCAAATATAACAGAACCTGCTGAAATGTTGTAAGAATGTGTTTGACTTTAATATCAATCAAAATGCTTAAAAGGGCTTTCTCTCCACCTTCAGTCTTAATTTCCTTGGAATTACACTACTCCTAGATTTAACTAATTAAAGACTGGCTTGCTTGCATGGTATTGATAATGTCAGCAGCTTCAGCTCCCATAATATCCAAGAAAATTATTTGTATTGCAAGTCTCCATTCCTCTCAAGTCCATCTACTTCCATGGGGAGGGATGGGATGTCAAAACATTTTTTTCTCCCCCTCTTCAGAAATTTGTAATTGTTCTTTCTCCACAACCTTGTTTTTTCATTCCAACGTCCCCAAGATGCATGCTAAATCCTGATACGGCCTGTGCACTGCAGAAGGTGCTGGTTTCCAGGCCAGTAAACGTGAAAGAGATCGCGATGCGATGAAATTCATTATCTAAAATGTGAAACTAAGCTGCTGCTGGTAATAGAAGGTCACAGAGTCACAGAACACGCACAGCTTTATCAGTGTTTTAATGAACAACCTCATTATTCTGGGCCTTTGGATAGAAATCGTTGAAGGCAATGAGTAGTCTTTATACTTCATGTCCTGCCAGATCTTCACTCAGGAATTTTTCTCCTTGAAGATGGGGCTGGAAAGGTGGGATCATAAACTGCAGGTCAGTTCCTTTTCTGCTTCCTTTTACTCTCAGTTGCTTATACCATTAAGTCTCTTGTATTAGAGCAAACTACTCCACGACAACTTGCACTTTCTTTTAAACAAATACATACTTAGGTCGATATTGTGCAAATCACAAAAAAGCACTCACAAAAGGGAAACAAAGATTACGAATGTTTTATTTATTTACGTATACATATATAGATATATGTACATCTCTATATCTATATATATTTAAATATATATTTAAATATATATTTAGTCGTCCCTGAATTTCAATGTTTCACTTTGTTTTCTTCACCTAGTCTGTCATAAAACAGCAACAACGGGGGTTATCGCAGACCTCTGTATTTGTTGGCCAATAATAAATTAACAACATTTTCTCTCACTTAGACTAGTGGGGGGCACAAGGCCCAGAACGTTCCTTAGCATTTTACAGTCAGCTCTAGATGACTCCGTCTTCAGGACTCTCTCATGGCTTTATTCATATTCTATTTCTCATTTTGCCTTGCAAGGCATATTTTTCCTCCAAGAGAGGATGGCCCATGAAGTGGCTTTGTTTGACCTACCCTAACCCCTACCACATCAATTTCAATACTTGAAAAACTTGTTCATCCAAATAGTTTGAGCTTCTGCTTTATTGTTTGATAGTCTTGGAGTAGGACCTGGGTAGTCTTAATCTTGGAATCGAAACCATGCTTAGTAATGAGAGGAAATATCAGGATGAGCTTCATTAGCTGCAGGCAAGCAGCTAAGAGCACAAACATCCAGGAGCACACCCAGTGAAACCCTTTCTTGACTACAGCCAAAGCTGAGAACCTGAAAGCTGCGCGTTTTTTTGGGGACGCTGAACGTACAATGAAGGAAAATAACACATTCACACCACACTTTTAATTTTAAACCAGTTCTTCTCCAGGGCATCACACAATTGTAATATGGATTTTCACACCTGAGTAGATTACTGCGGGGGGGGGGGGGGGCAGGGAGGACGGGACGCTTAAAAAGGGGATTTTGTCTGATTTACTCCTCTTCTCTACAGTTCCCTGTCATCAGCTAAATAACTAATATTCCTTAGCAATTGTTCCTCTAACGTCAGAGTCACAATTACCATTACTGAGATTCTGTCAACCTCAGCATATATTTTCCTTTGATGTTTCCCAGATATTTCTTCTAGCTATTATGTTAGAAACCTTGAAACTTGACTGTGCCTTGAAACTTTAGGATGCTGAGGTCAGGCTGAAGGTGCACAGCGGCTGTCACTGGCATTGCGTTAGGGAAGCTAGGGGAGGCGTACCAGTATGGACCAGCTGTGAAGCCGTGCTGTGTGCAGCCAAGCAGTAACCTGCTGGAATGTTTGGAGGCAATAGCTCACATTCATTTTGCTTATACCAACAATGTCTTTTCTACCTCTTCATAACGTATATGCCCACAATGGTTTGTTTACGGCGAGGTTACAAGGAGGGGACATGAAGAGACATGATGGGAACTAGCTGTGTGGAGACGACAAGCCTTTCCCACACAATCTTGCAATTCTCATCTGTGTTATCAGTTCAAGGAATATATCTCAATTATTTCCCACTTGCAGAATCAGAATAAGATATAAACAGAGAGGACTCAGCTATGACCATGTAGAGTAAAATCTGTAGTTTTCTTTAGCAATTCAAATATTTTGTCTTTCTACCTAGGGAATAGGAAAAGAACAAAACAACAGTCTGGGACAAAAAAATGACAGGAGAGCTACAATATGGTTATTTATCTGAGGAATCAATAGATATTTAAATATAAACTCTCTAATTTTTTTTATTTGTTTCTGGAATGCACTCAGAAACCTAAAATGGGGGGGGGGGGGGGAATCCCTATGTCATACTTTCCCAAAGAATGTTTTCCTTTAGAAAACTGCAGATCAAAATAACCAAAAGATAAAAATCAAGTTGTGCAAACATTTCCTGTTACAGATTTTTTCCCCCAAAAGTCTTTAATATTTGGAAAACTTGCTTTCAAAAGCTAAAAAAAAGATGCTACAAAAAACTTTGATTCTAAGTATGTGGAAAATATAAGCATAAAATTAAGAACTATGTAAATGCCCTAAATACCCTTTAATTATTACCTGATGACCAAAACTTAAAACAGGATCTGGACATCTATACTACTTGTTACTGCCAAGACTACATTATTATGTTTCCACCTTGAAATTCTGTGAAGTGGGAAATGTGTTGTGACCCAGACCACCCCTGCTGCTGGGTAGCATCCTCTGTTAGAGAGATGGAACAAGCAAATTTTGGCTGATGAGGTGACCATCCTCTGTATTACCCCTTAATCCAATGCTTTTTGTGAGCCAGCAAATCCAGGTATTTAGGTACCTGTTTGGCCCTTACCCTAGGTGTCCCTAGATGTAACGTGCTGAACTGACTCTCCACCTCCTGTTGTGTTTAAAAAGGGATAACATCCAGAGTCTATTTTCCACTCTATATTTAAAACCATTGACTTCAGTGGAATTACTCTGGATTACAAATGCCATCCTTGGGAGTAGAAAATGACCTTGTGTCCCTTTTCTTTCCACCACAAAGATCCTCTTTCCCAGCTTTCACACACTGAGCAAGGGCATTTTGGCATGTGCTACTACTGCGCATTTCCCTCCCAATTACCTGTTTCCTCTCCTGTGTGCATTTTTGGCATAACGTGTCATGTTCTGAAACCTCACATACCTGAAATATTTGGAAGCACTGAGTTCTGGACACATCTGGTTATTAGATTCGAGATGGCTGCCCCTTTTGTGAATAAAAGCCTCACACTGCCATAGAAAATTCCACTAAGATTTTCTCCTTTATATTATAATTTTGTCTCCAATATTTTACTGCTTCCTTTTTTAACAAAGAAATATTATATTAACCATGCAAAACACTGAGGCAGCTTAAATGGAAGAAGTAATTTCTTAGGACAAGAATGTAAAATCCTCTTCTTCCAGGTGAGGACATTCATCCCTCACAGCTAAATTCAGTGTAACTTTTGCCATCCACTGTGGTGAACGCTCAGTAACAGGCTACGGCCTTTGGGAAACAGTTCTGTAGCTGAATGGCTAGAAATCGTGTTTTTCCGTGTACTTTTACTGTGAAGAATTGTGCGTGACCATACGATCAGCAAAGACTTTCTTGTAAAGTTGTAGTGTGAACAGCTCGAGAAATCTCTTGTTTGACTTCAGGTGGCTACTGATGCTTGACATCAAACTGGCACACAGAAGTGCTCTTAGTACGAGCTTCATCTTCTGCTCTAGCTTAGGAATTAGTAGGACAGTGTCTTCAGAAGTTTCTTGATCCTCCTCTACTTCCTTAGAATAACATCTTTCCCATGCTAGTAGAGTTCAAATGAAAGGCTGGCTGCTAACTTAAATGCTGAATAGCCTTGCTAAAGCTAGCAAATAAATTGAGGCTCATTAAGAGGATGCTGTTGAAATCTCTGTGTTATTAGACATCTAACCAGAGGAGTTCTTTCTCCTCTGAATTTTGGTGTAAACATCTTTCTATTTCCACTTTGGATTAAAAAAAAAACCCAGCCCATTAGAAATCATTAGGAAAGGATTCAGTTATATATAGTCTCCTCTATTCAGAACAGTTTTTTTCTTTAGTTAACAATTCATTTTTCTTTTAGAAAGATAAGGCAGATAGTACCACTTGTTGTAGAAAGAATTACTTTCTTTTTATACCTTGCTCTCTGAAGAAAACATTCATTTATTCTATTAACTAATCATGTAGTAAGCTGGTGATCAGGTAATAATTTGTAAGTACTTTTACTTTAGTAAATGAGGAAAGTACCAAGCTCTAGCTACAGCAATGGCAGCTTTTTCTAACTACATGCCAAAAGGCTCCAGATATGCCTGAACTAACTTAGATGATGCTGTGTTTGCCTCTGAAAAGGTGTGAATTTAAGGCTGGAAGAAGTTTAAGGATAGTGATAGAATGAGGGAGACAGTCCACAGGAGGGGAAAATCTCTCACTAGTTCTGTATCTGTCAATTATTACATTAAAGACAATTCAGCAAGTTACTTAAGTACTTGCTTCACTTTTGTACCCGAGTTGCTGTCCTGTTAAAGAGAATGGGAATATTTACATGATTGGTGGTAGGTACATGTATCAGTATCTTGCTGAATTAGTGGTCAACATATTTAAAAAAAAAAGGAATTATAATCACCCTGGAACTCTAGTTACACTTGCTACCTTTTCTCTTGGCAGAACGCCCAACAGCTGCACTAACGAGAGAAGTTATCAGCCCTAATTGTCCTTCACCTCCCTCCCTGCTGGAAGGGACTGGTCTCTCTGATCTGCTGACGGAGCCAGCGTAGTGTTTCATTTAAGATGAGATTGGTTAGCTCAAACAGTTGGTTTTTGCTAACTTGGCTCTTTTAGACTGGGTGCTAGCTAGCCTCCTCCCCTAGCTCAGCTGTTTATGGGCTGCATGCGTGTTTGCATCCTGAAGCACAATGTAAGTAATACCTGCGGGTCAGTAACAAACCAAGGCTGAATTTGATAAAGGGTGTATTTTTAATATTAATTGTAGTAATAACAAATACAAGTATGTAATGTAGTGGCTAAACAAAAGGCTACAGGCTATTAAATACATTTATTTTTACTACACCCTGTGCAATGTATCATATGATAAGAGCAGTAAAATAAGCAAATGTGTTAACAAGGAGAACTAGTAATTCAAGCCCCAACAGCTAGCAAAAAGAAGGTAAAAATCTGCTGGTTATGCATAATATTAGGCCCTTGATATATTGTTAAAACGGTGAGGCACTGAAAAGAACAGCTGTAGCCCCTTCTTGTAAAACATGGTATTTGTAACTGATGTTGGGGCTTAAAGGAGCTTCTTCAGTTCCATAACTGGGAAGTCGGATTTGGAAAGCAAAGACGTGTTTTTGAGATACCGCTTCCCTTTCTGACCATAGTAAGGATTCTTCCCTGTTCTTTCTTTCCAGTGAAGAGCCTCTTTCCCTCTCAGGTGAACTGGCAGATGGGGTGAGTGTGAAACCGTTTTCTTCTTTTTCACTCAGCACCCGCTGCAGGACCCCGGAGCCCAAGGACGGACTGGGCGGGAAGGTGGGAGCGCCCAGTGCCAGAGTGGCCTCTCCGGGAACCTGGTGGCCAGGGCCTCTCGAATGCAGTGCCAGTGTGTTTACTTGTTCCCTTGTAGCCTTTGCTGCGTTATAAGTGAACCTTTGTATTCTGGACCCGGGCGCCTTTGTGTTTTGAAAGAACTCTTCCAAAACCGATAAATCTTAACCATAAAGACTGGAGAAACAGGTCCGTCAGAGATCTTGGTTAAAAAGCACAAATTCTTAAACTGGAGTGAGGCCTGTGTGTTCAAATGCATGGTAGGGCATTGCTCAGCACTCGGTGTTGCAAGACTTCAAAATGGCCGAGGTCCACTTTTACAAGTGTCCGAATGTCTCCTGTTCTTAACTTGGGCCCACCGTGCCTCTAGCAGTGCTCCCAGCGAGTGAATTCAGGGACTCTTACCAAGTAATGCAGGGAAAAATAGTACTCGAGGGTGGGATACGTAACTGCTAACAGTCCACACAGGGTGGCCTGCTTGCGGGAAGCCCCCGTCTTCCAAACCTACCCTCTTGGAACAGGATTGGGAGACTCCCATGCGGCCGCCTGAGGTGGCCGCTCAGGGCTTGGGGAGCACGGTGGGAGCACCGCGCGGCTCCGGCGTGGAGCCATCGGCCTTCTGCCAGCACAGTGCGGACTGTGCCCCCTCGCCATCCAGGGACTTGTCAGTGCAGCCTAGCCACTGTCCTTTTCTTGGTAACGGTTTAATTCGTTATAGCAAGTGGCATGAGAAAGACTGGGATCGTTCCCCTCTCCTCAACCCGGTGTCGCTTCAGTGAGGTGCTTGTGCTGCTGTCGGGGGTGAGGGCTTGCGTCCCCTCCAGGGGAGGGCCGCCGAATCCACCTTTTGCTTCATGAGAGCGGGTGAAATTCCTAAAGCTTTCAGTGGATGTTCTGACTAAGTGCGACAGACTGGTATTCGGCAGAGTGGCTGCTCCTCGAGTAGTGCTTTCTTCGTGGTGCCGAATTTCTCAGTAACACCAGTTGTATGTTTCTTGGGATTGAGTAGCCTAGAGGAAAGCCGTCTGTCTGCAAGATAAAATCCGTTGAGGAAAGCCAGCTAAGGGGAAAATTCAGCTACTTTACGCGATGTAATGCCGTGAGACTTCCTTGGGTTTTACAATATATGCTGCAGACACTAGATGGCAATGTAATACCTGCATAAAGAGGTTACACTGTATTCAACACAAAGTGCTTTCAGGTGGGTACTACAAGCTCTTTCCAAGTAATATCTTTACCTTAACAGTTTTGCTCTTATTGTGAGTAAATATTCTTAACACAAGGGAAAAACACAGGACAAGTTTAGATCAGTAGAGGTCCACTGAGTTTGATTCTTGCTTGTTCCTATTTGTTTAATGATTTGCAGAACTGTGTATATATTTGTCACATGGCTTAATAATTATTTCATAAGGTAAAGTCTGTTAGTATGTAATTTAATGTCCTTCGTTAGGTTTTGCATCTCCTATCCCTGTTTGACACTAGCTCAAATAGCTTTGAAACATCCTTCCCGTATATTCCCTTTAGAAAACTTCAGACATTGCAGATGTTCCCTTTTCATTTCCTCTTTTTCCGATGAGCAAAAGCCTGTGTAATAGCTCAGTAATGTTTCTGGGACACAAGGAAGCTCTGTTGCGTGTATATTTCTGGTCCACCTCTTTCTCAGGCTTTGCTGTGTCTTTCTGGATTTAGCCCACGCATAGATAAGCCTGTGATAATATTTGATTTAACATATGCTGTACTGTACTTTACTTTTTCATATGTTTAGGTGATTACCTCATTCCAATATAGCCAGTGCAAAAAGGTTTAGTACATCTGAGTGTTCAGTAAGGTTGTGTAATATACTGAGAAGCTTTTTCCTCTACTGTTTTGGGTTTTTTTAATTATTACTATTTATTTGTTTCACATAGTATTTAAATAAAACTTAAGGGAGATCTGCTGTCCTGAGTTCATAGCAGAGGCTCTAATTAATTCTAATGCTGTCATCAAGAATCAAACAGGGAAATCACTGTCTTGAAGCTTTTGAATTACAAACCAAAAAGTTAATATTGCAATTATACCATGTTGAATTTTTAATCTAAGTTTTGGTTCAATTCATTCCCTCTGCAGGTTTCTTTATTGTGTAATCAGAATGAAAAGCTCCTTAAGTTAGTGAAATTCTCATTTTTGTTTTCAGTCAGTGAAGGATCAGTGGGACACTCCAGATGGTGTTCAGTATTTCTGGGGCCTAGGTATGAAGAACTGCTGTAACCCAAGGCAACAACCAGTAATCCCACATGTCCCTCCAGAATCCACCCTGTCAAATATCTTTCTGCATTCCATATAGCTACTCAACTTTGTTTCTCAGGTCTTAATTTTCTACCTCCCAATTAATTCTTCTAGTATTTCCCCCCTAGAGCAGTCTCTCTCTCTCTCTCTCTCTCTCTCTCTCTCTCTCTCTCTCATTTCCGTACTGTCCACCCATCTGCTTTTTTCAGCTACCTTTTCCTTCCTTCCTCCCGCCTCGCTTCTGTATAGAACATATTCACAGGGAACAGGAACATATACATTGGCTTGCAGGGAATTAACAGAAATATTTAGATTTTTCTCCTGTGATGGCTTGGTTTGGTATTACTATTTCTTTATACCCATGCTTTGACCCTATCATAAGATGAATTAATTATTTGCTTTCTCAACAGACTATCTGAATGTAAGCATTCACACATTAAAACTATAGGAATGCTTAACGCTGCAATTCAATGACTCATTGCTGTCGTGTATTTATCCTGACTGTACCTCTTCCTTCGTGTCTTCTCATATGATGAAAGCTCCTGCGTTACGCTTCCTTCCTTAGCCTCTTTTCTAGCAAGAACCTGCTCTTGCAGTTGAGGTCAACAGTGGAGCTATCCTTGAATGCAGCCCTCCACTACAAACCAGCATGGGTTTCCACTGTACTGCAGCATTGCTAGCCTCAGGGTTTTCTTTCAAAGTGAAACAGAAAGCAAAAGTGAAAACTGAATTAAGTCATTAATTTATGGAAAATGCCTTCCCTAGCCAGGTAGTATGGCCTTAGATAAAAGTCAGTTGACAATTCTCCATGAAATCCTTTTGGTGCTTTTAATTGCTGAAGGGGTCACAGGATAAATTCCTCCATTCCTAATGCCATGCATACCATGGGGCATCTTACATTTGAGACATTTTATTATGTCATATTGTCAGCAAGTTAAAAATACGAATTTTTTAAAGCCTATTAAATATATATTAAAAATATCTGTACTTTAACCACAGCTGGTTTGAAAATGTATTTTAACATCTGTTTGATTTATCTTTTGATTTGACACTTTGACACAAAGACATTTGTCCTTTTGGTTTCTGAGTGAGAGATTTCTTTGAAGTATAAGGTTAACAGCCTTGGGTGAAAGACATCTTCACACCTGCATATAGAGCAAGCGATTAATATATTAAAGAGATTAATTTTATACCATTAACTTTTTTACACAAGTGAGGAGCAGTCTTCACTTGAGTGTAGAAAAGCAAGACAACCTGTGCAGACCTATTGTTTCACTCTATAATTTTGGGGCTACAGTCTTATGTCATCAGAATATTATATATCAGATAATTTCCATGCTTTATAAGGTACTGCACAGTTCCAGGTGTCGGAAAAAAGCAGAAGCCATTCCATATGTTATTTTATTTTAACTTATAAAGAATGTATATTAGGTAAGGAGTGAAAGGTCAGTGTAATTGGTTTAGCCTCAAGACATAAGTCTTCCATATAAGTAATTTTCACGGTCCTTACTAGCGAATTCTGCAGAGTGGCTTTCTCAAGCAAGAGGAAAATAAAAAATTAAAATTTGCTTCACTGGTAAACTGATTTGATTCCAGAATGACTGACTTGCTGAGATAAAAAATGAAAACTTGCATGTGTCCCTCTTTGATCACAAATTCCCCAACATAAATCAAAATTAAGAAGCATCTAATAAGTCATGGATGACTGAAATGCTAAAATAACTGTTTTGCAGTGGAGTGTCAGCTCAGGCTCTGTGGCAGTTACAGAATCTCAGCCCATTACTGCTTTGTATTTTCCAGTCAAAATTTTGTTTTCATTTTGTTGCTATTTACAGTTTGTTATGTGAAACATAACAAATCTGATGTGAATTTTCTCTTTTTTTTTGCTTTGTTGTAAGTTAGACATATAGTCAGACTGTGGTAATGATTGCAGAAGCATGTTTTTGTTTTCTGTTTAGATTGGATTTACACTGGCCCACCAAGTCTTTGGGTTGGTTGGTGATGTAGTTCCCTTCCTTTAAGTTCAAAACATTCTCCATAAGGTTTTTTCTTTAATTCCGTGATTCTATTTCCAAAAAGGAAACCAGTTTTACAAATAAGACCCACTGCAAATCTTCTGCATCTGGCTAGTTACAGTGTTCAAACTGGACAGCTTTGCTGTTTGGCTTTCTGTTTTCCAGGATAAAATGGATTAACTGTGGAGTTAAAAGCAAATCTTGACCGCTTTAGTAAGAAATGCCCACAGTACTTATGGTGATCTGCAAAGCTCTTAAGTTTAGAAGACACAGCAGCTGACTGAAATTCCCAGAGGGAAAAGTGACACGGCTATTACCTCGAGAACAAGACAAACCCAAAAAATCTAAGTATTAATAATTTTCGCTTCCACATTTCCAGTAATTTGACCTGCATATTTCGGAGAAAATCCTGCCACCCTTTGTTGAGCAATTGTTTCTTCAAGCATTGGCCTTTGCCTTGGCGTCTCGGCTTACCGAGGGAGCCTGCCTTCTGAATGAGCTCATTAAGAGCTATGGTATCTGGAAGTCAGACTTCCGTTAAACGTGCCCGAGGATACCATGCGGGCAGTGAAAAGTATGGGTTTTCTTGAAAACTTTCCCCAAATTATTTTAAAAAACCCACACTTGCTGAGCTGATGGTAATGGTTATATTCTCGGACTGAACCAGGCATTCAGGTTTATCTTAAAAATCTCATTGGGAATCTCTAATCTTCCTGCCCTAAACACTGGAGAGGAGAGGAAAAAACAAAACAACCCAACCAAACAAAAAAAAAGCACTGCCCCTCCCACCCCCAAACACAAGGAAATATGTTTCTTTTTCTTCAGTATACAAATATATGGCTCTTTTTTCTTCAGTATAAGCTTTCTTTAATATTTTGTTATATTTTATACACCGATTCTTTAACAAAAAGAAGTTATTGAAAAGTACATCATGCCTATGTTGTATTTCATGTTGTACATCATGCCTATGCTGAATTCATTGCCCCTCCCCTTAAGCAAAGGATGTGTTTATGCTGCATATAAAGCTAAGATGGCCTTTCTCTGAAGAGGCACAGTCAGCATGCTTGTTAATACTTTCAGTGCAAGGAAATTAAAATGCAAAGGTAAGGACTTAGAGATTGTAAACATAAACTATAAAATATTAAATGTTGATAAAATTGTGATGTAGTATGTATGAATTAGGTGAAAAGAATACATTCTTTCTTTCTTTTTTTTCTCTCTACTCTCCAAAAAGCTGCATTTTGTGACTGCTGGTAGCTGAAACATGTTCAGGATCATGAAAAGTTTTAGAACCAGAGGAGCTCATTTGATAATTTGAGTATTTGCAAAGCTCCAGGTGACTGAAATGTCCTCCTTTCTATCTGGTGGAGGAAGAGCAGTGAGTACTTCAAACTTATTTTTTCATTGCATTTCAGCACTCTGTTTTGGCATCTTCTACAGATTCATTGCAATAATTAATTAGATGGATGAGAAAGAAGCAGTTGCTGTAGCAGCTGACTGCTGTTGAGGAATGAAAGAAACATTTGGGGAAGATGAAATAATGGAGGGCGCCTGGGAAGGGAGCTCAGGTTTAGGAAGAAGTTTCTGGTGGGTGGTAAGGCAGTGATATTGCAAACTCAAGGAGACACAGAGAAGAAAATATGGGGTTAGGCTGGCAATGGAGTATCGATGTGGGAAGGATAAAGGTTAGGAGAAATTTGGGAAGGGAATAATCCATTGGAGGTAGTGGGTTTGGGGGTGGAGGAGGCAGTAGCTGAGGAGAAGAAATGGAGAATGAGCAGCTTTTCAAGGCAGAGGAAACTTAAACCAGCAAGAAACCCAGTGTTGGTGGCAGGCACTTGAAGCACGGTAATGTTAAGATCATGAGGGGAGACAGGCAGCATCCTGTGCTCATTCCATGTGCTGAGCTCTTCCGGCAAAACTGCCATGGTTGGTTGTGAAACAAAGCGTGGTACAGCATGGAAGGTTTGGGGACGGGGAGGTGTCAGCTCGTGTTGCCCTGGTCCCCCAAAAGCGCAGTCACAATTTTAGCTAATAACTCTTCCTGTGAAAGACAAGACCGTGAGCTGCAGACAAGCTCGGGGGGAAGGCAGGGTGGCGAAGCCCCCACGTAGCAGCATGCAAAGCTGCCGCAGGCAAGCAGACACAGCTTCAGAGCGGTCTTGTTTGCACTTCGCCTGGTTTCTGATGCTGCTGGAGGCTGTATCCTACTGAACTTGAATGGTGTAAGGCAGAAAGAAGTAAAAAAAATCTCCAATCCAGAGTGCTGAGAAAGCATTTACGGGAAGCGGTTAATGGCAGCGAGAGGTCTGGTGATTAAAAAGCTTGCTGCAGCTTCATGTCTTTGATCTTACTGTGGTGCTTGTCCCATCGATCATTCCAATTTATTGCCCTATCTATGCACATTTGCTTTTTGTGGGACTATTTACACAATCAATCCTCATTAGATTATCAGGTGATTTACTCCCTGCCTACACAAAACCAATCCACAATGGGCGATTCCATTGATGTGCAAGTAGGTTTTGTACAGTTCAGTTAATGCTGAAGTAAATTGCACTGCCATAAACTTGCAGGTTTATAGTATACGTGTGTGCGCGAGTGCGGATTAAGGGACTGGCAGAATATCAATTATACTGATGTTGATCACTGTACAAAACAAACCCTCAAAACAGAAAGGAACTTAGACGAGAAATATTTTAAGCACTATTTTACAGCATGGTAACACAGAATAAAACTTGCCCTGAAGCAGATCTTTCTCTCCATGGCTTAATAACATCTAAAACTGAATTTTGCAATCAATTGTAACCAAAAAAAAAAAAAAAAGCCAAGAAAGTTAACATTCGGAGTACTGACTTCTTTTTTTGCAACTTATAAATAGGGGGAAAAAAAAATCCCTAAAAATATATTCTTTAACTATAAAGGATTTATTTGGATAAAATATCGCAGTAAAAACATGTTTCCCAATCTCTGTGCCCATAAAATAACTTGAATACTACCCAACATACTTTTAAATTTCCCAAGAGCTTAAACCACTGCTTAATTTTAAACGTATTGATTACTGAAAAGAATCAGGTGCCTAACAGAGGGCCGAAAAGAGGAATTGCTAATAGAAGTTAAGATAAGGAAATAAACCCAACACAGAGTAATGCATGTGGCCACATCAGGGCCTCTGCAGTGAATGCTGCCCTGATCTGGTCGATGGGGAAGGAATAGCCGCCCTGGAAGCCAGTGAGTGGTAATGGGGCTTGCTGCGAAAGCACTGGTGTTCCCTGGGTGTCTCTGGTCTGCTTGTCCTGCTCGGGAGAAAACACTCTTTTCTGCATTTGAGGGTGGTGCTTCAGTACTTTGCTCTTACATCTACCTGGTGGAAACTGAAAAGAATCTACCTACCTGGTTTTCTGTTTGTGTGGATGTTGCTGTTTAAACTTTTAGCCCTGATTCAAGTGCTTCGGAACTACTTTGCTTCTCTTAGTCTTGAGTCGGATCTTTAGAAGAAGAAACAATAATGATAAGATGTCATTTGTCAGCTGATTAACAATTAAGTATGGTACAGTGGAGGCAACAAGACTGCAATGCAATTTCTTCGACTCATCAGTTCAGGTTACTTTACCAGAGACCCCAGCAGCCTGGTGCTGATGTTGGACTGGATTAAGCTGCTTGATTTTGAATTTGGGATTTGTGATAAAGAGAAAAAAACCAGCTCCAGTGGTGCTGTTACGAAGCTTTTGATGTCATTGCCTCTCTTAGGCAGTGTCCTAACTTCTTATAAAAGCAGTGAGCGAGCAATGAGCATTTAGCAGTTGTACTCCGAACTGTGTGTGTTTAGCTAGATTTTGAATGGGCATACAACATTTTGCTATTTACTTAGTACTGTAGCTGCTCAGGCTTTATTTTTCCCAAGAAAAAAGTGGGAGGGGAAAAAAAATTACATCTTATAAACTACCAAGAGTAGAAGCCTGGGGTTCACAGAACAGTCTCCAGTAGGGGAAGATAAATTTTCAGATAATGGCAGTATACTTTGTTTCTATAGACAGCAAATTCAAAGAACACTTTAGAGTAAATACCGAGCCATACAATACCTCTCTTGGGATAGACATTAATTTGCATCCTGAATGATGTATCACTCTAATAAAGTCAGTCAGAAGGAGCTGAATAAAGGATGTCCTTCTACCTGCTGCTTGGCCTGTCACGCATTCTGGAGATGTGGTGGATTACATTCACACAACTAATGAAAGGTCTTAATAAATGAGAGGATATGCTAAAGAGACAGAGCAGTAGGTCTTGCTTCAATAAGGAACCAACTGTTCCCAAAGTGCTGCTTTTTTTTTTTTTCCTTCCCCCCTGTGATTAATCCGTATTTGAGACTGTTGACCCGAGTGATTGTTCCCAAATGATCGCCTTTGCTTTCGCTCTGCTTAGTCACTATTATTTGAAAGCTGAAGCTCTATGCTTTCCTAAGATAGTTTCACTTGTTCTGCTTGTATCAATAGGTGTTTTTAGAAGACGTGTCTTTAATTAAACTTGGGAGGACCTAAACTAAAAATCCCATGGAGGGTTTTAGCACAAGGAATGAAGAACTGTGAGAGTTTAAATATTGAAACATTCTGGCAGAAATAATAAAGTACATTCATTACATTTGCTAGGAAGAAGGAGGCTGGAATTCAACAAACTGAACAATGGCAAAGATTTAACACTTGGGTATAAGAACATCTTAGAAATAAATGTATAGTGTGGTGATTTACCAAGTGGGACTGGAAGTAAAATTAAAATCAGATCAAGATGCATGAAAAGATATTGCATACCATTTTGGACTCGTGTTCTGTGATGCACTGACATTATTTTGGCAGTATGAGAAGTAGCACTTTTATAAGTAAGTTCACACTCTCCTACTAATTCCAGCTGTAGAGCTAGGACAACGTAACTGGTGAAGAAAGATGAATATGATGGATTGGATAGAGTGCATGGATTAATAGGTGTCAGAGCAGAGAAAAAATGTGCAATGAAGAGAAATGGGGCATGGGAGAAGAAGGAAAACAGGTGTTGTGGCTTACTAGAATGTTCATGGAATTTGGCACAGAGCATGATCCCATGTTCACTGAAGCTGATGGCAAAGCTCCCATTAACTTTAATCATGCAGAATCCAGACATTTCCCAGGATATCCAGAAGAAAGTAAGAAAGATTGCAGGGAAGCAAAATAATCATGAAAAGATGGGAACTCGGAGAACAGCAACACTGAAAAATACAAGCTTGTCAGGAGCCAGCCAACAGAATGTGGTAATTTATTAATAATAATCTTATTCTGTCTAATTGACCAAGCTAACACAACTTCACACAAAGATAGAACTAGTTTAAAGAATTCCTGTTCTGTCATCTGCATCTATCTAAGTAAGTGTCCAAATGTCAACTCCTGTGAATTAGCATGGCTCGGAGCAGTATGTCTATTATGTGTTGATTGACTGTGATGAGCCAGAAAGACTTTGTATTATTCTGTGTAGATGCTTCTAGCAATGATGAACATCAGACAGTAGTCACTCATTCTTCGTTAAGGAAGAATAGCTTGTCAGGCAGACGTACGCTCTTAATTTTGTATGTTCAGCCTGTTTGTGGGTCCTTAAATTTCATCAGTTCTCTTCCCTAGCTAAGTGGCCTTCTAAAGGTGACTGAAGGACATTTGGGCATGACTGGTGGGGTTCACTACAAGACATCTATTTTGAATACTACCACTTCAGTAGGAGAATGACTTCAGTTTTCCTGCTGAAACCACACTTCTCTCAGTCTGTTCAAAGCCACAAGGCAGCGGCTCTTAAATTGTTAGTTTTACCGTGTATTGGTGAATGTGCCTTCCAGATATTTTTAGCTTCTGAGCTGTATCTGAGAGTACTTGGAAGTTACAGACTGTAAATGATCTATACACGTTATGCAGCAGGGAGGAAATAGAAAAAATGGATTAAAAAGAAACCAACCTGATTTGTATTTAAACTATTGCTCTATTGTTTTCAGTAGAAAAATCTGTATTCCACCAGAAAAAGGTGGAAATAAAATATTCTCATTAAGGGGTTGTCCTGGTTTCGGCTGGGATAGAGTTAATTGTCTTCCTAGTAGCTGGTACAGTGCTGTGTTTTGGGTTGAGGATGAGAAGAATGTTGACAACACCCTGATGGTTTCAGTTGTTGCTCAGTCGTGTTTAGACTCAGTCAAGGACTTTTCAGTTTCTCCTGCCCAGCC
>JAVKLA010000053.1:4178498-4201090 GCA_034782735.1 Sagittarius serpentarius | reverse complement strand
ATGCACTGTTTCTCCTCTGCCTTCCTCTGACCTTATTTCGCTGATCATAGTTGAAAAACGGAGTCCAATAACCTAAAATTACATTAAAGGGCAATACCTGTTGCTCTGAAGTGGCAGTAATTGTACCTTGTATTCAAGATTTATGGCAGGGCATGCTTGCTCATCGACCTGGATTTCAGGGGACTATTTAAATCTTTAGTATGAATGTCTACAATCCAGAAACATTTTTGCTTCATATTACCTGCAGTGCCTCATGCCAGCTGAGCGATTCCACCCTGCTGTGAGGATAAACATGTTACATCTGTATTCAGAGCAGTATTTAAAGGTATCATAGATAATTCTGTATGGAAATAAGTGTTCATGTAAAAGTGTTAAAAATGGGTCCCTGTGTGTTAGTCTTACGCTCACCTCTGAGCTATTTTTCTTCTGCTGTCCAATTAATCTGCTGGCAAATGATAGGTTTACAAACATGCCTCATGTTAGAATTATGATTCCTAAAGTCTCCATCTTAGATTTGTGAGCTGTTATGCTAGGAGAAGCCAGTATTGCTGAAAATACCATCTCTGAGGGAGTGAAATACACAAGTCACACAAAAGCAGAACGGAGGAAATGTTATTATTCTAATCTCAGTATTAAGTAGATAAAGAAGCAGTCCAACGAAACTGAATGACTTGCCCCAATGTCATCCAGATTTTTTTGTAGTAAAGCCAATAAGATGATTTTGATTTCCCTAGTGCTTAACCCCACCCTTCTTTCACAATACCCTCTATTTTAAAACAATCCCTAAATCCTGTTCATAACAAGTGAAAGCAAAAGAAGTTTTTGCATCTCAACACAGACATACTATTAATTTGCAAAGTATGTCCAAAGCATCTACAGTATAAATCCAGCAAATAATTTATTGATGTGTTCCTTGTCACCAGGGTCTTTTGATACACAGATTTTTAAGGTATTTTCCCTTTCTTCTTTTAACTACATGTAGAATGATAACTGTATGTTAAAATGTTCAATCTGCTTGCTCATTATTGGCAAGAGAAACAAATTTTGAACCTTCTTCTGGCACACCTCCATCTCTAAATTTGCTGCACATAGCTGTTCTAACATTTCCTTCTTTCTCTGGAGTAGGCACAATCACTCTTTGTCCTCTACAGAGCAGATCAACGCACAGGGAAATCTCATCTCAGCCCCAGTACAACTTGACTCCTGTGCTGTTTCAGTACTGAATTCTGGCCATCTGTGTCTTACTGCTTCAGCAAGTTTCCTCTTAGTATTGTCGTTAAGCATTTTCTGCACGCAGCCTTTGCACTTGGAAATGAGCAATGTTGTGTTAATCTAATTCTAGTGCACCAGCTAGACTGCGTAAATTTGTAGGGACATGTTATTTGGACCAGAATACATATTTCCTTTCCATTAAATACATATTTCCCCCCTTGCCCCTAGTCTTCCAATCACTTTCTGTTCAGGTATCTGTCCTGTTGCATACTGCTAGTTACTTTACTCACAAAAGAAACCTTGGCTTCCTCAGGAATATAGTGCCTCTTTATTACTGAAAATTATTCATCAGACCCTGTCCATTATAAGACATGATAAAAAGACATTTATGCAAGAGGGAAGGGATCACAAAACAGTTTAATTTTTGGTGGTGGTCAGCTTGGATCCCTGTCACCTGCTGGATATTATGTACATAATGTCCAGTGGTGTGAGAATATAAACGTGCTTTTGAAGGAGATAAGCAAGCTTCTTTTACAGTGACTTTCTATTGCCATTCTGCAAAGGTTTGCTATTTGTCTCATTAGAGATCCTTAAAAAAAAAACCAAACAAACCCACAAAAACAACCAACACAAACCAAAATAAAAACCAATAAGATATTTTCTATTAAAAATGAAAAGCAAGATTTCCTCTTTGTAATTAATAGTGGAGTAACAACCAGATGTCTCAGTTAGTGACGGGATACCTATTTCACTAGCTATTCTTCACCTCAAACAGATGCTTCCTGCCACAAAACACTAAGCATCTAAACACATGATGCAAAATGAGCAGATATGGCAGTCAGGGAATGCAAAGAAACTCTACAAGAGGCACTGAGTACACAGCGTAGGCGGCTTGTATGCACAAAGCAATGTACGCCTTGATTACCCCTTCAGCTGCAGTGAAAGATGGGGGAAGATGGGAGTGGACAGTTCAGTAAAGAAAATTGACAGCTTCTATATAGACCGAAGCATCACCTGGGTCAACTTGACATGTGCAACTGAGAGCGGAGGGCTTTCAGGCACAGGCCTTCCACATTTCCAGTGCTACAGGGTCCTGGAAGTTGCTGGAAGTGCAAAATACTCCCCGCATCTGGAAAGCCAGTGGTCTCTCTCCTCTGTATTACACAACGTGTTTTCCTCTGTTTATTGAATGTGAGTTCAACAGAGGGGCCTTAGCTATTCCAGAAGCATAAACCCATCTCTTTTTGAGTTTGTGGAGCCTGGTCCAAGGAAAGCCACACTAGTGAATGTGTTTGTGCATTCCTTTTCACTTAGCTCTGGAACATACTTTATTTTGCAAAACGACTGTGTTGCAGAAAGAGCGTGAGGGGGTCCACTGCAGACTCTTAACGGCCGTACGGACAAGTGGTGCCATCTTAGTGATGAGGAAGACAGTTGCTGTCACACAGCCCTGCTGTCACATGGGTGTTCCCAGCAGCTAGCTGGGCTGGCAGCTGTAGTTTTGTGTCTTTTCATCAATAGTACAGCTCCAGAAGCTTATTTTGTGGTTACTTAAGAAACAAGTTTTGTTCAGATTCGTTGCCTTTGCTTGTCTTACTGACAGTTTTCCACTGCTCAGTTGCATGGCCAGGTTGGTAGGCTGCACACTTTTTAGTAGTTTGTGGACATGAGTTAATTCAAGTTAAATGTTCCATGGGATTTTTTGACTGAATGTGATGCATAGATGCCGATTATTTGCTGTTACCCTTTTCATAGGTGGTAGTGACAGAGACCCCTGTGGTAGGCAGCAAGCAATTCTTAGCCTTATTTAATAGTTACCTCATGTATCTGCATCTGCATCATGTAACAGGCTACACAACCCTACTGAGTAGAAATAACTTGCTTAACAAAAACAAAGGGAAAGAAATTGCATCATGAGAAGATGGTTCATAATGACCTGCATGAGATTCGCACAAAAGTGATTTAATCTGATCTATACTGTCCCTATTTAGAAAGAAAAAGTCATCTCACTTGAGAATTCCCCCTGATCCTGCTAGGTGTTGGATGAGGGCACTCATGGACAACTCCCAAAACTTGTTTAGAAAGTCATAACTTGAGTATTCTGTGGATCTCCCAGAATAGGAATTGAATCTCATTCTTTTTGATTATGTTTCCTCATATGAATTTGTGTATTTTTTTTTCTTCCCTTTGCGGATGAATGTAAGCATCAGAAGGACTAAATTGGGCATAATGGGTGCTCCACAGCAGCTGAAAGTCCTTGGGTGAAGGACTCCAACGGCTGGCTTGTGTTGTGGTCTGGCACCTGTGAGCCAAGTGTGGTGAGAGCCTTGGATGATGAGAGAGGCTGATGAATGCAGGACAGTTTGAGAAAGATTTTTTTCTTTTTTCTTTCTCATAACAGCACAGCAACTCTGAAAATATACAAATGCATTTTGAATGTTCAGCTCAGGTTGTCAGATTTATTATTTTAGGTTACTGCAGATGGTAAATTCTTTTTAATCTTACTTTTAATGTTCTGTACATTTGTTTATAAATTCCTTAACTTTAGGAACATCTGTATTTTGTTTTCCCTAGTATTATTAAAGTTGTGTCACACGCATCAGATTCACTTTCAGGATATCATTATGTGCAGCAGTGCTACCAGATTAAAGAGATGATTATGATTATGAACTACCCATACATTTACTTCTCAGTTTTATGCCAGCCAGTAAGCTGGCTGAGTGGATCTGATTTGCAGCGTGGCTGTTTTCTGCAATATGCAGATGATTAAGACCTGTAATTAACTAATGATCTATACAGCAATTCGACAAATTCCATTGCTCTGATTGCCTACTCCCCGCAGAAGCCTTTCTGTAGCTTCACAGAAATTTCCGCTCCTGGCTCCTCCAAACCTCAGCTATGAAACATCTTTTAATTTATAAAGGAAATTAACTTTCCTCTTTACAGTGGCAGAGGTGGCTATGCAAACCTCACAGCTTAGCATGTTGCATGAGGGGAAATGAAAAACCTAACAGTCACTACGTAAAAGAAAAGCTTTTTACAGCTATCCTTTAACTGGTGTCAGCCAGCCATCCTCTGCAAAAGGTAAAGTTATAAACACTGCTTCTGAGGGCAGAGTGACCTGGCATTTCTGAAGTAACTGTAAGCGTAACATCTCCTTTAAGTGACAACCTGAAACAATAATAGTGCTTAGAGAAACAATGGCCCGTTAAGAGCAAGTGATGCTGGAACATGGGGAGCGTTGGCTGTCCTTGACTTTCCGACAGCCCGGGAGCCGGTGAGGAAGCGCAGATGGAGCCAGTCTGCGTAGGCCTCTTCACACTCACTTTTTTTTTTTTTTCAAACAGCAGGAAAATATTGAACAGTGCCAAAGTCCAAATGAGTCACTCCGCATACAATAGGAAAAATCATAGAGCACTGAAGACCACCTTAGATGTGAGTTCAAAAGCAAAATGTGTATACACATCTTGCATGTATTGCTGATCTTCTTCCTTTAAATCCCCACTATGAATTTTCCAGGAAAACATGTGACAAACAACAAAGAGAAAGTTCTCTGATTTATATTGTATTTTAGAATGGTAGAAGAAAATGTTGGAAAATAATCAGGGTGATGTTTAAAAAAAAAAATGGGGGCACATCTCAGAAAAGTTGATTTAGAGCCCTATCAATCTCCTATTTAAATCAGTGGCAAACCTCCAACTGGCTTCAGAGAGAGAGGATTCAGCATGGAGAAAACAGACTGTGAACATATTTTTTAGCTTAGCACCGCCCCCCCCCCCCCCCCCTTAAATCACTGAAAATGTAAACCACATTTAATGCAACTTGTTCTCACAGGTAATATGGAAAGCATGAAGTGGTGTTGCAACTAAATATTTCTGCTTTGACAATATCAGAAGCTGCAATAAACCCAAAAAGAAAAGTACAATTACTACAAAGGACGGGTTTCTGCCACTAGAAGTAAACAAGAAAGCTCATATCCTCAATTAGAGGAAAGGTTTGGAAGAAAACATGGCTATGGCAGAACAGTATGAAAGGTAAGTAAGAAAACTGAAGTTAAAACCAAAGACCATCTGCAAGAATGGCAAACAAAGACCTGAAGATCATATTTCTTGGGGCCAATGAAACTTTTCACATCAAAGGAGATGTGCTGATTGATTTCAGTGGCTTTGAATTAGGGTTTTTAATTGGATTGAAATTATTATTCCAGACCATATATAGCAGCAAAGGTCTAAAACTGGATTTTTGCACGCTGGTGGCCCAGTACATGCGAGGGAGTGACAGTGGAACCAACAAATCAGGAGATGGTTGTATTTATTCTGCATGTTGAATCACATTTTATATTTTGGTCTCCAGACGAAATGGAGATGTTTTGTTACATCTTCGTACTCCCTCAGCATTGACTGAAAAGATATTCATGGTTCATAACAGTTGGGCAAAAATTGAATTCCATCTGTTTCTTCCATAATAAGTAACTGGAAGGAAGGTCTTAACAGAGAACTCCTCCTTGCTAAATACCACATCAATGCTATTTGTGGTTTTATGTCTGAAACTCTTGCTTAATGTATTTGTGCAAAGAAAAACTGCTTTCCTATGCAGAAGTCCATATGATCAGACAGCAGTGCCAGCTGATCATCCAATCTGGTAAAAAAACCCCACAGCCACTTCTGATGTGTAACAGCTCATGGTTTTTTGATGTGTACATCAAGATAGTTTTAGTAGGACAAGAGTTCTCTATGGAAAATTGAATGAATGAGAATTCCAGGTCTCTCGAACAAGCACTTTAATTGTGACAAATTCATCCAGAAATATGTATAGGTTTATTAAAATGTTTCCCATTCCTTCATAAATTAGACCCTTTAAACCTTTTTCTATCTAACTTTTTTCTTATTCTGTTTTAAATTGTGCTTGCTGCTGATCTGCAAGCCAAGTAAAAATTAATGTTTTATGCAAGGACCTAACTGTTAGAATTTGGATGTTGAAACCCATCTGTCATTAGAAACTCAGTCTAGTAAAATAGTCAGTTCTATTATTTGGATATAGAAAGAAAGGTAATACAGAAAATAAACGCAGAGAATCTATAGTCGTAGGCACTGAATACCCGCAGCTCTAGTGACTCTTGGGGCCAGGGAGGAAGTAGATCTGGGGAGTATCAGAGCAAAGACAAAGGAAATTGGTAGTGAGTATTGTATTAAAATAGTTTTGTACGTCTGATATAACTGAGGAGAATGTGAGCTGAATCTTAAATCTTACTGCGTTTCAGCTGCCTCACCTCAGCTTACTCTCTTATGTTACAAAGCTTATTCCCTAAGTTATGAAGAAATTGTCACAAATTCACTGACAGTTTGTTCTGAGTGGTACTAGAAATGGATAAACAGTCCATAGGTATCTGAATGTAAGCATTGGCAGCCCCCGTTGACACAGAACCCAGCAATGCAGTTCTTGTATCCCAGCCGTCCCCTAATCATTGCCAGAGACATGTAGTATCTCTCGAGCAAATATTAGCTCTGCTGCTAGATGAGATGTTTGTCATTACAACAGATAAAACAGAAATTTGAGCTGGATATAGTTGTTCCTGACCAAAGGAACTAAAAGGTGGAGTCCAAGAGCTCTGCAATATGCTGGTTTTCTCTTTTCCTGAGAAAATAATGGATTGGAAACTATCACATATTAATCGTTTTCATTATACTTCCTTTCTGTGTGCCTCTTACGTGTCCCTTCTGTCTAGTTTATGACTTCACATACAATTATAATCTAAAGGTGCAGGTCACCGTGTTCAAAATGTTACACCCGTTTCTGGCAACATCCTCCTAAATAGCCTGGAGCATATGCTTCCTGTATCGTCCCCCTCTCTTAGGGACAAAGGCTGTTATTGCTGATAACAAATCAGCTCCTCTGTGATTCATGGGAATAAAGAGCCAATACAGTCTTAAATGTTTCTGTCTCACCCACAGTCTTACCACTTGATACTGTGTCCTTACTCAGGACTTCCTAGAATGGTGTGGTCATCACCTCCCGATGCTCTTTGGCATGAGTGAAGTCTACAATGCCCTTGGGCAAAATGACTTTACTTTTTGGAACAGAATTTTATTTCCTACGTCAGTAGTTTTCACTGATTCCATGGAAACTACTTTCAGGACCTCATCTATTTTCTACTTGAATTTATGGGCGATTTGCCTTTCAGCATTGGAATTATTTTTCCAATCAAATATTGTTTCTCTGTGAGTCTGTATTTAAAAAAATAATAATCTTTTAACAAACTAACTCCTAATCGTCAGAGAGGTGGTAAAAAATAGGCTATTTTCAAGAGCTAGCTCCTCTGCCACAGCCTGCTCCTCAGATAAAGTGCTCTGGAGATCAAAAATAGTGAAGGAAAATGCCATATTTAGATCATCTAAAGCTCGTGGAACATGAAGGGCTCATTGGCTGAGCTAGTAAATGTTTCTTCAGAGAGCCTTCATCTATGTCAGTTCTGCACAGTGTGTTTTGTGGATCCTTCACAGCAGGAACCGGGTATTACAACGAAGATTTCTTCTGATTTTTGGCAGAATCTCACAGATTCAGGGCAACACTTTAAAGCTGTCTATTACAACTTAATGGCGCAAAGCAAATCACATTTTAGCCTAAAGCATATTGCAGGTCTGTTTTTCACCTAGAAAGCAGTATTGTTTAAACTTATGCCCCCGCACCCCCGAACCCTCCACCCCCCAAAAAAACCCAATCATGGGTCTGACCTTGAAAATATACAAAAGAAAAAAAACCACTACCAAAAGTAGCATCAGAATATTATTTCAATACTGTACTTGAAGACATCCTATGAGCTCCTTCCCCTTTAGATTCAGCCTAAATATCCAGTCTGAGAACCTACACTAATTGTTGCTTTCAAGTAGAACTGGTATAATATCCTTCCATTGCTCAGTGCGTTTACTTGAATGATCAGTCTTACCTTCTGAAATCCAAGGATCATTTCATAGCATGTTGGCACAACAGTTTCTGCTTACTCATTAAATATATATATGTATTTTAATGCAAAGCAGGCTGAGAAACATAACTTCAGTGAAGGCAGTGCTTGAGAGGTCTGTGACTATGTGGACCGTAAACGATTCCAGCACAGCTAATCTCCTGTGTTTTGGTAGCTGATTTGTCTGGGTTTGTCTCCTGTTCTCACAAGCATGTTGTGTAGTTGTCTGCTGACCGTGGATTTGTTAATACACATGTTGCAAAGTCCAGCTGAAACTGGTGGGATCTGAAGTTACATCGCTTTTACACCAAAAATGTCAGATCATCAGTAGATATGTTGTAGCTATGAAAATATTAGTGCCTGAGAGGCAAAGTCACTACTCCTTGCTTCGGATTTTTCTTTCCATTTATGTTGGACTTGAAATTATTTAAAAATGTCAATGGAATGAAAAAAAAACCCAAACAAAAAAAAAAACCCCGAAAACAGCCCAGGAACCTCAACAGTGAAGCCAACCAAGTTGTTAATAATTACAGATTTTTTACTCTTCTGTAGATAGAAGCATTTTTCCATACGGAATGAAAACTGGCAAATATAAACCTCATTTAGATTCAATTTATCACATTCTCAGTGTTACACTGATTAATTAAAAGACCTCACCGTGTCCAATGGCACAATAAATTTAGCACATCTGGGAATGACTTTCTGAGCAGGCTATACTAACCTCAGGGTTATTTTCTACCTTTCTCTGATAGTGATCCTACTTGCTGCACTATTTTTAGGAAGTTGTCTGTTGATAAAAGGCTCAGTAAGGATGACCTTTGAAGAAACCAGGGTGATACTTTTCCCATTGCACAACAGACTCTGCCCCCGCCTCAATCCCACCTCAAAGCAGGCGCTCCTGCCCCTTGGTATTAAAGGCTGCTACTTCACAAACCGAAGTCAGTATCTGACTTGATACTGTCATTTTCAGTTTCCTGGGGATTATAGAAAACATCACACATGTTTATGTGTAGTATATTTTTCCACAGTCTGCTTTCTCCCATGGATTTTTCTTCTTTTCTGACAGGAAAGCTGACTTCCACACACGGGTGCTGCTGGGGCAGGGAATAATAAAGCCTGCACCCCACCTCCCTCACCCCCCAATTTAAAAGTAAGCTTTAAAGGAACCAAAGTAACCAGCAGGCTTTCTGCAGTGCATTAATGAGTCGACTTGTTTATGTATTTTTTAATGTCCACTTAAATACCCTCTCCCCTCACCGCCACTGGGAGGCATTTGAGGCCCTACCTCAGCAGCTATTGAGGTATCCGGTGGAGCAGCGCGACCTTTTCCTTCCCGTTGTACAGAGAGGAAGAAGCAAGCTCTAGATGTCTGGTTGTCGATGGGTTCGTAGTTCGCCAGGCTCTCGGGTCATCAAGGTGAAGCGGGCAGGAGGCGTTGGCGAAGCCCAAAGATACACTGTAAGCCATGGTAGGAGGAATCTGGTGTGCTGCCGCTGGGATGAAATAGGCTCTTGTGGAGCAGCGTTGCAGCTTCGCAGTAGCTTAGGAGGATGGACAGGAGGATTACTTGGCAATTACCATTCAGTCCGATCCTGGAAGGACCTAATTGTGAAAGTTTGTCCAAGCTTTCCACAGGGTGCCTGAGCAATCAGCACCTCAAAGTGTCAGGGCCAGAGATGGGAAGAAAAGGGAAATGATTGCTCGTGATCACTGCCAAATCTCTGTATTAGTACAAATCTGGCACTTTATAAATAGCATGCGATCTCCTCGTAACAGTTTAATAAACTATAAACGTTCATTACAGTGTTTTCTAATCTAAATGTGATGATTAGTTGTTTTGTTTGGCTTTTTTTTTTTCTTCTTTAAAATGGGACAGACATTCATTTGTTAAAATCTTGGTGTAAGTAGAGAACTATTTCCCTGCTTGTCTCCCCTGGGAAACTGCCCCATCAATTTTTAGCTCCTATAAAAGGGGATAGAAGAGAGTTCCCAAGGACTAGACTTGGAGAGCAGATTGTGGAGGTCCGTCTCATCCTACTTAATGCAGTTCAGATGTAGGAGGCTCCACCTACTCTAAAAGATGGTTAGCTTCTAGTGATTTTCCATAACTAGCATAATTAGATCATTTTTAATGCTGTACAGTGTCTGTCTGCAGTGAAATAGTTCTCTTGAAGGAACCGTCACAGATTGTATATCACAGCATATGTGTGCAGGAGAAATTTGTTTCTGTCTTCCTATCTTGACCTCCCTCCTCCAGAATTAAATTTTCAGACACACCCAGGTTTACACTGATGCTTAAAAAAGAAGCAATTATGTTTAAAGGAGTACAGAAAAGTCATTCTGTTTTCATCCGGCTCTTTGACACAGGCTGTGGGGATAATAAGCTTTGAGGAACTGTGGTGCGAGTAATTCCAGTAAGAAGATTTGTAATCACAGGCTGAGTACCCTCTTAGTTAATTTGGAGTACAGAACCAAAGTTTCATCAAAAGTTTGCAGCAGCAAAATGTTTTGTCTCCCGTAGGCACCCAGCTGAATGCTCAAGGGAATCTGAAACTGGAGAATTAGAGTAGAAAGTGTATCTGGCAGCCCTCGAGCATTTGTTTGCCTCAGTATGCTTACCGCACAAAGTCACCACAGTTTTTATTACCTTAAATTGATTGTGAAATGTTGCCGTTGTAGAGTTTTGAGATTTCTTCACAACGTTTCCAATACGCTAGGAAAAGGGGCTTTCACATGATTTTAATGCAGTTTGACCTCCACCTCAACTGGATCTAATGATGCGTCTCTATTATCATTTTTGTTTGGATCAAGTATGTCCTTTCAAAGTGAATCTTCCGGTAACCCTCTCCTTTCACTGCATTTTCGTTCGTACTTGGGAGCGCGTGACTCGGACTGCGTTCCTCGTCCAGCGTAAGCACCCTGAAGCCCGTCTGTCACCGACGGCAGGCCCTCTCTGCTACTTGCCAGCGTATAGATGTCCTGTATGTACGCTGAATCACGTACCCACGTAGCTGAGCGCGTACCCTGGAGCAGTTTTCCGCTCTCCGGAGCGACTTGGGGTTTGGCCTGGCAGGCTGGTGCACATCTCCGGATCCGCTCAGAGCATCTTCCTTTTCGCAGGCGTGGAAGAAGGAGACGCCAGCCTCTGAGCAAGCCAGCCCTGCGCGGCACGGGGCGCGCCCTCCCCAAAGGGCGCTGGTGCTCTGCCTTCCAGCGGCACGGCAGCTGCCGCCGTGGAAACTGCCTCCGCCACGGCCAGCGTCCCAACTCCCCCGTTTTATCAGCGAGCTAGTGCGCGTTCGGAATGTCCAGTCGCGTGTTTGCCTTAACGAGTGGGATGATGCGAGAAAGCCGCTAATTCAGCTTCTGTTAGTAAACGTGCCCGATTTTTTTTTTTTTTTTCTCAGAGTGTACATTAAAATAATTTCACTGTCTCTTTCCTAGTTTTTCTCCATTACGTGCAGTTTTGCAAGTAGTTTCCCAAGTACTGAGCATGTTAGCGTCCACCTGAAAAGCTGCTGGCGATGGCCCTGAAGATTATTTTATTTCCCCCTCCTTGAGTCCTCAGTGTTGAATCTGAACAGTGAAGCTGGTACAGATGGAAAAGGGAGAAGGGGAAATGTGAATACGTGAGAACCTGGAAAATGAGCATTGCCCAAGTCCTCTGCACCGTGCCAAATGGAGAAGCTTGGTAGTCATTAGCGACCGTCCCGTCTCACAGAACTGAGGACTGAGAGTGCCCTTTTAATTTTTTCTCCTCTGTGATACTCCTGTTCGTATCACTGTGAGGTATCTTGGGGAAATCATTGCGTAATTCAGGACCAGGGGAACAGACTGAGCGACCAGTCACTTCACTGGCTTGCTGTGTGACCTTGTATTGTTTCACTTCTGTGTGGTATTATTCCTCCCTCTCTAAATTGTGTTAAAAAATAAATTTTTCATAAAGGGTTCCTGAAGTGCAATTAACTTTTGCAACGGATTTCGTTTCACACAAAAAAGCAATGTAACAGCAACATGACATGACACTTACTACTTGGCTTTATGCATTTATTATTTGTCTGCAAATAGCTTTTTGGCTCAACCAAAAGGAGTGCTGGATGCAAAAATTCAATGTCAGCAACTTCATATCCTCCCTATTGCCTTACTCACTCCTTTTTTGAAAAAATCTCACTTGTGTTCTTAATTTTACTGGGTGCTTGCTGATCAGTTTTCTCATCACAGCAGACAAATTGTGCTCTGCAGACCATAGTTTCACATTCGTTGGTGGCAGGGATGGAACCACGTTGTTTTATCAGATTAGCAAATGTGATCTGGGAGAGCTGCAGTTTATCGTCATAATCTCTATTTTCCAATTATTGTTTTATGTTCCCTTAACCAACCTTTTAAAGAGCTGCCTTTCCACATGCTTTGAATTCTATCTTTACTTGTTTATTTATTAGGATAAGTAAAACTAACATAAAAAGAATCTGGCATAAGACTCCGCTCAGTGCTGCTGTATCAGGGAGCGCGGATGGTACAGTGCCACTGATGGAGAGAGCCCTGTATCCCATTGTCTCCGGGATATAGAGATGCTCTGCAGAAGTCACTGGATGATCTTCAAAATACCAACAGCAATGTCATTAAAGATCTGCCAAGTACGATGATTGGGGGACTGTACAAAACACTCTTTCAGGACTACTGGAAATTTCCATGAAACACGGGGAGCTGTGAAAAAAAAATACCACAAACTGAAAAACATTGCAGGTTGTAAGCTAAATGTTTTAGTAATGATTTGTGGGTGTATAGGGATCACAGAAATTTAAGGGAAGCTTTCCACAGTTAAGTGTGTGAGATGATGCTACATCTGGTGCCTGGAATATATAAAAGAGTCAGGGTTTTCTATGCATAATTATTTATACACACATATGTCAACTTTCTATTGCATATCATGCGTTAAGTGTAAACTGGACAGCCTCCTTCATTCTAGATAAGAATTCCCTATTTTTTAAATATGGCTGCAACAAAGAAAAAAATAAGAACAAACATCGGGCTTGGTTCTTCTGTAGAAAAAGACTTTGTAAACCAATAGTAGTCCTTTGCTTAATGAGAAGCTAAGCAGAATATTTCTGCCAGCTCTGCTGGTGTACGGGATTCAGAAGCAGTGTGTGGCCAAGGAACATAAGGAAGAGTGACCTTGGTATCCTTAAATCTGTTTCTTTGTTTCTTCTCTGTTTTGGTGGAGCTGTGCTGACTTGGGGGATTTGTCTTACTGTGATCCAAATGAGAAATAATACACTAGCCAAAGCTGCAAAACAAAAATTAAGTACTTTTGCAGTTGATCAGATTATTTTTAAATACAGTTTTGAACATTCTTCTTAGTAGTTTTACCCTAAAGAATAAATGTTGAGTATGGTTACATTTTAAAAGCTACTTTAAATCCAGATTTGATAGCACTTTTTTGTTCTGCTTACTCTCATGTCTTTTTTTTTCTTTTCTTTTTCTTTTCCTTTTTTCTTTTCTTTTTCTTTTATTTTTCTTTTCCTTTTTTCTTTTCTTTTTCATTTTTCTTTCCATTTTTTCTTTTCTTTTTCTTTTCCTTTTTTCTTTTTTCTTTTCTTTTTCTTTTCCTTTTTTCTTTTCTCTTTTCTTTTTCTTTTCCTTTTTTCTTTTCTTTTTTTCTATTCCTTTTTCCTTTTCTCTTTCTTTTCTCTTTCTTTTATTTTTCTTTTCTTTTTCTTTTTCTTCTTTTTCTTTTTTCTTTCTTCTTTCTTCTTTGTTTTTTTTTTTTGTTATGCTGATTTTTTTTTTCTGCTGTAATAATGTGACTGAGGCTATTTCTATTGTCTGTTGCCTAAATGGCTTTCTATAGAATTTCCTACTTGGTCACGCCTTCTGTTTTCTTTTTGATTCTTTCTCCTGTCAGTTTTAGCTCTTTTCCTCTCCTATTCATCTTTTTCTTCTTCTATCTTTTATATTTATCCCTCTTTTCCAATACTCATTTTTTTCCTCTTACCTCGGAACTCCTAAAATATAACTACTGTTTTACCTTTTAACCTCTGTTTTAAAATAGTTTATTAATGTAATGTGTAGCTATGTAGAATATATAGAATT
The DNA here is from genome assembly GCA_034782735.1 of Sagittarius serpentarius. Taxonomy (NCBI): domain Eukaryota; kingdom Metazoa; phylum Chordata; class Aves; order Accipitriformes; family Sagittariidae; genus Sagittarius; species Sagittarius serpentarius. Next base: position 4,186,830 of record JAVKLA010000053.1, on the reverse strand, counting down.
ATGCCCCTATATCTAATTCTGATTTAAGTGAAAAAATAAATAATTTCTTTTTTTTTACATGATCTAACAGGATCAAGTTAATTGACAAGATCTAACAGGGTCAGGCAGAGAGTTTGTTTGTACTTACAGTTTGCCTAGCAGAAAAAATGAATAGATTTTTTTTGGACATCAGGGACATTGGATATTACTGCAGAAGGGCACAAAATGATAGTGTCTATCTTTAAAGGGAATGAAAAAGAATTATTATCGATGAGTCAGCTTTGCTTCAATGCATGGAAAAATACTGGAACTAAAAATCAAGCCAAGTGTTTGTAAGTACTTTAAAAAAGGAGAGTAACAAAAGGAGGTAAGTTGTAGTCAACACAGGCCTGTCAAAGAGATATTAAATCTATTTCATTTCCACCCAGAACTGGCTAATACCCCTTTTCAGTAGTGAAAAGGTATTAGATATTGTTACATTAGTAGAGCTGTGGATATTTTCATAAGTAAAGGAAATACAGTCTAGATGCAAGATGAATCATTAGAAGATGAATTCAGACTCAAAGACTATACTCAGCAATTTTCTGTAAGGCCACTGTCAACTCTTTTGATTAGCTACCTGGAGGGTAGCTTAGAGAGTGTTCCCGTATTGACTTTGTAGATGGCACCCTCCTGGGAGAGTCAGCAAGTGCTTTCAAGCTGGTGTTGGACTTTGAGATAAGGGTTAGCGTTGGGAGCATCGTGGTATTGCGTCTCTCCCCCAGAGCACAGGACAAGACCACAGTCTTTCTCAAGAGTTCGGTTTGGCTGATACTGACCACAAATGAGCCTGGTTTGCAGCTAATGCCGTACTAAAATCTGTCAGCGGGGAAGTGCTGTAGGTGTGACAGGGTATGGAATAGCTTCCACTCAGAGATGGGAGAGCCTTGGAGCTGGTTTGCGGTGTCAGCCTTGGGGCACCGCTCTTTTTAGAGCTTTTTAGAGCGATGGGCTCTTGGAGGCGGTCATTGGGTGAGCAGCCAAAATGATCAGAACCTGTGAAACTGGGAGAGGACTGGGCTGATTAAACCTTTGTTGAATCTAGAGGAGACAAGAAGGAAGCACGTTAAGTCTTCCAATATGTAAAATGTTTCTGCTAAAGCTGTCTGCTGTGGATAAGGCAAGAAGCAATGACTAAACTGCAGCATGAAAGGCTTCTGTTAGATTTTAGCAAAATGTGACAGCTAATCATAAGGTTAAATAAGTATTGGGATGGATTCTTGCAAAAGAGTTTCATTACTAAGGGCTTTAACAGTGAAGCTAGAGAAATATCTGTCAGGAATAGCTGACATGCAGCTTGATCCTGCTTGGTGGAGGTAGAGAGCTTAATGAATGACTTTTTTATTTCCCTTCCAGCTTTATGTTTTAAGATTTTATGATCAGAAGAAAAGATTCCAGAGGAAAAAGGTAGCTTTATATTTCAGTCGTGCTGCTCACTGAGATTTTGGACATGGAGAGTGTTCTGAAGAGCTGAAATTCACATTTTGAAAATAGGCACATGTGAAGTTTGTTAGGTACAAGAAAATTTAAAGATGGGCCCATGCAACCTTTAGAAGACCTCTATCTCCTTTTCTCTAATATGCTAGCAATTAGGGTGATTCTTCCTCTCCGTAATGCCACAGTGTCGTTTGATTTATGGACTGGCTGATGTTTTTCAAAGATTTTCTTTTTTCCCCCTTCATCTATAAAAAAGGCTCTCTTGGAGGCTTTTGATTAACATGGAACAAAGAAACATTATTTCACTTATGAGAATATTTTTGTGGTACTAGAAATATTCTCAAGGGTGTGAACTTTATGGGGAGTGTTTAGCAGCACAGATTCCACCTATTTTCCCACATTTGCTTTGTCATTTGAAGTCTGAGTTTAAAATTCAAGCATTACCACTCAAAGTTTTTCCTAGTAAAACCCTATTAAAACCATATTTCTGTAACAAAAATTACAGTATGACCAAAACAGTTGGAATGTTCTCACTAAGGCGTATCTACAATACTTGATAGCTATTGGCATTTTACATTTATAAAGGGCCAGCTGTGAGACTTTCACAAAACAGAACTTTTGATTTATTTATTATTAATAATAAGCAGAAATATGCATTGGAAAACGCACTGCACAATGTGATAAGCTAATGAAATGAGCATTCCTACTCTAGTAAATTCCTTGTGCCAAACGTGATTATGCATTTGCATAATGATTTCATTTGCTCATAAGTGGTCAGAAAAATGTCTCCTCAAGTACAAAATTATTTCTTGCTTTGATTTTTTTTTTTAAAGTTTACAAGATTAATAAACATGATGAAACTGCCTTTAAGCATATACCAGAAGTTAGTTTTGTTGGCTGCTGGTAATCCGCTGTCAGAAAGCCATCAACTCATCCATGTGATCTTTAACTTTGAAAAATACATTCTTTTTTTTTTTCAGATATGTGTAGCTAATTATTATTTAATCATTTACAGAACTAGCAGGAGAACTACTGAAATTCGTTCAGTTGTTCAAGAGAACTTGCCAGCTCAGGCACTGATATTGACATCCATCTAGTTTCCCACTCTTAGGGAGTTTCCTTTCTATTTCTCACTGGTATTTAGTCCTATCAAGTATCTACCTGACTTCTCACTGGGATTTATCTAAAAATTTAGCAATACTATTTTAATAAATCATTGTTTCACTTATTTTTTTAATACATCTCTGATTAGGATGAAAAGTTGGAGCACTTTATAACATATTTTTAATAGCCTATTTCTGTACATGGGAATACATTATTATTTGCAATGTGATGGAGCAAATAGTTTACTAAATATATGCAAGTCCACTTGCTTTAGGGAAGAACCATTTGGAAGACCCAAGTACTCACAGATTTCTGGTTTTTGCAATACCACTGGCTGATGCTGACATAGTTTCTATAATCAGATTTATCTGAGTGATCTTTTTTATTGCGGGAGATGTGTCTGATCCTGTGCAATTCTATCAAAGTACCAGTGGACCAAATCACACAATATTGAAAGTATAAAGTGGATTCCATTGACTGACTGTAGTTTAAATTCTGAGGCAATGTATAAAAAAAATCCTCAGCACCTTTACATACTAGAAGTTATATGAATAATAGAACTGGATTATATTTTCAAAATATCTTGTTTATTAGAGCAAATATCTTGTTTATTAGAGCATGCTGTTTAAGATTGTGATACCAAAGTATAGCACTATCAATGCATATTTTATCACATGGATATGAACTATTGGTAAGATTGTAAATTTAGTAATTAATAAAAATTGCTGCAGGTTTGTAGTGGGCTTTAAAACAGTACTGTTTTCTGCAGCAAGTTTATCCCAAAGAATAGTCCTTCTGTTTCCTTACCAGATGACATGCCGTCTCATTCTTTTGTTATGCTTTAAGATTAACTTTAGATAAAAGTAGGAACCATGGTGAAATTATTTATATCAAAGACACAGCTCCCTTTGATGTCAATAAACCCATGCTCTGTTATCTTTATATTTGTGTTTCAGATCCCATGTGCATGTATGACATTGTATAGGTAGTAATCTCACACAGGTCTGTGCTTGTTAATTGTGGAAATGTAAGCTTACACTGTAAAATAGGTGCTTAACGAATACCTGTTTGAAAACAGTAAATTAGAACTATAGTCCTACAGGACCATCTCTTCAAAGCTGGTAATCTAATTTGGCTTTCTGCATTTGAACCTGCAACATCAGTAAAAGAGTGAATAAGTGCTGTCCTGGTTTCTGCGTCTTGTCCAAAATCAGTGAATGAAATGCTCCTATTGAGATCAGTGGGCTTTGGCTCACACCTGTCTCATGCTTATAGGGGTTGAGATACGTAAAAAAGATGAATATGTAGGTTTAATGGGCAATCAGGTTAGAAAAAATTCACCCTGCATGGTTACTATCCAGCTATGACTTTCTCACTTACGTGGTCTTTATGTCTCTAAAACCCTCATGGAAGTGGCATGAAAGATGCAGAGCTTTCCTTTCTGAGTGTTTCAGCAAAACGCTTAGATTGGGTAAAGCTGCACAATACTGCCCGACAGTTTTGAAGCCCATCTAAAAATCTATGTATGAATTTATTTATTGATTTGCATGGCAGCAGTCAAGGCTGATTACTGTAAAATGGACAGAAAAGTTAAGAAAACTTAACTTAAAAATAAAGCTGACTCTGCAAGAAAGCAGGTATAGAAGTAAATTCAAATCCATAAGATATAATTAGTAAGCACTCCTGAAAGTTAAATAAACAGAGCAATCAAACATCTAGGTTTGATTCATTTTCAAAATCTGATATCCCTGATGTTTGGGAAAAATGCACCAGGAATATTTTTGTGAAATTCATGTTCCTCTTTCAGGCTTAATTTTTAACGTCTCTCTTGCGTGCTAGGTCCTTAATGTAAAGTGCTGAGTATGCTGTCTTTCATCTATGAAAACTCTGAACTTCTTGCTTAACTTTAAAGATTAACAAATCAAGATGTCATTTATGATAGGGCTGAGAATTTCCTGACAGCTTATTTGTCTGCCAATAAGAAAATTTAATCCTCCTAATATGGGACAGATTCTGCACTAGTGATCAAACAAAAGCATGTGACAACACCGATGTCGCTTTTCAAAGATAAAATTACTATAGAACTACTGATAAATATTTATTATAACAACTTGTCTTTCCTGACATGTTGTCAATAGTTGCATGAATCAGAATTATTTCTCTAAATAAGGATCTAGTCTACTGCAAACTCCCCTGAGATTTTAGGAAATTAGGCATATGTCTCTTGTTATATTTCTCCATTTTCTGTCTTGGAAAAAACTGGTCTCAAACAGGCCTGTACTGCTTCTGTGCTGGCAGAAAAGGAATATTCTGGGGAGCAGGGGACATCTCAAGGTATTTGGAAACCTACCTTTGCAGACTCACTCCATCCTGGGTGAGGAATATCTTGATGCTAACGACTTGCTTGGAAATTATGGTAACCCACTATAAGGTAAAATACGGATTAAAAGACGTTATCACTTCATACAGACTAAACAATATAATTTAAGAATTTTATTCCAGTAGGTAACACAGTGAAAGGAAACCCCACCATTACAATTTACTTAGTGACGGATCAAACCAAAAAGATGTCTCATACGGTCTAGCTCTCTGCTAGGTGCTTTTGTGGCTGCTTAGGGTTGGGATTCTTTCTACCCTGTGGCTGCCTTCCACAGAAGCATCCCACTCCCTGTGAAATACACTTGTTTTTATAACCAAATTCTTTCTTGGAACCCTCCAGGGATTCCATTCAGATCCAGATTTTCCTTCCTATTTATCTCTAAATTTTCAGTGGGAAGTTTTGATGTACCTCTCATTAAATTACAAAGAGCCTGCCCTTCCTTGGGTGGCAAAAGTAATGTCTGACGACCAGTCTTCATCCTATGCAGATGACTTCATATGGGAAGGAAGGCCTCACCTTCCTGTCAGTGGCTGAGGGTATCTTCTCTTTCAAGGCAAAACTGATGTGAGAGGCTTTGGTTGGTTACCAGAACCGTTCAGACAGGGCTTTCGCTTTGCTCAATTATGATCACAGCTGTTTGTGAGGATGTGTTATAAAATAGATCCACAAAATAATTCTGGTTAGGAGTAAACTCCTCAAGGTGTTATTATGTAACAGTATAGTTTCTTTATAAAGTGCGCATGTTTCAGTGCAAAGTGCCTCCGTCCTCTGAGACTTGTAATTGGTCACCTATAGACTGTCAATACTACTTCACATATACATCCAGATGAGATTAATGCAGGCGTCCCACAACAAGCTGTTGACTGAGCCTGGACATATTAGTAATTAAACACTTCAGGATCATAATGTGTATGAGGCAACCACAGCCAAAATCTATATTGGAGAAAGCCTTTAAGAATATTCTTTGCAAGTAAATTGTAACACTGATTACCTCTGTGATGTAAACCTAAGACCTCTCAATATACAAGAGACCACATATCAAATAAATATGTATAAAATATAAATGATATTAGGTTCTCATTCATTTGGGCTTTTTTAGTGGGGCTTTTCTGAGCATCAATGGACTTTTTGGCCAGATATATAAATAATATAAAGAATGAAGTCAAAGTGCTGATAAGAAATCCCAGATGAAATTGCTTTCAGAGCCTGGGTAAATTTTCTGTATTGTTTTCTTTTTTCTATTTGTTTTTTTCTGGTACACCCACATATCTAATTCTCTCCAGCTTCCAAATCTTGTACAGTCTCAGAATAACATCAAATCAATACACATCCAATACTCTTGCTTTTGCCTCAACAGAAAAGAGCTAATGGTGCTGACAGTTGAAAATCTTTCCAGTTGGCCCAATATGGAATAAATTATCCTGAAGAAGAAGTGGAACTCTTTTCCAGCTATGCTATTATTGTAGTACATTCCATCAGCAATACCTTTAAGTGTTTAATAATACATTACAGCACAGAGAAAAGGCTAATGGAGGAATCTACCCTTACTACAGAAAAACTGGTGCATGATGTCTCCTGCTTTTTGTAAGAAAAGTACTCCTCAAAGCAGGAACTGTGATTTTTGTATTGTAGCTTCAAGCATTGATTCTTTAAGAAGTAAACATATTTAATGTAAAATGCCTGTGTAATTTCCTTAGGACGTAGTTTAGGAAGAAAAAGGAGTTGTAGCATTTTTTTGCATTTTGTAAACATAGGTGCTAACTATGACTTATTTCAATAGGGTTCTTAAGCATGTGTCTCACTTTAATTCTGTAAATCTGTTGATGCTATTATGACTTATTATGTATTAGGATGACACACGCATGTACTAAAGGATGTAGTCTTGCCACAAAAGGAGAAAGGATTTTGTCTTGTGTCTCTCATTTCTTCTTTCCTCCTCTCCTATTTATTCTTTGCGAATGTCCTTGCCTTTATATTCTCCTCCTCCTCATAGATTTGACTTCATCTTCTACCCTTCCGGTACTTATCTATCCACTTACTTCTCCAGAGAGGTCATCACACGCATTTTGTTGATCAGAAGTATTAGATGCAATACTAGCTTGGGCAATAACTGTTACCTCATCACTATCCCCAACCCTCACTGCGTTGCTACCTCTTCAGCTGTGCCAACACAGTTGTTTGTGGAGTTGTGCCATGAAACACCTCAGGGTGAAAAAACATAAGCAGGATTTAATAGGCATTATTTAATAAATTCTGTCTTCAGGTTACTCACCTGGTTCATAGTGCCGTCTCAGATCTGGCTGGTTGGCTCGACTGAGTTGCAGTTAACCACTGTACAGCAGTGGAAATAATTGGCTAGTCATGGAAAGGGTCAGGGCTGTCATGGAGTAGTGCTTAAGATGGTATTTCTGGCAGCGCTTCATACCGCAGAGTGAGGCCTAAGGGTGACACTGCTTTAAGGTCTACCAGAAATGAAGGCAGCCCGATTTCCAGATGAGAAGTTGTAAAGCCTGTGGTTGCAGTAGTTGTAGTTGAGGACAGCCTGACCTTTCCCATTTAGGAGGAAACTATCTGTACAGCAGTCAAAAATCAAGAGGTTGTGTCAACTGATGATCATAAAAGTTTTTTAAAAAAATTATTAAATTCATAAGACTGCAGACCATAAACAAGTGGAATTTGCTTGTTTATAATATCTTTAAACTTCTGCCTATAAAAAGTTGAGATACATGCTGTACTTACGAAACACTTCTTGAGATCCCATGTAAAGTCAGGCCTTGATATTGTGATACCAAGTACAGAATTGCATTGAAAAGTCGGGGGGGCTGGCAGAGATACTGTAGATCTCATATGAGGGTGACACTATCATCCTATTCCCAAAGTGAGTGTTTCCCCAAAACTCAGTATCCTGAAGGTAGAAAATAGCTGAAAAACAACAGTATTGATAAGTGATTTTGTGTGTGTATGGGAATCTTCAAAAGTGCAGGTTTTTTTCCTACTCTTTTTGTATTTTTTCTGATTGTATAGTGAGTCCATCTGAATATGCTTAATGGTATTCACCTGCAGCTTTTGCTAATAATACTGTCTGCACTGGAGGATGATGGAAATTCCTTAAGTCTATCTTTTCAGAACATCTCTCAGAGTGAAACTCACCAGATAGTGTCATGGTGTAACCCCAGCCAGCAACTCAGCACCACGCAGCCGCCCACTCACTCCCCCCCACCCAGTGGGATGGGGGAGAGAATTGGAAAATGAAGTAAAGCTCGTGGGCTAAGAACAGTTTAATAGAACAGAAAGGAAGAAACTAGCAATGACACTCATAACAACAATAAAGTGACAATAATAATAAAAGGATTGGAATACACAAAACAAGTGATGCACAGTGCAATTGCTCAC
>JAVKLA010000053.1:4136147-4178288 GCA_034782735.1 Sagittarius serpentarius | reverse complement strand
GCTGGGCAGGAGAAGCTGAAAAGTCCTTGACTTAGTCTGAACACGACTGAGCAACAACTGAAACCATCAGGGTGTTACCAACAATCTTCTCATACTAAAGCCAAAACACAGCGCTGTACCAGCTACTAGGAAGACAGTTAACTCTGTCAGCCAAAATCAGGACAGATAGTTATATGAAAAAATATAAAAATGGATTGTTCCTTGCTACGAATCAGAAACTTTTCCCACCAAAATGTACGGTAATTTTTTTAATATGAGCTGCGTTTTATTATTTGTATGTTATCAACAAAAGGATTATTTTCAATGTTTTATTTAGTTTGCATGTTATGAACAGAAAACATAAACAGTCACAGGATCAAGTATTTATTCTGGCCAATTTTCAGCTAACATCTTTCCATATATTTTTTTAAATAAGAAAAAGATTTTTGTAGATGTTCTGTTTTTAAATGCTCTTGGCAGAAAGGATAGGCATAGAAAAGGCATTCTACATGAAGCTCTTTGCTCTCAGAGTTTACCATTTGTTCTTAAGAGCTAGGTATACAGTAAAAGAATAGCAGGAAATAAATAAAAATAAAAAACAACAAAACCCAACCAACAGAAGTCCCCTAAACAAGATTGTTTGTGGGGGTTGTAAATCAGATGATCGACTACCATAAGTGAAGAGCTATTATTCTTTATCAGTTACTGGGTGGCAAGTGTTTAATTTCCATTTATTTAGCATTGACTTTGGTTTGCAACCAGACCATGGCTATGTTTTACAAGATTAGAATTCACCTGGGTAATTATACCCTATTAGCAAGGTTAAAAGGGCAATGAGAAAGAGAGAGAGTGGGAGAAATAAAAAGCGTTGGTGGTGTTTTAATACCAAGAGTGGATGGGAAACTGCATGAACTTTACAGTAAAATTGGGATATGGCCAGGGAGATGAAGACATTATTCCTTCCCTTTTCCCTTATCTGGGCTGAGTATCTTTGTGTGTGTGTGTGTGTGTGTGTGTGTGTGTGTGTGTGTGTAAAAGAAGTCTGAACTGTAATTGCAAATTCATCCACTCCGGCTTGTGGGCATGTTATTGATGGCTGTGATATGACATGTTTCCTGATGTCATGGTGGTAATGTTCTCCGCCAATTCTGGATTTATAGCCACACTAAATGAATTTCTCGTATGCTCATCATAAAAGAAGCCCCATCAGATTGTCCAGCTGTAGCAAATCCCAGATGCATTTGCCTTCATTTTAGGAAATTCTGTTTTGTTGCACAAACCTCCACAGAAATGCTGAATACCTTTTATCAGCTGATTTTATTTCAAAGATATTATCCTGTATGATATTATACACTAGTATATGTCATCCTCCTACATTGCAAGTAACTGGAATACCTAAGACCTCACACCAAGAGAAAATGTAATAACTTTCCTAATGTCAAATATGAGAACCTTGACTCTTTGGTATTTTGGTAAAAGGAGCTCTCTACAGTCTTGAGAGTTTTTGATTGATTTGGCACATATCTAGCTTAAAAAAAAAAAAAAAAGCCCTTCTTGCCTATGAAACCCAACTCTGGAAGTAATACTGAGTGAGGAATGAATGACTGGGCTGGTTGATACTAAGGGTAGAAGAAAAAGAGAGATGGAAAATGTAGAGGTATTTTTCTGATTCCCATTGCTATGGTTAGATATTAATATCACATAAACAGAATCAACACATTGGTCTAGAGCTCTGGTTCTGTGTCTGTGTTGCAGCTGGAGTTTATTGTTTGTAGAGCAGTGAGCCTAAAACCTGCAAACACGAGCAGGTTTCCCAAGGTGCTCAGTCCTCTTCAGATGCAGAACGGGTGGCTCCTCTAATGAGCAAGCTGTAATTATCCAAGTGTTAGGGGCATAAGGGTGCTACCTGAGATGCATAGAGGTCCAAAGAACAGAAGATTCTAACTCTGTAATGAATCAAGTTTAAAATTACCATATTTTAGATTTTCAAGTTTGGATCTAAATTTTGTCCATTCTTTGGATTTATGAAGAATTGTGTTTCTACCTGTATACTTTCTCCTGAAGAATGTAAATTTACTTCAGTAAGCTAGCTGCTTCTCAATAGCAAAATATATCAGATTTCCCACAACACCTCTCTTCCTTCCATTTTTTAAAGTTTCCAAAGCTTACCATCTTATTATAGATGATAAAATTGACAGAGAATATTTACATGGTGTTGCTTTTTACTCATCCATTTTGCAGTTTCCGTAGTTCAAGATAATTCCATTTATTCTTCCTGATGGCAAGTGCATTCATTATTTACTTGGGTTGGTAGTTTATAGCAAGGATGCATGAAAATGAAATGATGGACATCTGAGGAAAGACTAGCTATACCTACTTGACCAACAGCCTGTAAATGACTAGAGCTCTGTATAATTTGTTGAAATACTTGGGAAAATTTCTGCTCAACCTTTTTTCTTATTAGTTTGTTGGGAAAAAAAAGAAGAAACTACTTTTGACTGGCAACCAAAAAACTGGCAATGAATGAAAAGTAAAGTAAAGGAAAGGAAATATAACTGGAGAGCTGGAAGAGAAGAGCTGGAACAGAAGCAGTCTCTGAATTTTCTTACTCATGTGAAATTCTCTCAGTTTCAGCTTTCCACCCAGACACTTTGTAGGACTCTGATCATATTGTGTTTGCTAAGACATATGCTTGCCATTTTTCCTCCTTTTCTTCTGCTTAGCTGTTGATAGGAAGTACAACCCATCTCCTCTGTACTTGATGCAAAAGTGAAGTTGCAGACCTGGCAGTTTAGCTTGGTGCTGATGGCTACCTTCCATTTCAGCCAAAGGGAGTTCTTCTCACTGTTTTGATAAATTATAGCTGTTGCCAGCGGATCCTTTCCTTCCCTTTCTTCAGCACTACAATCCAGCTGTCTATTGAGTACAGGGAAAACAGCCCAAGGTTAAAGCAAGAAGGACGTTTTGCTCTTGCTGGAAAGCTAACAGTGAGCAGAATAACTCTGCCTGAAGAAAAGGACTTATCCAAAATACTCTTTTTAAAAGACCATTTCATTCCACTTGACATTCATGCGTCTACTGGTTGTAGTTATGTTGTTAGTGTATAACTCTAAATCCAAGGCAATCCTGACAGCAATTTTTTTTAAAGCAAATTAACTCTAGTGGAAACTCAAAATTTTTCTGACATTTCTAACATTGCTTTAAGGCATGTGCTTGCCTTTAACAGTAGCTATTAGACACCATTTTGTTTCAGGAAAGAAGGTTTTTGCTTAAGTGGGTACAATCAAGTCTCTTCTCTATAACAAACTGGTGTGTCACCTTATGAGGAAAGACAAATCTGAGATAATGCTCGTGAAATAAATCTGAAGTTTGATTCTTACCATCTAGTCTGTGCTCAAATTGAGGATCCTGTCATTAGAGGTTAGTCTTTGATGAAGCACAACATCAGCTTTAGCACTGAATAGCAACACTATTCGTTACAGAACTCTAATTCGGACTGCAGTACCTCAAGACACTGATACGTACGTTTTGAGTTGTAAGGAAGTCTGTAAAAATAATTATTTACATAGGAAAGAAAATTAAAGCGTCACCAAATACTTGCTCAATATTATTTCAGCTGGTGAATTTCTGGATGCTAAGCACTTGCTAAAGGTTTAATGTATTGTTAGTCTTGAAGAGTTCTGCCAAGAGAGTGATAAGTAGCCTTTAACTGTCAGAGCAATCAAGAGACAAAGGAAAGACCCCAGTTGACTCCTCATAGAGCTGTGAATAAGAGTAGCCTCTCTTTGTGCCAGGGTTCAAACTATACCTTGCTGCTGGTCAGCTTAATGTAAGTTTGATCTTCATTGATCTCTAGTCAGAACTTTCTGCTGAAGATAAGAAGAGGCAAGAAAGGTTAACTTTCTAACATTGTCATAAAAGTTTTCATGCATCAAATCTATGGAAGCAAGTTGCTTTAAAATTGTTAGTTTCTTTAATGACCTCGCTATAAGTTCTTTGGTCTAAGATCTTAAAATCTCCGCCAGAGCCTAACCACAAATGTTCGCAGTCCCACGTGACATTTTTCTGTTCTCTTAATAAAAATACTAAAATGAAAAAACATTTTTGCTTAACTCTACTACTATCATATGCAGAAAGCAGGTGAAAAGTTAATGCAAAAAGTGAAAAGCATAAATGTAAAGAAAAGCTTTTTAGCATGTGATTCAAGAGCATGCCAGTTAGTGAAACAAGGTATTAACACGGAAACAAGGCCAGAGTAATACTGATTTCTTGCAGTGAACTAATAAACCTTTTCCTGCTCTCCCAGTGGCTTTGCATGAGGTTGATTTAAAGATTAGCATCCGCATCAAATTGAAATTTGACCCTAAACTTATGCTTGAACCGATGCCTGTGGAATTTGCTTGCTAGCGCTACCCCGAATTCAATCCCGAGTGACGTATTAGTTGTAAAGGCACTCCTGAAAATATAGTCTTTAGAAAATAATTCACAAATTTAGAAAGTAAATCACAATGGCAGGCCAGTATCATTTTCTGCATGGTTGTATCCTTCTCAGAATACACCTTACTAAAGTTGAAGGATGACAAAGGTGATGATAGAAGACTGGCTGTTACCTTTAGACATAACTATAGATGTTCCTTTTACAGATTGAATTCTAGTCTTTTCAGACTTTAAATTCTTGCCAGAGGGTAAAACACTGACCTATGTATCTCACACATAATTGACATTTAAGTATAGTTTTAAATCAAAGAAGATTGTTCAAAAATCTCTACACAATGTTCTGTAGGTAGTGATTTTTTGTGTTATGATCAAACTTTCTGCCGGTAAAGTATTAATTTTTTCTCATGCTCTTGATATTATTTGGGACTGACTCTGCATAGGGGATATATTTCACTAAATCTCAGTTCAATTTCCATTAAGAACTAAAGAATTATTAAGTGTCTTTTGCCTCCAGTTTCAGTGAACAGTGGGCTAAGCACTAAAATTGTTGCTCTTGCATTGATGCCATCGGATTATACTCAGGTTTTCTTCATATTTTGAGTAGTAAATCCCAAAAACGTAACACTGTCCAACTCTTGAAATTAAAAAAGGGTTCCTTTTGTATCTCATTATCATATTGCTTGTCTGAGTAGGATGCTCCACTTTGCCCCATAGCTATCTGTCTCCACTTAAATTACCTGCCAGTGAATACATGCAGTTCTCATTTGTTACCATGAAAATGTGAATAAATCTTAGGCATTCCTTCATTTCCCTCACTTGCTTGAGGCTCAGCAAGCATATCACATTGCCTCATGCCACTTTTCCTGACCTTGTATCCTGGAGAATTTTGAACATCTTAATATTTAAGCATGAATGATGAATAGTGAGAACGTGTTAGTCGATCAAGAATCAAACACTTCTGAAAATACAACTGTTGTGGACAGTGAATCATCTTCATTTAGTAGCATTGGTATTGATTTTCTGTAAACCAGCTGTTGCCAGTTTTACATGATCAAAGGTTTCTGAGCAATGAGCATGCTAATGAGGTCAAACATACAGCAGAATGACTAGGTATACTGTATTTTAGAAATGCAATTTTAAAAATGTGATAATGAATCCTTAGATCATGACAGAGCTATAAAATACTAGCGAGTCTGGCTGCCAGCAGCAAATTGTGGCCCATGTACACATCTGGCCTGAGATGTGGGTAACTAGCTTAAAACTTGAATTACAATTTAAGAATTTAAAAGCTCAGTAGATGATTTCTGTCTCCTAGAGAAATAATAACAAAGCCTTCACCATTTTAAATGCACAATCAATCACCAGGGATAAAATTTACACAGTAAAGCTGCTTTTTGCTGCCTTTAACAGAGAAGAACTGTTTCCTCAAATGGGTACTGATGCCCAGTGACCACTCTCTGGGTTAGTAAAGCCAGAGAGTTTTGCCTGCTTTCCTCCACTGTGCTGTTATTTAAAAAGACATATAGCTAAAAGCAGAAAGAAAGTCTCACGCAGTGATAAAAAGCCTAGCAAGGTCATGGACTCAGTTTATTCACCCAGCTCTTCTGGGTTCAGCACAAGTTACACTCTGCTGGCCTAGCCCGTCCCTCAGTGTGGTGGCACGGGCTTTTCCCTTACCCTCTTCCAAAAAGTGTGGTTGTGCTGCTGCCAGGCTCGATTTGCTCACGTACGACCTGCACCTGTCTCTCCCGCCACGCACCAGTGCTGAGTTTGGCCGGAGCCATCACGGCCACCCCTGCACGGGTGGGGTGGGCATGCCAGGGGTGGCAAAGCGCTACGGCACGCCGCACAGCAAACCTCTAAGGGAAAAGCTTCCTCGAAGGAGTCAGCTAAAGTGATTACCGTTTTAGCTATTTCTCCCTGCAGCCTTCTTAAAAATTTAAGCACTTGGTATGAAATAGTGTTGCTATCATATATATTTCTTCTCAACAGGATTAATTATTGATGGGAAGTGTAAATTTTTTACATTAAAGTCTTAACGCTAGTAACAAACACATTAGGTGTACGTAATTACAGAATTTCACTGCAGAAACAGCAAGTATACTTGTACATTGAAGACACCTTTGTTTCTTTGTGCATTGAATGCAAGTTTATACACAGCAAAATGTTACTCTAAGCCAGCGTGGTTTGTTCTTCCGATTAAATTTAGTATCTTGTTAGAAAATACCACTTTTGGTACCTTTGTATACCTTTATATTTTCCTATGAATTTAAAAATAGTTCCTTAAGGAACAAAATAATTTTAAAAAGAACCAGTTACTTAATGATGCTTTCTGCATTTCCTACCTTTGTTCAGTAGAGTACAATAAAAGGGTTTAGGAAATTTCTTCCTTGTTTTGAAGTCCCAGAGACTGTCCAAAAAGCAAAACAATTGAACGCATTGCTACTCAGATTTTAGTAAATCAACTGATATTTACTTGAAAAAAACTGCATTTAGACTTGATCGCATATAATAGTTTACCTAAAAAACATAGCATTGTTTCAGTTAGTCATGTAACGAGATCTAATATTTTTCAAAGACGTCTGTATTGGCAAAATCAGCAATTTTATTATTGAGACTGTTCACAGAAAGCCAAGGTCATAAATGCTAAGTGAGCTCATGCTTGCCTCGAATACCTTTTCACAAAGCTTTTTGTGGTGTTCATGCAGCTTTACTCTGGACCTTAAGACTGCTGCTCATGCCTTAGCTTTATTTAGCCTCTTGAAAAGAGGCAGGGGGAGAAAGATCAGACTTTTCCTGCTGAGTGTATAGGCTTGAGTCATCTCTTTTCATCTTGCTACCTTTCGCAGAACTGGCAGAAAGAATCCAAGCCGGTGAGGGAAAACAGGTTTTGATATTTCTGGGAAACATCTCCAGTGTTGGCCATGTTGTTCTTTCATCCAAGGCACTTCTATTTTCAAAATGAATAACTGTCACAATAAATAATCTTCACAAGTTGCAGAGAGCATTATTTGCTCTGTTGAATCTCCTCTGTGCTCCTGATTCAAGTATCAAAAACTTTTCACAGAGGTGGGAAAGCTTTTTCATTCCCAAACCGGGGAAAGAGTTTTGGTGGTATAGCAATCGAGCCAGCTTTGCTTACAGAAAGGAATGCAGTTCTCCAGTCGCTATGATGGAAAAAAAATTACGAGTCATTTCTGCTGTCGTTCTTGTGGCTGCGGTTTCTTTTTCATGGTTCTGTTTCAATCTCTGTGACCTTGCAGCTGCTGCAGCCATGTTGCTTGGTCTCAGAAATGAGGCTTTAGCGTTTTTTTCCTTTATGCTGTGAAGACCGTGACCCATTGACTTGTTATGATTTTTTAAAAGCTCTCCATAGAATTTAATCCAGTTGTTCACATCTGGAAAGTAGAAACAGAACTGTCTGAATATTTTTTTTTTTCCAGTGGGGGGAATGAGGAGGGGAGGAGAGGTAGAGAAAAAGACCAAGATTTGGATTTTAGTTACTTCTACTGCTTGCTGAACTAGTATTAGTGGTTTGTAGAAATTTAACCTACAGAGAAAGAGAGGCCCAGTTTTATTCTTCAAGCAATCAAAGTCTAACCCTGGGAACACAGTTTTAAGATCATTTTACCTGCTCAGGTATGGACGCGCCAATGCAGAAAGCAGAAGAAAAGGTAGCAGAAGATTCAGGGGCCAGACAGACCCTTTATGAGCAACCAGTCCTGTTGCCTGCCCCCTGCACCCCAGACCCCAGGGCTGCACAGCAGTGTCCCCTCAGGGGAGAGCATCCCTCTCCGCCATAGAGGTGTCACAGCCTTTGCGAGCCACCTCTCTGCCAGGCCCCTTGCCATTTCCTTGGGGGGCCAAGGTAAGAGTCGCTGCCGAGTTTATGTGATCGGGCTCGGCACAGCGCTTTCGCTCTCCCATCAGTGTGCCTCTGCAGCGAAGCGCAGCTGATGAGGCCGGAGACGGCGCTCCGGTATCCGTAGCTGCTATCTAATCCAGGAGGCAAGCTGCATTTCAACCAACAAATACAGCAGAAAAGTTGACACCCAATTATCAAACTGAAGCAGAGTGAAATTCAATGAAGATGAAAGATAGATATCCTTTAATAAACAAATCTTGAGGTTTCTTAAGTGATTGAAATAACTTTACTGTACAAAAATCTCCATAGCAAGACACAATTATATGGCTGCCAGCTAAAAAGAAAATATCCCTCCACTAGAAAACTCCTTCATCCAGATTAAATACAACTTTTTGAGGTTACTAGGGGTTTCTGCTAAAATAAAATGACTCTGTCAAAAGTGGAACAAACATCTCCTTAGAAACCTTTATTGGTGGGAATAGACTTTAGAGGGGCTCAGGCCCTCGGTGGCTGCACTCCAGCCAGTTAACTCCTTCCAGCTTACTCAAAATGGATTCAGACAGCAGAAGAAAGCTTTGAGGTTTGTGTGGTTTGTTTTTTTTTTTTAAATGAAATTTTTTGTATTATTTGAAATCATTTGTTCATTTAGCACTGACTTTTCCAACCCCTTCCCCCAGCCCCATGCACTTCCCCTCATTTCTGGGGGGAAAAATTAGTTGCAGTGGGAGCCAGTGAGCTGGACAGCAAGACTGCATAGTTTATAACCTAGATGTTTTCATTGTGCTAATTTGAATGTAAGACTTGTAATTACGCTGCTGATTGTCAGTGTGTTAACAGTACAGGACACCATCACATACTTCTCCAAGTATTACAAAAAGCAGAAACAAGAGAGAAAGAAATGATTTACAGACTAGAATTCTCACGTGGTTGATGTTTATTGGCGCTATCTACAAGCTGACGCAACCTATAAATCTACAATGCTGATGAAAGTTTATTTATTACTGTGCAGTCAGTGAAAATAGTAATGTTCTGGGCAGCAGTTTTCTTACTGAAGCAGTAAGAAAATGAGATGGTTTTACTGGCAAACAACTAGGGAGTTATACAATGAGATCTAGGAAATTTAACAATTTGTTGGTAGTATAGAAGTGGTGGAGCTAATCTGGGAAAATGCAAGTCAACAGAAATATTCTAGTGAAAGAAAAATTTATGATACAACATAGAGCTTAGCATCCATATAAGACCTGAAATTTGACATGTGATGAGAAAAGATAGGATTTATTTGGCTGCAACAATGAGGTGATATTTATTCCTGTATAATTGGATATGGTAATATCTATGTGGATACATTTGGTTTTGAACACCAGAAAAGTAGAAGAACGCTGAAGAAATACCTTAAGAAGTACAGGGAAAGATCAAACATAAGGCTATTTGTAGATACAGCTAGGTGGCAGGTAAGGAAAGTAAGGTCAGTACAGCTGCATGAAGAATGACACAGTAGAAGAGATAATATTCTATTCTATTCTATAATATTCTACAATATTCTATTATATTCTAGAATTCTGCATCATCAGGTTCATCACGAGTTCTCATTATGATCCTAATCCTCTGAAAATGACTGAGGTGTGGTATTTCTTAGCAATAATAAAGTGGCATAATTTAAAGCAGTGCAAATAAACTGAAGGGGAAAATGTAATGTTTTCAAAGGTTACAGTAAATGAATAAATGAAACAATTGCAAGCATCTTTGGAACTACTGTGTGTGCATTAACTAAACTGATCTGTTATACTTTGCATATTTTGGCAATTTATTCATTTTCATCTTTTCACAAGTCAATCTTTTCCACTTTTACATTTTTTGTGGTAAGATTGCTCAAAATATTTTTGACTTGATAGTCTATATAACAAGGCCTGACCCTAAAATCTTCTACCCGTTTCATGTTGTAGCTATACTAAAATGAGGCATTGTGAAATACAATATTTAGAAGTTGTCAGATGTGTCATAATGGTTGTTTCTAACTCTTTCTATGAAACTAGTTCTACATGTATGTCGTTGATTTTTAATATTTTATCATCTGATTCTTTCCAAGACTTCTCTCATATTCATTCATTCATTCTGAAGATAAGAAAATGTATGGATAACTTGGATTTACTCTTATGAAAAAAAATATGTACTATATAGAAACCATTTTACAAGGCCAGACACCTTGATCATATGCTGATTGTGCCTGAGCTATAAATAAGGAACTATGTGGGTTCACTATTTATTCTGGAACAGTAAATATGAGATCCATATCTTATTAGTATAAAGGGTGAATAGAAACAACTTCAGAAAGAGGGAGTTAAAGTAAATGGAAGGAAATGAAAGTAAAAGATGTTAATATTTTTTCTATTAATATATTTTTGTTCTCTTGATGGTGAAAAAACTGTCACTGAATTTCATATCAAGCAGTGTGTTCTACTGGTTAATATTGTTAGATATTAATATTCAATCTATTTGGACAAGAGAAGGTCAGAAGTGATATTTCTATCCTGGCATTTCAAAATTATATAAGGTTTTTGTGGATTTTTTTTTTTCTGACAGTGTTCACTTTTTCTAGTAAGGTGGATATCAGAAGTACTGTAACCGCATAAACATCAGAGATACAAAGAAAATAGTTGATTTTCCTTTAAAATGTATCAATAAAAAGTGGGATACAGGATATGTTTGAATATATCTTAGTGGGTATTACTGGGAGTATGGACGAATTGAGAGCACAAAATTTCTCAAGTGTACCATCTGTTATTTTTAGATGGTACCTTTATTAATGAGAAACTTGCTGAGTTAAACAGAGCTTACATAGCACAGTCAAATGGGACCCCAATATATACCACTTACCAGTGGTATAAATAGGAGTATGGGTTTTTTTTCTCTTTTTCTTCACTGACTGCACTAGCTCTTGTTTGAAGTACACAAAGTAACTCTATAAAAATACAAATGTTGTCAGAGGTGTCTCTGAAACATCAGATGATATTATTCAGATATGAATAATTTTCTCATATTAAAGGTAGAAATATTTCCTCTAAAGCCAAGTTTGTGAACAGCCATTGTATCCTAAGGGGTCTGAATACTTTAAACTTTGAAGGAAATTAAAAACATTATCAAAATTTGAAGTTTCAGCTTATCGCTACTTCTTCATAACAGCAAATTCAGATTTAGTAAAATCATTGTGCTTAATAATAGCATGGAAAATGTCTTTGTCACTTCTGAGGCAGTAGAATAGGAGTGAGCTGTGCTGCTGGTTGCAAAAGCTGTGCATTTGCTTTGTGTGTGTTTGGAACACAAGCATCAAAACATTAGCATCGTGTCTGTGATATGATAAGAATAATAAGCAATTCTCCTTATTTCAGGTAGTTCTAGGTTATTACGGCCTACCAGATAGAGAAGGTCATGGCGATTTCATTGGTACGGAGCCAGTCAGTGAAATTCAGTTGTTTGGGAAAGCATTTTTCTCTGCATTTGCTTTTGCTCAGAAATAATTGGGAACTGCCAATTCTAAAGCGAAAGAGCCTGTGTTCTTTTATCCGGGATTGTCTATAATTTTATTTTAGTAAAGGAGTAAGTTAATGAGTGTTTTATGCAGTCCACAGATGTGAAGTGAAAAATGAAATTCTAATCTGAAGTCTATAAAAGCAAACACAGACTGGAGATTCAGTCCTTCAGATGAAAACTGTTATCACTGAAATGAACAGAACTGAAATTATTGTTGCTAGCATTATGACCGCTTTTTGCCCTTTGCAGGATTTCAGAAATACGTACAGTAAGGCAAACTTTTTTTGGTATAAAACTCTAACAACACTTTAAAACATATGCATGACCCATACTGACCTTTTCTCTCACACACATGTTATAACCATGACTGAGATGGACAAACTCAGATACAGAGAGATGGTTTTGAGAATAGTCATGGAAATGTCCGGAAAGGCAGGGTTTTGAACCGTCAGTGGCACTTGTGTCTTTCTGTCACTTTACAAGGCAGATGGATTTTGATTTTGCAGATTTTCATGCAGAAGGGTTGGTGACAATGTTCTACTTAATAGTGAAGAAGACTGCATTGTTAACCGAAGCAGGTAAACCCAATGTGTCACGGCCCTTCCTGAATGATCTGACTTGCTTAAAAATCAGAAGAGCATTGCCATAGGAATATTATAGTCTCTTTATTCTCTCCTGGTTTTTGTTAGGTTTCACAGCTTCTAGATTTTTCTCTTTAGCTATGAGGTCCAGGACTGGCAAAGGGTGGGGGTGTGGTTATTTTTGCTTTGTTTTGTTTTAAATAAAATCTCAGATTCTGCCGTGATTACGCACTTCCTGAAGCTGTCTGTTTGCAAAACACTCACCACTATTGCGACATGGCAGCTCTGGCAGAAGGAGGAAACCCTCCGCTGCGAGGACCCTGCGGGCAGAGGAGGTGCTGAGCACTACCTAGAGCTCTTCTCTGGCTGGGAATGAAAGTGCTCCTCCAGCACAGAAACAGGGGGAATAGTCCTCCTAATAAATGGAAGGAGTCGCAGGAAACAAAATGACATCTGAATCTTTTCAGTAGCACTGTTGCACACACAACAGTTGACGGGCCTCCAAAAAGTGAAGCAAATGTTTCAGCAGTCTCACTGTACATGTTATCTGCTCCTCTATGGATGGAAGATGGATTAACTGAAGCGAGTTCTTCCAGTTTGCAATTCTCCCGTGACTAGATAAATAACAATAAAATTAAAAGCAGCGCTGCCCTGGGGACAGTAAGTCTCTCAAGATTACTAGTTTGTATTTTTACTGCGTCAGCAAGGATGTAGATTTGTAAATATCCCAGACTACCCGAAAGGGCAATAAGTTATTCATCTTTTGTTGTTTTCTTACGTAATATACTTCCTTATTTTCAGTAGAGAAGGAAATATAATGCTGAGAAACAGTGCTAGAAGTTGCCTACTCAGAGTCTTTCTCATAAGTACAAGTGAGTCAGAAGTTGCCAATTTGTTCAGGAAAAGCTATGTAACACCACCACACAGAGATGAAAGAAATGTATTTTCTTAAGGATGCCTTGTACTACCAGAGTTTTAAAGGCTGATTAATTATAAAGGTCAGAAGTTAATGTTTGTTTTCAGGATAAAAACTCTGCTTTGGGAAAAACTTGAGTCATTTACTGTAGGCAGTGGAGGCTTGGATTACATTAATTTATAGTTTGTATTCTGCCATACATTGTTGTGAAAAATGCCTCCGAAGTGCTATTATGCTGAAATGATAGTGTCATAGGAAAACATGTGTAACGAAGTCTGTGCTAAAGGATGTAGATATCATTCTGGCCTCATAAAGTAAGAGTTTCACTGCTGGCCTCAGTGAGGTTATGGTTTCCACCCACCTCATCTCTACGAGACAGCTGCCAGCCTTAAACTGACAGATCTGGCTGGCATTTCCAGTGAAATCCCTCTCAACTTCTAGCTAAATTCCTTCCTTATGTGTCTTATTTCTACTGTCGTGTTAGCTGTAGTATACAGGAGGCTTTTCAGCTGACTGGCTGCTGCAATGCTTATTTCGTGCCTACACGACTCCATGGTCTCAGTTTAGTTGCCTAAACTTCCCTGTTTAGTGCTGTTTGGACTGCTCTGGTGTATTCGAAGCACTTGTTCAAAAGAGAGGAGGTCTTGGAAGATGCAAGAATACATGTGAATTGAGTTCAGTGAGCCCTCAGTTAAAGAGCGTGGCTAATGTATAAAGATATTAAAATGCTATCCTGCAAGAATATGCAATTTCAGTAAAGCCGTTGTGTTTTATTCTGCCTTTTTTTGGTATAGAGTCTTTCAAATATTTGTTTTGAAAGTACATTTTTCTTTTAAAATGAACACAAATTATAGCGAATAAAAATGGGATTTAAAGTCTATGCATAACATTGAATTAATGGAAGACAAATTCTGGTTTTTATTTTTTTAAAAATGAACTTAAAATATTGACTTCATTTGAGCCTGACCACATTTCCCACACAGTATTCTTTAGTTCAGGGCCTCAATTAACATAAATCCACCATTTGCTCAGCCCTTGACTCATAGCAATTACTGCTTTCCCACACAAATACTATTGCAAGGAGATTTCTTTTGGAGTGATTCTCTTAAACCTTCTTCCAATCTGAAGGAGGGATGGGATTTAAAACACGCCAGCTTCCTTTGTGTCTTGTCAAGTTTGCAGACAGTAGTTTGAGGCAGAGCATTGCCCCATGGCGTTGTCAGACCTCTTACTCCTCCCCAGCATTGTGTTAGTAACCTGGGCTTCTGGCAAAGAGCTGTGGATTCCAGGGGCTGCCGGCTGGTAGCTGAAGACTAAAAACAAATCCTCAAGTGATATTGAAGCTCTCATCTCCAACATCTTTAGCTCCCACTCAGCTCTGAGCACTTGGGCTTTAACTAGGTGGAACGAGTCCTGTTGTTCAGAAAGTGAATGGCATGCCAGAATAAGTCTGCTCTGGATAATCACACTTCTCCTCATTTTATGGCCTCAGTGTGAAGTTCTGATGGCGTTTAGTAATAATTTTGCCTTCAACTGAACAGATTCAAACTTTGCTCTTATTTTTTCTGTTGAAACTGGAGCTATGTTGGCTTATCTATATTGCTGTTATAGAAACTTTTGTCAACCTTTTGCCAAGACAAATAATTCTCTTAGTAACATAAATTGAAAAGATTTCATCTCATTCTGAGTCTAAATGATCTACTGATCTGTTTATCTAATCAGCCCATTTTCTTTCTAATCAATTACATTGACGTCTGAATTTGAGTCTGTTATATGACAGATTAAACTTAAACAAACTGTCCTCTAGCACTTCGGTATTCTCAAACTTCCCTCTCTGTTTCTTACCTACAAAAGGTGTTTCAGCAATGGAGTTTTAAATGATCCCAGACTGGCTAATATTATTTTTTAATTCAAGCTACAGGTTTCCAAACGGTGGCCTATTGTAAGCAAATTCTCTCTTTAGTAAAGATCTCTGAAAAGTCAAGTTACGTTTTGATCAGTGCTTACAACTAGTGTTGCTATTTTGTAGAAGTGCTAGCATTATTAAATATTACATCCAGATGCTTATATTTAAAATCATTCTTTTTAGCTCATTGATTTTATTTGCAAAAATCAGAAATATAGCACTCAATTCAATCTTTTGGGGATAGGCAAAGTTATAAAAGCACAACAAAATAGAAAGAAATTCAGTTTACAGCAGAAAAGTTCAGTTTTCTCAGTGTAGTTTTACCACACAGTATTCAGACTTTTTCAAACTTTTAGCTAAAGTATGTTAACTGAAATGACCGAGAGTTATTGTCCAATAGATACAATCATTCTTATTGTCTGTTTCTTACTGTGTGGGGGGTTTTATTTGTTAGGTTAGACATGTTAGGTTCCTCCTTTCTGCCTGCTTTGCTGTTCATCATGTTAGAAGGATTGTCCCCCTACAAGTTACTCACATAAGTAATCACATTTTAATCCTTCTAAACTGCTAGAATCCCATTATATTCAAAGTTTTCTGAGTCTATGGGTTTTATTCTGATTTTATTTTACTGAGGAAGTAAAATATCTTCTTGAAGAAAGCATAGTTCTCTGATTAAGATATGGTGTAAATATCACTGTAATTAATCTAGCCTCTGTAATACGTTCTTGCATCATCTTCAGCCAAGTCTGTTTCTTTTTTTGGAAGAACTAGCAGATCTTCTTTCTGCTTTGAAAATGAAAAGCTATGGGCTTTACATTCTTTTTCCTCAGTTTTCTGTGACACCTCTGTAGGAATTTGTATACCCTGGTTTCTAATCCCTCAGAAAAGGGGGAAACGATCCACTGAGGTAGTGGTGGTAACTTCAACGAAGGAGTACCTAGCACATTTTAACTGAGAAAACAATACTTTCTTTATTCCTGCTTGAAAGAGCTCAGTTACAGCCTGGATACTTGTGGCTGTATTTACCGTTCTTCATATGCCTGTATCTATTTTTTCCATATAAAAGGGAATGATAGTATTCACAAGTAGGATTAATGTTAGTAAGAAATCACGAGATGAAAGATGCCATGGAACTGAAAAATGTTCTGAGTATATTTCCAAAGTCCTGATTTTTCTGTTTTTCCCTTTGGATATGAGTGAATTTCCCAACTAGATTGTAACTGGGTCAATGAGTAGAGAATTTATTCACACGACGACAAGTATTTTTTTAGAGGAGTTGTTTTCACTGGTTTTATTCTTGTTTACCATTGTATATATTTAATGACACTGTGATATGTTTAGCTAATTGCCATTGCCTACTAGATACGGTTTAGTTAACTACCATGTGTATAGAAACCAGGGAGCAGGTCTTGCAAGGTGCTGTGCGGTGTAAATTTTCCTAGACACCAGTAAAGTTCAGCACTTTCATTGCCTCCCAGGACCGTAATGGAAGATATGAAAATATTTTATTGCTCCATTTTAATATTTATAGTTTTGCCTTTCATGAGATGGGATTTGAAACCACACTACAAAGCGACAATGAAATGTGAAACTTCCAAGAGTTTGATTTTCATATTGAAAGCACCATAGTGTTCCTGTTGAGAAAAGTGGTAATGTGCTGCAATTAGTATCTGAGCTGCAGAGAAGCAGCAGAATTATTCTTCTGAATACAGGATACTCATAAAAATTATACAGTCCAAGGAGTTTTTATTGGTTGGCGGCCACAGAACTTCATTTTGCCTGGATCAGAACTATGTTGGCTTTCTGGTATTTTTCCTTAATACTTTTTAATAGTTCAGTTTAATCTAATTTTGATGTTTAATATTCCTTTGTTTAAATAGTATCTAGTTTTAAGAAAAATATTTTCAAGGGTATAATTGCACCCTCAGGTTTACATTAAAGTCCTGTGAAATGAGATACGTGTTAGATTAGTACTGATCAGAAATTAACTACTACCATGAGGCCTCTGTGTTTCATCTTGCATTGTAAGCTGCAAAAAAGGGTGAAACTCAGGAAAATATCTAACTTCCACCTCTTCTTACTGACAGCGAGTTTGTAATACTTGCAGCAAACCTGATGGCATTTCAGTGCAAAAACTGAAAAGGAACATTATGTTTACTGCGATTAATAGCAGAATGAAGTAATCTGTTGGAAAGCTACACGTGAAAGCAAAAAGCCTGCACCTTCAAAAGCCCTGAATACAGTAGCCCTCTGTCCAGCCTGCAGGACTTCTTCCTGGAGTCTCACTGCACCCTATGACAAAAATCCGAAGGCTGAGTTATCATATGAAGAATCAGGCTCTAGTTTTGTGCCTGGTCACTTTATTCTGAGGCCACATAAGTCATCAATTAGCTTATTT
This sequence comes from Sagittarius serpentarius, assembly GCA_034782735.1. Taxonomy (NCBI): domain Eukaryota; kingdom Metazoa; phylum Chordata; class Aves; order Accipitriformes; family Sagittariidae; genus Sagittarius; species Sagittarius serpentarius. The sequence continues at coordinate 4,160,678 of JAVKLA010000053.1, read as the reverse complement.
GCTACTGGCTGTATATTTATATTCACACCATGTCCTACCCAGCAATGGACCAAACCTTACGCGCCAAGCCTGCCTTCTCCCCCTCCCCTGCCTCCCATCCCCTAAACTAAATAATGCTCTTCCAGGATGTTAGAAAATATTTCTGAGTTATTGGAGGAGAGTTTTGGAGTACAATCAAAGCCAAACAGGAAATATTGAATCTACTTCGGTTTTGTCAAACACATGTTTCACTTTTTTGCCTGAAATCACAGAGGAACTTAGGTGCCATTCACAAGGTAAGATGTAAGATTTGTTTATCTCCTATAACTTGTTAGGCAGTATACAGGCCAGAGTAGGTATCTGAATACAAGCGTGTGAGGAAGGTGTTCCAAATTTTAGAGTAATACAACACTGCTGTTTCTTCTAATAGAATTCCTCCACTGTTCAATGATTTAGAATTTGGTTTTCTTTTTTTTCCCCCAAGAATGTGTCTTAGCTTCCAAATTACTATTCTAACTGCTTTAATTCAAACTTGAGTTAATGATGAACACTGTACCCTTTCCATAGGTGGTGTTGCTAGATAAAGAAGTTTTATCCTGCCCTTCATCATCTCCCAAATTTTTTTGGAAAGTGAATCACGCTAATATGTTTTCCTGTATGTTCACGACAAAACAGAAAAAATGATCATCCAAACCTGGGTCTGTTTAGTAAATACACTCAATATTTTCCTTTCTGTGCCCTCAGAAAAGAACCGTATTAAAAAAAACAAAAAAAGGAGTAGGCTGAGAAGCTGATTTTACATTCTTACACTGTGCAATTTCCATTGGAAACCATAGTAATTTTTCATGTAATGGAGTTTAAAAACAAAATTAAAACCATTCAAAAGTATTTCTCTATCGTAAGCTGTAAGTCCTCTACTTTCCCCACAATGTATAAGAAAATTCTTTGTATTTTGTATGAAATGAGTCCTTTCAAACAAAGCTGTATTTTTTTGATCTTACGTAAATTACATTACAATGTGTTTTTAATTGGAGAAACAAAGGTAATGGCAGACTTACTGTGTTATGCAAACCAGACCTTTTAAACATGCAGAATAATTTATAGTAACTTGAACTTTTAAAAGTGTAAAAGGATCCCTTGCTTTTTATTTGAGCTTATTGAAGAGGTCAATATTTGTAAAGCCAGTTATGGTGGACTAAAGGCTCCTCTGAGAAGAAGAATTTTTTCCCTCGTTTTTGGCCTCTCTTGTTTCATTAAGTGGTCTCAGTCCTTGAAGCTGCATCTTTTACTCATAATAACACTTCTGCATAGGAACTCAATACGCTTCACAAACAATAATTGATTTAGCTCTGCAGTATTTCAATGAGGACTGCAACTGGTGGGTGGGAATTGTGTTCAAGGAGACCTGACATAATCACTGAAGAACCGTGTATGATCCTCTGGCATAAGATGTAGGTCTCTCAAACCCCAGTTCTGTTCCTTAGCCACAGATTAAGGAATAGATAAGAAGATGGTAGGTATTATAATGTGTTTACAGTGTTAGGATCAGTAGGACTTAGAAGGCTATATGTTAGAGAAGTGTAATTTCTATAGTTTTATAGGGGTGCCTTCAACACACTGGGCTTAGGATACTATCATAATAGAAATATTCAGTGTGACTAATATTTATATTTCATTCTGAATTTTAATTTTCAATTTCATATCAATCTCTTGACAAAAGCATGTTTCTGCCTGATTTCTTCATCTGAGGAACATAAGCAGGTACTTAACTCTTGTACTAACACAAAGGTATGGAAGGGTATTAATATTAAACTTTTTGAATATAAAAATGACTGCATTCTTCCATCCCTACCTGATTTGCTCAATGGAATATTCCACAGAGACTAAAATACTAATTTTCTACATTACTTCTATAAAGTAATTTCTTGCTGTTTTAAAATTACACTGCTCTTGGTTTAAGTATTACTGACTCAAACAAACTGATGAAAATGAATTTGTCACAGATACTCTGTTGCTAAACATGCTAAGCGCTTTGTGAGTTCAAAGGCTAAACTATTGCCAGAATGAAATTTAAACTTGTCTCTGTTAAACATCTGTGCTCTCAGAGTTACCAGTGATGTGTCCCTTTGACCTGTTTCATTTGAACTTTGCTGGAAGTGAATTTTCTAACTACTAAATCTAACTTCAGGGTGTGAATCACTGCTGGGTGATGATAGGTAATTGGATGGTGAACTCACAAGGGGCATGAGAGTACCGGAGCTCCTATGTTCTCAAAGGAAAAAAACTAAAAAATTGTAAATGCAGGTTGGGAATGGGTGAGGGTGGAGTTTCTCTTTCTTATAAAGAAAGCAGATTTTGCAGTGTGTTTGTTTTATGACAGTTTTTATATCAACTTATCAAATATTTTTACATAGCATGTAGTAATGCACGTGATGCTAACACAGAAACATACTGAGGTGGATGAAACGTTCTTATTTGTAGCATGCAAATAAACCTATTTAAGCAGAAATTTCAAGCAGAATAAGCAGGAACTTATTCTGCTGTTACAGGACTTGTAACATGCAAGAAGCATTAGGACTTCTGGGTGGCTAGACCTGGGAAAGGGCAATCCTTGCCCACAGGCTGTTTGGCAGCTCATCAGTTCTTGCATACCCAATGGCTAAAATAGATCCTACCTTGACCAGCAGAGCCTGGAATAGACGATGTGATATACACAGCCTCATCTTGCAAAGATGGACTCTGCTAGTTCTACTACCTTTATTTCTATGTGAAAGAGGCAGGATTTGCCTCTGTGCGCCCGTGAAATCTGCTTGTAAAAATCATTCTTACTAGAACTATCCACCTATATCCAATTCTACTAATGAAATCAGTTTCACCTATATTTTCTGAAACTTGGGAAACCACATCAACCTTGGGTTTTCTGGCATTATAGTCATCGTGTCAAATTCTCCTCTTGGTTAACAGCCCTACTGACTTGATGAGTTTGCTGGGGTTCCGAAGCGTATACGCTACCTACTATACATGTTCGCAAGTTTGTTTCCATCTGAAATGACTTGTGTTAATTATTTTGTCCCTGATATGATACAACAGCCTTCTGCTGGGAATGTATTATCAGTGTGTTTCTGTGTAGATGTAAGTTCTTAAGTGTGTATTGCTCCACAGGGAGAAAGATGGGTGAGAATCAGGTAAGGTTTATTGTTGCAGTGAACTATACTAATGGGGATTCAAAACATAGCGGAAAAGGACACTTTGGGATTCATTCAACAGCATTCATAACCTTGGCACTGATCCCAGTGTATCAGTGTTGAACTGAATAAAACAAATATTGGATTGCTGAATGGAGCTTTCTGAAGTGTCTTGCATGTGTTTCTGCTTTACATGGTAAATATTTGTGGATCTGTTTTTAGTTAATGTTATTGACACAGATTAGGTGAGGAAAAGCGACCTAAACTCAAAAAACATTCAGAAGCTTGCTTAAACTATTAGTTTATCCCTTCTAATGCTCTGTGGTACTACTTCAGTATGTATTTATTTCTGTAGAAATACCAGAGTGTCTGATATGTGTTTCCTAACCCTAGCACATTTAATAGCACTTCTGAGAAAAAAGCTTACTGTATGATTGATATCATATTTTACTGAAGACACAATGAAAAACAAAAGGAACAAAAAGTAAGAAAATCCTTAGTGCGTCTTTGAATCTTATTTCTTTAATGATGTATTGCATGATTAGAAGAATAGGAGGATGTGCAACTGTTTTCGGTCTAATTAAAAAAAAGATCTAAATAATGTTGCATTGACCCTCCTTTTTAGAACTTTTTCTTCTTCTCCCCACCCCTCCCCCCGCCCCGCAGAAGTCCATAGCGCTCTGGTCCCTGAATATTATATCAGTGCAGGTTTTCCCATTATGGAAGCCCATCTGTACAGCTTTTCAGCCAGTAACTATGTGTTCTTTTCTAACTGAAACAAAATGGCTTCAGCAGCACTTCACTTTCTGTTACCTTCACCCACACACAGGCACGCTGGGCTGTGATAGCGTTTGGCAGTTTTTTCAGATGTTTCTCCATAATTGCTTGTGCCTGTTTTCTTTCTCATGTTTGCCTCTGTGAGAATGGCTTAGAACTATGTTTACAGGAACAATGCTCTGTAGAAAAGATCCCAAAATAACGTAAATGTTATGTTACTAATTTATTAGCTGCTATTGCAAATTTGGAGGTAGAGTTTTATTAGGAGCACTTGTGCAAATAGTCATGGTTCATAATATGAAGCCTGCAACATGGTATCTTGAAAGCCCCTAAATCTAAGCAGCACTAGTCAGCCTGGCACTGCAGACCATCCTTTATAGGTTTGACAGCAACTGGCTTTTAAAATTTTCTTACCATGGCCAGTAAGTAGGCTAACAAAAACGCTCGCCTCAGCCCATGTTGAAGTTGTAGACTAAGGTTCCAGTACAGAAAAGCAAAAGCAGCAAAAAATTGCCTTAAACACTAAGCAGAGACCAACATTTAGCGTGTCCTGCCCTACTTTCCTCAGCAGTTTCTGTGCAGTTGTGAAAACTGTGCTGTTGGATTGGTAGTCCCACCTGGACACCAGTGCCGGTAAATAGTTCACAGGGAGATTTGCAAAAGGTAGAAGTAGAAACCCCTTCTCTGTCTGGCCTTTCTCTGCAGCAGCGTTTGTTGATAAGACACTGCTGTGCTCATGGAGGTTGAGCAAGCATTACAGGTGATGGCTGGACATGTCTCTGGATGGATGTACACAAGAGCAGTGTTGAATCATGACCCCCTCCTTTACTATACCTCCTGTCTGAGAGTCTAAAAATAATCCCTTTTCAATCTCCTGTGTTGTGAAACATGCAGTCAGTACATGAGCTGGTCTGAGAGCTGCCAGCCTGTTTCACTTCAATTGTTTCCTTGTAACTAAAAAAAGAAAATTACAAACCCCCTAATTTTATGTCTTAAGTGGAAGGAAAGACTGTTCCTTTTATATTGCTTTCTCAGTTGAAAATATGCAGCAAAATATATAGTAATACACAGAAATCAAAACAACCTGAACTCACTTCTCTCTCTACCAAGAATGTTGGGGCAACTATATGGTAGAGGGAAGTCATATTAGAAGGTGCTCACATAAGAGTAAATATTGAATAGAAACCATATTTCCCTTCCCCACCTTGCTAAAGCTGATAATGACAAATACCTGGTAAGCTTCCCTGATGTCACATTCAGAATTCTTTGCTTTATATCTATATTTGATAAAATATGATGTTCTGAAGTTTACAATCTAGAAACCAACTGTCCTGGGAGACATGCATTTTTCTGGAACAGAATACAAGCAATAAATCACAGGAAAGGAAGTCTCTGGAGTAGAAAAAGATAAAGCTCATGAGGAGAAACAAATAAATGTGGTAGGCATATGTGGCTATCTATACGCATTCGTAAAACCTAACCTCGTCAAACTTTGGTCTCCTTAGTGGAGAACTTGCTGAAATGAAGGTTAAATTTAAAGTTCGTTTGGATGTGTGTGATATTGCACCTTTAAAAGATGATTATTTACTGTTTTGTAAGTTGATTTGTCTTTTAATGGCATTTGTGCATTCAACACCAGGTAGGGGACACTAGCGGTTTCTAGCCCTACTTAAGCTGTTGTAATTGGCATATTCTTCCACCAGTACATAACCATTTTGGCAATTGGAGTGTGGCCAATAGTGATTCTGGCCAATGGAGGTAGCTATGAGAGTATGTAGAAAAAGTTCATTGGCTAGCTGAAGTCCTGTCAGTATTTCCATTACACATTATTTTGCTCGTAGGCTTTTAAATATTGGTCTTTAATAGTTCCTTTTGGGCTGAAACCTGTCATGCATGAGTCTTGTGTTGTTTGCAATTAAAACCCAGAAATCTGGGATCTGAAATACCACGTTTCATGATTCAAGTTGCATTTTTACCTACACAGTCTGAATTATTCTTTTGTAGATACAAGTTTTGGTTTTGATTCGAAACTTGATTGTCTAAAACCCACTCCAACTGGCAAAGGGAGTAATAATGATTTTCCTATTCCATTTTTTTTTTCTTCTTTAAAAGCCACCCCAAAACACCCAAAGTAACTGTAAGATCAATTTTGAAACCTCAGTTTCCAAGTGATTAGTGTATGAGGAGGCCATTCACGCAGATATTAGTCAAATGGAAAAGTTATGTGAGGAATAGTTTTCTTGTTGAAGTATCTTCCCTCATAAGGGACAACAGCGATCAGGGAAAAATCAGTATCCTTTTGTGTGACAAGTGAGGAATATATCCTTTCCTCCCCTTGACCCCTTAGTCCCACAGCAGCAGCAGCGGAGATCCTTGCATGCACCTCAGCTGGGCCTGAACCGAGCAGTGCTTGCCTTCAGCAGGCTGACCAGAACTCAAGGATGTGTTTGAGGTGTATATCTTCAGGGCCCGCTGAGCCCTGCAGAGATTGGTGAGGCTGTGAGAGAGCCCCTGAAAGCCCCATTTTAGTAGCACAGGGTCCAGACTCATGGGCCGCGTGATGCTTTTGGCCATTAGCTTTCTTGTGACTCGTTTTTGAGGAGTCAGGTGGCAGGAAAGTGGCTTTCTACCCATGGAAAAATGTATCTTCTGGTTCAGCGGAGAAATACACAGAAAGACCTGGCTTCCAGGCTCTGATGTTGGCATGCGGACCTCTAACCCCAACACAAAGGATCATGGATGATGAGAAGCCGCATCTCTACCACAAGACTTCGAAATTTTTGAGCTGTACCCCACTGCTGGCTTATATCCCTTGCCCTATGTGCCCAAGTTTCAGACTTCCACCAGCGTTGTTCAAGTAGCTTGTGTGTGCCGGCTCTGCTGATGTCTTCTCATTTTGCCACCTGGAAATTCTGCTAGAAGGAAGCCTATAGATGCGGGCATGGCCCTAGTACTGGGAGCCAGCTGGGCAGGATTCTGGTCTCTGGCCGTCACGGCACACAGTGCGTGCGCGGGGGGGGGAGCCTGGTGGGTGTGTCTTTGGGTCGCGTGCTGTTGCATTGGGACATGAAATCAGGTCATGAAAGGAAATAGCACATTATAACAGGCACTGGCATATTAACCTTGGGCAGGCTGGAGAAAAAGAAATTGCAGCAGGTTGTGTTGACAGCTCCTGTATATTTAGGACACCAGCACATATTGTCTTCTCGTTAGCATCTGCATTTCCTTAACACAGTACCTCCGTATTTCCCCTTAAAGTGGAGTCCAGGTGAAAAGTAATAGAAGCGTATTGGGTGGCTGTGGGAGACGGGCATGTGATACTCCGCTATGGCAGTGTAAGTGCAGCTTATAGCTACTACAGCATTTCAATAACTGTAGGCACAGGTGGTGGCTGAACAGTGGTTTCCAGGTCAGGACTTGCAGGATCCTGCCTAATTCTTCTTTTGCATCAGACGCTTAGGAAAATGTCATAGTTATTAATTTAGCAAACTTAATTTCACCAGCCATTTGGTCTTAAACTGGAACAGATACCACAGCAGTCGGTTTGACAGTAAGTGTTTGGGCCTCACAGCATAGCGCAACAACCTAGTCATGTCAGTGGGGCCGTCAGTCAGGGGTGACGACCCTGCATGAAAAAAAAATGTACACGGCAAGAACACCAGGATACACCTCTGGTACCAAAATGGCTCAGACAGTCTCCCGTAATAGTGCATTGTGCAGTGCAGGTATTCTCAATGCATCTAGGCCAAGGCAGGCATTCCCACTTCCAGTGGTTAGTAAATTAGTCCCTCTACCTTTTGACCAAGTGCAGGAGTGCTTAAAATGCTATGAGTCTTTTGGGGTTTACTGAAATATTTAATCTTATAAAGCATGCTCATTGAAGGCAGGTATTGCTGTCATCACTACAGATGCAGTTCTCATCACTACATCACTGAAAGTTTCTCTCAGGACTAGTGTCTGAATGCTTTGTCCTTACTTCTCGAAGCAAAGAGGCAACAGGACTCAAAAACCCTCATTCTCCTCTTAGTATCTTTAGACTCTTTGCTACCTCATTTTTAACAACATCACATATAAAACGAATACTCTTTGTGACAATTTTCTGTATTTGCATATTCCCAAGCTTAGATCACGCTTGGAGCTAACCTTGTACTTCAGCATCCAATCCATTTTAAATGTATTTCACAGTCTTATTTTTCTTGATCAGAAGCATCTAGCTCGAGGCATTTATACATTATTCATAAAAACACATACAAAAATTATATTGGATCAATATTCACAAACCAGCAGGGTTTCAAATAACGTGTAGGCATTTAGCTCTAAGCTATTGCAGTCTGTTCCAGTTTTGGAAGAACTATTACTTTCAAATCCTCATAAATCTGTGGGAAATGACAATATTGATCCTTTTATTTTTGTCTTGCTGCACGTTCAATTTGTATCCTACAGAGTGCACTATGTAACTTTTCCTGAAGCAAAAGGGACAGGATCGTCTATACAGGAAACAGCTATGATATATTGCATATATAAAATAACTTTATAGTTGGACAGTGATTAAAAATAAAATGTGCATTGAATTAATCTTGTATTTCTGTGTTCTTACACATTGTCAAGAATCTCTGAGTAATGTGCTTATCAAGAATTGACAGAATATTATACAAACATTGACTTTTTATTGCAGCTTCAATCTGGATTTATGCCAAAAACCCTGTTATATTGTTATTTTGAGTAACGAGAGGCATTTATAATGCATTGAAGCATGAACAAATTTTGGAGGCAACATTTATATCTCTCTGAGGTCTTTAGTATGCTGAAACCCTGCAGTTGAAGTCTTCCAGGCCCAAGGATTTCTACAATAGTTAGATTTCAGGGATTTTTTTAATGTATTAATTAGGGTTTTTTTGCTGTATGGAGACATATTTTAGGCATTCCCAGTCATTTTGAGAATTGTCTAGGATTCTAGGTTGGTTCAGAACCAGAATCACAGTTTCCTGCAGAACTAAAAATTATACACACATGCGCACAATATCCTTCTAAAGCAGAACTGTGGAATGCGGTGCTGAAATTTCAGGTGGAGTACAAGGTTCAAAACTTTTTTTTGAAGAAATCATAGCGGTTTTTTCAGCTGCTTTTACAAGCTCCCCACAACGTTGGGAAAACAGCAGCAGTGCAGGAAGGGTTTGAACACTGGTCCTCCTGAGCACCTGTGGAGTTAGAGAGTCCATTTGTTGAGCGGTTCTGGAGCCCCAAAGCTGGAAGCTAGTTTTCAGACTTTCGAGTCTCGAGCAATTCACAAGAGGAATTGCGGAGGAATTCATCTGGCAAGCTAGAAGGAAACCAGGTACGTTTATGATCAGACCTGTCTGGTTTTCACAGGAATTTTGTTGAAATTGACATATTCCTGGGAAGCAGTTAATTTTCAAGCAACTGGCATTTTTGTTCAGAAAAACGCTCCGTCAGAAAATACAGAGCTATCTCTATCCCCAGGTTTGACTGCCATCCTTAGAAATGGTCGGCGAAGATCTCAACATTTCTGTGTAGAGAAAGTTACTGTTTCCCTTTGTAGAGATGAGTTAGGCACTGCCACAGCCAAAAGCTTCAGTCTCCTTTGCAACAGTCTGCTTTGACAGCCGGGTCTCCTCTGTAGCTCACACTCCCGCGTTTGGAAAATACAAGTTTCCCCACATCTGTTACTGGGAAGACAAGCATGTTGTTAGGCGTTTGTCTCATCATTTCAAGCAACAGCAGCAGTGGGGTTCTTTTTGAGCAGAAGAGCTGGATAACAGCTTCTTCTTCTTCTCTCTATTTGTATAAGTAGCTCCAGAGATGCTGATGGCTCTATGCCCTGTAGCAATGACTGTTTTTGATTTTAAATCTGCTGTACAAATGAGGGCAAGTGCTATCCTCTTTTAATACAGTTCTAATTTTTAACAGCAGAATCCTGGACAGAAAGAAAATGAGTTTAGTATTGCTTCAGTTTGGGCCCAGGCTGGAAAGGTATGATGGCCTCCTCCTTTTCTTGGTAATTCTATTATCAGCTTGGTTGATGATGACAGACATTGTTTTTTTTTCCTCAACACAGCTTTGGTAATATCTCGACAAATTTGAAATTATTTACAGCAAAACTTTTCTAAGTTACAAGGTCTTTAGGGTAGTACCTATATAATTTTTGTGTGTACGCGCTCAGGTACTTGCGATGCTCAAATAGAAAATAATGCATCCATAATGGTACGCAAGTGATACACCTGTATGTGGCATCATAGCAGATTAAGTCGAAATTCTGTGCTCTCTCTTTTGAACATAACCCAGTGTAAATACTTCATTGCACAGTGGACTGGTCACAAACTGAAGTTCTATATTGAACTTCTGTAAAAAAGGCATAATGGTTTTTGGCATTGGAAATTCATATGCCTGGCAGATGGACTCTTTTCAGTTTACAAGCAAAAACATGTGTATTTTCCTAATTGCCAGTAGTGCAATCAAGGCTGGTGCCTGAAATTCAGGAAGAGTGTATTTGGTCACATGCCCGCAGTCACAGAGATGTTGCCCTTAGAATTAAAATAGGGAATATTTTATGTACAACTAGAAGGAAAACATTGTTTTCTGTTACAATTAAGGAAATATTAATTGCTTTTCTTTGGTCTTACTGGTTTAAGTATGTGAGAACTGAAATTCAGATGGTGAGGAGATCAGCCGCTCAATTGGATCAACTGCCTGACTGACCAGTACCTTCTTCACAGATTAGCACTGCATTTTGACACTGACATAGTCATAATTTCCAGTTCTGCTGGTGGATGAGGCTGGTTTTCATAGCATCTCAGGAGCTTTTTCCTACTAGGAATAGATAAGGAATACTTCAGGCTAAATTAGATCTAGTTAAAAAAGTAACTGCATTTTTCTCACAGAACAGTACAGGCTCTTTTCAGAAATATCTTCTCCCTTGATAAATACTGCTTTCAAATCTTTTTTTTTAATGGGAAAATACAGTAAAATGTACAGAAAGGAATTTGAGTTTTTTGGTGGTCTTTTTTAAAGCTCTACGTCTCCAGTTTTGAATTTTGTTTTCCCTTTTCTCCCTCATTTGGCTATGGAATAAAAAAAAAAGTTTGTCATCTGGGACTTTCATGTATACTTTGCCTTTTATTCTAACTTCTCAAAACTTTATCAAGCTTAGAAAAATAATTATGGGAAAAAGAAAAAAAGTTTTGAAGCTTTGCCACTGTGTACTTAAAGTATGGAAATACAAAAGGAAGAGGGGAAATATGAACATAATTATTTTTATTGTAGCTCGTTTCAAAGCAAAGGGGGGAACAACACAAGCTTAAAAATTTGGTATTTAAACATTTGTGGTTTCAATGTTTTGTAATTTTTTTCAAACTCTTGTTTGAAAAACAATGCATAGCTTTAAAGTTTGCAAGTATTTGCTAAATGGTTTTGCAATAACTTAATGAGCTATAGAAGAACAGGAGCCATTTTAAGATCATTAGGTATGAGCTTAACTTGGTCACCTTCTCAATGCTGTCAGGTCCAATTCTTCAGGGACCAGAAAGTACTCAGCAGTGACCGCTCAGTAATGTAGCTCCATTTATATCAATTAAGCTATAGGAATCTACCCCAGCTGTTGATCTGACCTGCATTTAGTGCCCGTCACTAACAGCTATGAACAGGTTTTATTCTTGTTATCACTGAAGAACCCCACAGTTAAATTAAATTAGTTGTAACATAGAACACCCAAGAAAAGAAATTACTTCCGGGACTGAAATCTTACCCAAATAACTGGCTTATGAGCCATTAAATAAACTATATTTGGCTTCATAGCAGGACAGAACAAAGAGGTAAATAATTCAAATTTAGTTCTGCCAGACAGTCTCAAAAATTTTGAAGACACGCTTTTTTTTTTTCTGTTGTTTACAAGAGAAGACCACAATGAACTGTGTAACTTGTCCATGTCTCTTTTTAAGCAGCCTATTAATGTGGTGTACTGACACTTGATACAGCTTTTGAAGTGGCATTAGCTGCGTACTTGGGAGGAGAAAAACTTTTTCAGTATCTTATTTTGTTTTGAAAAATGCAAATTATTTTCAGTAAGGAGCCAAGGACTTTTGTGATTTGTTTTTGACAGGGATATGTTTGCTCACTTAACCTGACAAAATTTTTTTTTCTTTTTTAGTTCAGTTTCTAAAGCTACCTCATAACGAGTCTTTAAAAAATTCTGTCCACAGTTATGTATTGCAACGTAGAGTACTAGAAATGTGACATATTATTATGAACTTAAATAGAAAACGAGTGTGCACTAGTCAATATTGACCACTTATGTAGTGCTTAGTTTTCAATAAAAAAGGTTTCCCTTAAGACATTCAGAAATGAAAATGTTATTGAAATTGTTGACATGTTTCCATCGTATTTTTAAGAAGTATGGATCAAAAGGTGAAAGCAGCCATAAAACTCATGCAAAATGGTAACATCTTTCACAGAATTTCAATACCAGTGAACCTTATCTCTTCCTGCAGAATCCACTGAGGCCATCTTCCCATGCAGAGCTAGCTCCACTACGTTGCAAAAGCCGTATTCTGTATATTTTAACTCCACCCCACATTGAAGTCCCTTAGTACAGTATTCTTTGGCTGTCATTCACTAACCAGAAGCCAAATCATCTGTGTTTGTGTAACTTGGTAAAAGAGAACTTTTAAAGTCTATTCAGATTAAAGGATCTTCTGCTTCTAGGTCAGACAGACAATAACTTTTCTCTTTATTGTAAAGCCTTACATGCTGGATCTGTAATTCTAGGCCATCTGAACAATAATATCTGAACATTATGGTATCATTTATGTATTCCCAAGGAACTAAAATGATTGCCTAAAGTATATTTTCAGTCAGTCTTCAGTGAGGTCAGGTTTTTTTTCCCTGAGTAATTCTCCCTTGAAAATCTGAGGCAACATAAATGAATTGCATATGTAAAGATTCAGATTCACATGTCAACTTATCTCAGCAAACACTTAAATCTCTGTTCACTATCCAGCTATGGATATACAAATGTACATCTTCATTTGTCAATGCAGATGACTCAGGAAAAATGTGCCTACCATCTTGAAGTTATACATAACTATTTTTGCACTAAATTTCTATAAGTAATAAGCATGTATATGATTATTTCAGCAATCATTTACTAGCACTTCTAAATTAAATATTCATATTTAATACAACTTAGGTGTTCTTTACATCTTGCATGAAATAGATGGTCATCTTTCACAGTCAGAAATGTCTAGGTTATTCCTACTCTATACCGGAAAGGGGCTTTAAACCCCTAATAAATTCCATTCTTTTTTATCAGAGATGCCTCACCATGTCAGTCTGGCATGTGATCAGGTTATGAAGTAGAAAATTGAGACCCAAAAGGTGATCACAAGGTATCTGTACCCATGTTATTGAAAAGATTTTCCATGGATTACATTTTATCTAGCCTTAAAATCTGCCTCTGACTGAACAACAAGCACCAAAGCTTCTGGACTTTGAGGCTACAAGCCAATCTGAGAAATCAGAGTTGTGCTTTGTAGGAAAACTGAGATTGATCAGCTATTGGGATTTAAAGCACGTCCCAGGTTTTCCTACTAAAGAATAGGCACCCAAACCATGTCACTAGAAAATAACAAAATTTTATTCTGAAATATCTACCATCAATGCCTAGGGGAAAAAAACCCAACCAATAAATATCTCAGATCTTGCAGTCATGTCTAGAGATGTAAAACAGGTTTTCTAGTGCATTAAAATTTTGCTCAGGTGGTTTTAGTCTGAACTGGATGGATGGCAGGATTTTTCTAATTTCTGGTAGAAATTAGCCAGAATTTCCAAGAAAACTTTGTTTTAGAAACATCAGAGCATGCACGGTCTTCCCTAAAAGAAAGTTGTTATACGCTCTGGCTATCCAGCTATGTGCTGCAATTGCTCTGCTAAACTGGCAGGCTTTGTCTGGTTTATCTCTGCGCATGTCATTATTAATGGGCAGTAGAAGGAGGTCCTAAAATCTTTCACCTCAAGTCCTAGGTGACTTCCTTTGAGAAGAGTTTGCAGCATGTCCACTGCCAAGCAAGAATTATCCCTCACCAGAGCTACAGAGCTTCAGGCTGGTCCTGGATTTTCCAAACTCTGAATCTTAGCTCTGCAACGGGTAGCCCCAAGTGTAATGACCTGTAAAAAATAAAAGAAGGAAAGCAGGGAAGAAGGAGTGGGCTGCCCAAGAGCCAGAGCCCAGGAGTAGGCTGAGCAAAGGCTTACTTGGGCCTTGTCCTCAGTCCAGTGTCCCTTAAGTCTTCAGAGTAAACCACTTCAGTCCTGAAAAGTTGGGGTGTCTTTTGGTTTGTTGGTCGGTTTTTAAATCTTCCTTTTTTTTTTCTCTTGGAAAATTTCCAGCTAGCCCTTTTGTGGAGTGGATGAAATTTAGGTGATGCATGCTGGTCCTGTTAGTGGATAGAAGCCAATTTTCCTTAGATATTCTGTAAATGCTTGGAAATAATTTCTCTGAACAGAAAATTGATGTCCACCAGGGTGTTACCATATGCTTGACCTCACTCAGGAAGACGGAAAAGAGTTAATCACTGACTTAAAAGTAGCAGTTGACCAGGTACTAGTGACTGCATTTCATACAAATCAGTCTATATATTTGGAACTTTAAAAGGACTAATTTCCCAAAATTTAATGTATTGTTGCTGTAAGTAACAGAGACCATAAATTCAAATGAGGAAATGTTTGTGGAAACTGGCAGCTGATTAGACAACCCACTGGATGCTTAAAAAGACAAGATTTCATAGACATAAAGAAGTTATGCTGAGCAGAAAATAGCCAGGTTGTAAGAAAGTGTTAAATTGGTGCTACAAAATAGAATACAAAATAAAACAAGTTTTCTGATGAGTTTAAATAATTAATAGCAATGGATATAACTTAAAAGTTTAAAAATGTGTCTGGCTAAGAAAAAACTTAAAGATGGGTTCATACCAAGACAATCAGAGGTTGTTTAAAACACAAAGAACAAAACCAGGAATTCCATTTCTAGATGCAGACAGTAAAATCATGGACCATCAATGCAAAACAGGTAAAATAGTCAATCAATATTTCTATTATATATTTGGAACCAAGCTGCAGCTATCAAAATTTTATAGAATAGAATTATGTTACGAAACAATTAGAAAATTTATCTCCTGTGGTAGAGGGGAGAATGAAACAGCATCTGTTTTTCCCACGCCCCCTAGATCAACAGACCTAGATAACTAACTCCTGAAAACTTTAAGAGAACTAGTAGAGCCATATAACAAGCCAGTAGTGTTTGCTTGGTTTTTTTACAAACCTTCTAAGTTATTATAGTATTATATAGTTTATTCTTTAGTCTAGTGCCTGATTCCACCTACCTATTTCTTTTTTAGAAGTTACTCTAAAGAAATTTCATTGAGAGCTACAAAACATACTTATTTTATAGATATATCTATCCCACCCATTGAAGGATATTGCTCTACATGTTGAGGGGCTGATGGGTTGGGTAGGTCAGTTTCATAAGCTTTTCTTCAATTTATCATCTTTCATTAATTTTCGTATTAAGTTATTATTCTGTTCTAGGAGTATTTTGGGGGGTATGAATTTATACTCATTCCTTTGGTCTGAAGCTGGAGCATTTCCCGCATCATTTCAGAGCCGAGACATTGAGTTCCATTGGCCAGTGGACTGTAACTAGTTAGCAGGTGTCAAATCACAAACCTCTCACATAAAAGTTGTGGAAGTGCTAAATTGGCAAAGATTGAGATGAAGTCATTGTATTTAACTGATGCTTTGCCATAACATCCTTAAAGTCCATGATCAACATATCCCAATGCGTTATGCATCTGCTCAAATATATCACTGCTTAGCAGTATGTTTTTATTGGATTCAGCCCAGGCAAATACCCTTCCTAGGGGTAGCATTTTACACAAATTATATTAGTTTCTTCCATGAGCTGTTAGGCTGGAAATGAAGTCTCCCGTAGAAGAAATAAATGTGATCTAAGATCACAGGTTTTATTTATTGCATTTCAGTCAGGAGAAAATTTAAAAATATGTTTATTGCATTACAGATTAAAATAAATAATTTTAGGAATATCAATGCCACAGGAGTCTCCTCTCCATTTTCTAGTCATTTCAGCCAGAAATATCCCTGCTATATTGTGCTTAGGTCTTGACCTTCTTATAGGTTATAATAAAAGGACGTTCTTGCCATCGAGCCTCTATTCAGCATGAAGAACTACTCTTAAACCTTACTTCCACTGTGAAAGGTTTCTTTTCATGCCTGCCTGCCATGTCCTTTTGAGCCACTGTGATATATCCTGTAACCTCTCGTGGTTCATGCTTTATCACCAGCAATAAAACTGAAACAGCTCTTCAGCTAATTTTGTCTGATAAAATTGGCTATGTTTACCTGAGGTAAAGAGATGGCAAGTTTTAGGTGAAGACTCTATAATGAGAAGCCTAAGCTGGTAAAGCCATTTATATTCAGTTATTAGAAGATTATGAAGAGCTCTTTTCATGACAAAGAATAAAAATGAAGTTGGATGGTGGCAGTGTCATGAGCTGGTAGGCACAAGACCTCAGTGACAGGCATGGAGGAGAAGCAACCTGAAAAGAATATGCTCCCTCGCTTGGAAATGCTCGCCGGGGAGAGTAACCCGGTGCGGGCTGCTGTGGGCCATCTGCAGCTTTGGCAGCCTCCGTATGGAGCGTGTCAGGGCGAGGCATGGCCACTGGCCTTCTACCTGTAGTAGTTCTTTGTGGATGGCTTGAAAGCTGCTGCTTGCCCAAACAGGATTTGTAATAGGTTGTGATTTCTGAATGCTTCCAAGGCACCTTGCGGCTGCACTCACACATAGTTGTCTTTTTTGCATTGTTTCAGTCATGTGTTTTACAGGATGGTGTTATGTGCCATTGCTTCGTCACAGGTGAGGAGCAGAAAGTTGTAGGGCAGGAGAAGGAAATGAACATCTGAAGATGGAGAACTAGAGTGTAACTCAGGAAATGCTTATAGGAGCTCTGTTGCTGGAGAAGTCGTATTGTGGAAATATACTCCGAACATGGAATTAAATGTAGCTGCAGGAGACTTCCCTGAACACTGCCAAACTCCTATGACAGGAGTTCACCTGTAACCAGAAGCACTGCCAGCAGGGATGTGACTATGAGCTGCCCGTAGGGCCGGGCTACAGGAAAACTGACGGCAGTAATGTCTTTTGCAACTGTAGAAGATATGTGCTCTTCTGCAAAAAGCTACTGTAAAGTAGAGAGCCATTTTACTGCAGACAGGGATCTTACCAAATGCTTAGATACGATATAATACATAATTTGCTTCCATAAAAGTAAATGGTGCTCAAACAAGAAAATCCGATTTTATTAAAAAAAAAAAAAGGCTGAAAGGACATTAGCACAACAAAAAGGTTGGCTGATTATTTAAAAAAGAAGTTAATTTATTATCTTAGCTACTGTTGGAGAATGTGGTAAGCATTACGATTTAGCTGGTTTAGTGTTTCACTTCAAGAACTTTCCAACAGAGTTCCTTCCTGCCCAACACATTCAGCTGAATCTCCCCTGGGTTTTTTGATCCATAGGTACAACAACTTCTCTGACGTGCGTAATGTCCCTGGCCATAGGGAGCTCTGGCATTAGCAGGTACAATTCCTTCTGAAGCCCATGAGATACTCACTGAAGTCCAGAGCTGGGTTTTACTCCTGAACTGTAATAGGACCAAAAAGTTCCCCATATAGCGCAGGTGAGAACACACGGTATCTTGAATCTTTGTTCGCCTTATAGCTAGAAATCGTATTTGCAGCTTGCTGTGAATATGGTAGCATGGTACAGGGATATAATTGCAAAGAAAAACATGATGAATGACCTTGTGTGCTATCTTCACTTCTGGTTAGCTTTGATGGTTTTACATGTGTTATTACTTTCTCTCTAACAACTTAATATTGTATATTCGCCCTTGAATTTGACACTAATGCATACAACATTTGTTGGGGTTTTTTTTCCCAGATGGAGAAAATCTTTGTTACAGAACAAAAAAAAACCAGTTTCTTAAAAAAATATAACTTGGCTTTGATCCAGTAAAAAAAAAAAAAAAGCTGCTGTCATTATTAGCAAACCCAAGGGGACCATAAAATTTTCACTAGTGCCCAGATGAAAACATTTGCTTTCTGCTCAAGCTGTTACATTAAATCTGTCTAAAATTTAAATTTAAATAAGATGTGTCTGAAAAAACTTGTTGAACTGATGCTTTATTTAGATATTCTCTATATTCTACTGAATAGAGATTCTCCTTATAAATTGTACTTATGGGAAATAGTTTACATTTGTCTCCAACCTCTTTTGCATTTAGAACATAGAATAAAATCAGTAGCAGTTCTCTCGCAAAATACCTGTTGCAACAGGGCCGTGTTTTATTTTCTACCAGTCCTACCAATCAGTACTTTCAGGATTTAAAAACATATTTCTAACTTTAAAAGGCAATTAAGCCATTGCTAATAATCTAATGGAATCATTAGCCTTTCCATTTAGCATTAGGAATTCAGCATTGTACTTCTGAGAATGTGACCTCAAAATAAATTGGATCATAAGGAACCACTAATAGAAATTCTCTGGAAACAGAAGGCAGAAAGTAGGGCTTTTCTTTCTTGCTGAGCCAATTGCCAAAAAACCTAAAACAGGCTAATGAAGTTCACTAGATTTAAAAAAAAAAACCACAACAAACTTAGATTAGCTTGAATATTCTCAGTACTAATTACTTGCCTTTTACCTGCAGAATGTATCTGTTGTACTTTTCTCCATTCTCTGTCTACAGCATCTCAGTTTTTGCCTCTGTCTCTATAAACTTCACAAGCTGCTGTTTTCAGAAAATGTGTTTTTAGAGCATCTTTGCTTCCCTGGGCAGTTTCTCCCAGTTGTGCTCTCCTGCCATTCTTCTGCTAATCTCAAAGACTCTGCACACATGTTCCCATCCAGTAAAATTTTATTCTTCAGTCTTGGAAATTTCTTTCAGGGTGTTAGGATGATAAGCTTAACTAGAAAAACAGACAGATAAGGTGGGATATTATTTTGTTGCTTGGATACCATCAATCAAACACCCAGTCTAGACTATGGAAGATGGTACTATTTTTCTTCCTTCTCCATTTTTCTTTTGAAATTTTTATGGCTCTGCACTAGAATCTCAACATTGATTGTGCATGTGTTCAACAGGTGGCATGGGCAAGGCTGATGAGTAATTTCGATTAGATGCCTATTGTGAAACTATTAGTGGGGAATTTGGCCTTTTCGTGTTTCAGTATAGAAACTGAGTCTGTCTGTTGTCACCAAAAAGCAACTAGGTAGAAGAAAGAAAGATGTTAACACTGGCTGCAGAGGTTGCATCTAAAGAGCTTGGATGTTTTAGATGTTTAGCTCTGGTTTGGTATAGTATCATATATACAAGCAATTCCTGTAAGAGGCAACAGGTTTTAATTAAATTAGAGCATATTCCTGAAAGTAAACCGATGCTTTTAAGTGATTTTCCAAGTAAAACTTTTTCCATGAATGAGGGCCTTAAAATGCAGGTCAGTAACTACTGTGCTTTTCCCTGCTGATGCATCGCTGTGGAAGGACAATTGGAACAGAAAGGTCTTTCTCCAACCACAGGAATCACTCAGTTAGTCTTGCCTCCTTGCCTGGGAGATGGATGTAGTTAGGAATCACAATGATGTCCTGCTTTATGAGCTGGGAACTTCTCCCAGTATCAAGAGACAGTCTATTATTATGAAGACTGGTAAATAATGCACGTTATTTTTCACCATGCTTAGAACTTGGAATGAATGATGATCGTAGAGCTCCATTGGAAAGTAATTCAGTCATCGTAGATCATTATTTTAGGTGATGACACATTTCCAGGGATATTTCCATGTTGCATGGATATTTTCCATAGGGCATCTTTTTAAGGAGTGATTGGTCTATTAAGTGGTGAAGATATTTTACAGAATACACATTGGATGTGGTGTTTCTCAGATAGAGAAATTAAGACTCTCTTGTTCTTGTTGAATTGCCTGTTACTGCATTTTAATAAGCGTTTGTGAGGAGAAGTCTTGTTTGAAATTACCACTTAATTAATTAATAAAGCTTGAGTCAACATAGCTAAATCCTGCCTTATATTTAAAAACCTTTTATATCTAATGTGATTTTCCAGAGGAAACTGAATACAAATATACAACATCCATGTTCCATGTGATTGTTTTTCATTATGGTCTTCGATGGCTATCAGGATTTTCTTTTGATGATTACTAAAGCCAATGCTTTAAATGAATCTTTTCAAATAAACAAGTATCTATCGTTATGTTCAAGCACTTGTGTGGTCAAACACTTCTCCTGAATAAACTTTGCTTAAATTTCTGTCACTTATTTGTGTGATATTTTTTTCTGCTTGAATATTTGAATCTGATGGTTCCTCCTGGTCTGTCAAGTTTCAACAAATACCAAAACTACAGTACCAAGCGCTTATAATTGTAACTTACAAATCAGTCCGATGAGTGCAGAGACCAGATAAATGTACATCAGTTCAGGTTTCTCATCAGCATTTCTGATGTTAGATACTGAGACAGAAAAACAAAACTAACATTGGCTCTCTGCAGGGGTGGCTTCGAAGAAAAACTGAAGACAACTCTTGGGTCTTATTTTTCAACATGGATCCTGTTCATACATGAGATGGATCTCTTTTTCCAAACAAATATTTACTAAAACCACGTTACAACAGCTTCTTTTGTGGATATAAATGTGTTTTGAAAAGTTATGCTTTCATTTGATAGAGTTAAACCCCATTCCGTAAGTGAAAGAAACTGCCCCAGTGAAAGCACAAAATTTAGTCAGCATAACCAGCCCTGAATAAGAGCTTTTAAAAGGCACCTGTTAAATTAAGGCCCACTTCTCTTCCTGTCCCTGAGCAACCCAGGTCTGCTGGCAAAAACCGGTAGCATAAACATTGCCTAATATTAGTTCACCCTATACTGCTTTGCTATTGTCAAAAATTAGCTATTTTGTAATGTCTAGCAGTTTTCTTCACTTAGTCTGACCACGTTTACTAGTCAGGAGGTAGAGGTCTACCAGCAGTTTTCCAGATATACTTATTAGTTGCTTTATAACAATGCTGATAGTAAGCACTGAAGTTAGCAAACTATCTCTGTTCAAGAAATCGGTTAATTTCTTTTGTTCTAATGTCATCCAGTGATTTGGTTAAAATATAAAAAGCTGGCTCATGAGTAGTTTCTAATATTTCTTACACGTCTGTAACTTTTAGGCTTTTACATGGATTTTTTTTTTTAAAGGCCTATGGATTAAATTAATATTGATTTGACAATTAGCACTTTCACGCAAGGGTCCTGATACTGTAAATGTTTTCAGAAGTTATCCAACTTACAAAATAGGGTTTACAGGGCAGTTAGCAGAGAAGTTAGCAGGGTTGTTTGATGTTGTGTCAGAACATCTGGGTTTAGCACCAACATAACACTGTCATATGGAAGCAGTACATTTCCTTAAACTAGCATTTGGCTTTGTTTTATGAAATTCTTTTTACAGAATTTATAGAAGATAATAAACATAAAAGGTCTTTACAGCTTAGTATAAAAACTTCTGTATGGTTTATTTCAATGTATAAATTTATTTTCTTGCTTTTCTCAAGTGCTTTTAAAACAACAAAGTTATGAATGTCTGTATTCAAAAATTAATTAGAATTTTTTAAAAAATTATTGACTGTCAATCAAAGCTGTAAATTGTCCACTGAATTCTTCCACTTGTGATTAAAGGGTCTTAGGAGTGACTGTTTTCAGGAGTCATGCAAAATAGTCATCAGAGCACAGGCAGAAGATGAGTTGTCTCAGTGCCCTAGAGATGCTGTCAGTTGGAGGGAACATATACTGCAACCTAAGGCACATTGCCTGAGTCTAAACCTAAAGCCAGTCTACAAGGAACAACTGAACAAGGAAAAAATACTTCACTGATTTTTTTTTTTTAAATTAACAAATCCTAATGCAAGTTTGCTGGCAAATTCCTTCTCCTGAATTGTCAGAAATGAATGGCGCTTCTCTACTTTCTCTCTTTAGAGTCTCTTTTTCTCTCTGCTGTCCAACTATGATGTGCATGTACATACAAAAAAGATGTACTAATGAAGGTCTGTTACCCCTTAGGTAGTGTCACGGTGATTAGGGCACTCTCTGGAGGTGGGAAAGGTTGCTCAAACTCTCTTCAAGTTTCTCTAGCTCAGAGAAAGGAATGAAAGAATTTTTACTGTTCTCGGCGAGCAATAGAATATTTGGGCAATCCATATTTTTCAGAGGCAACCTGTAGCAGTCCTGCAGTATTGCTTGTGGACATGGGAAACTGGACACTTAAAAGCCACCTGAGGCTGAAAATGAAAGTGTGGTATAAACGACCAGCAAAAGTGGCAAAACTTCACTTTCATTTACAGTAGGGGAGAGGTGGACCACCTTGATTTGGTTTATGGGCATCTGGTTTTCATCTGCAAACTCCTTGTCCTTTTCTTTTTAAAAATAAGTTTAAAATGCCTCCTTTGGTGCGCACAGAAGGAAGGTTCCGGTTTGCTTTTGTTAGGATCTTACATCATTTTTTTGCTTGTCTGCGGAAAAAAAGGGGTTCTCTATTTATTTTTGTGTTTCAGGCTGACCTAGGATGTTTTTGGTTTTCAGTCCAAACACTGGGACAAAAGTCCTCTCCAGAGCTGCCCCACAGCCCCAGCCCTCTTTGTGTAACTTTACACCAGAACAGAACTATGAGCCAACTTGTCTGGGCCATATTCCCAAGGACAGTCTGATATTTTGCAAGTGTCTTCACATCAAACAAAACCAGTAACAAAAGAAAGGCATTTTTTCCATTTTAATTCCAAATGAAGAGAGAAGACGGAAAAATGAAACCCGTGTGTGCTGAAGAGCAAAAACTGATAGGAGAGGTAAATAATCTTCCAAGTTTGCATAGAGCAGAAGCAAGGCATTGTAACAAAATGATATATTTAAAAATATAGTTCCTTTAAACTTCTTGCTGACTTGCATTTCAGCTTCAGTGAGGCTCGAGATCTTGCTAAAGAAAAGTCTTTTCCTTGTTGTTTGTGACAGGAGAAAACAGCGCTACTAATGACAAGGAATTACTAGGGAAATATCTTGCCATTTTTAATGCAAGAAAGGAAGCAAATCATAGTCATATGCATCTTTTGTCCGGCTTGGAATTATCTCTGTCATGTTGGAAGTTTTTATTCGGAAGTCTGTGTTGACTCTCATGATTAGGGCCAGAAATCCTACAGCTGACAGGAAAGTGACCTATAAATAATGATCTATGATGGACTTGTCATATAGTCACTAAATGAAATATTCTAGTACCTGTTTCCTTTGTCTTGTTTCTCAGTTTCCATCTTCTTTAAGGTTATTGCTTTTGACATATCCCCCTGGCTATCTGATAGGAATAGGTTTTCTTTGTCTTGTAAATGTATTCCATTTTCACCAGAAAAGTACCACTGCAAATATTATTGGAATTATTTTTTGTGAACAAGAACTCCACTTGAATACAACAGGATACAGTTAGTATTGGATTTCCAAGCTGAAGTTAAATTTTTTTTTTTTTTTAATAAAGGCTTATAAATACATTTATACAGATATATTAAAAAACAGGACTAGAAGGAGCTGCTTACAATGCAGTATGAATTCTGGAGTTTTGAGCAATTGAAAAAGTCAGAATGTAGTAAGAATATAAATTTACAACACATCAAATACACTATAGTAATTACCTGCATGCCTTCTCTAACCACCACGCTGTGTAAAAAAAATGAACCAGTTCCTGGTAACAGCCCATCTTCACTCTCTTAGCCAATAATAAACCAGTTTTTCAGCAAGGAGTAAATCATTTCATTTACTAATGGAGAAAAATGTGCATATGGGATGATAGCATCATGTAGCAGATGCTCTCTAAGTTTACATCCTAGCTTTTTACGTGGTAACTTGTGTGGTCATGTCCTTAATGATATGCATCCAGCACTTCCCTTGATACCTCTGATTGATAATTCCTAAAAAGATCTGTGCCAGGTCTGACCACAAAAAGGGGACATTCTTGTTACTGAGGTCAAGAAAGTTGTTAGGAGAGAGGAATCCTAGCACCACTATAGTTCATGTGGATTTCACCACTGAATTCACTGAATCCAGGATTTCACCCCAAACTTGCAGTTCAAATCTCCCTTGTTTACTCTGGGTAATAAGGCAAACAGAAACACCCATGGCAAATGCGCTTGGTTAGTATGCTTTCAGCAAGCCTGCCAAAAGTGAACTCCTCTTGCAACACCGTTCAGTAAGCGTTATACACATAGCATTAGCAGTTGACACTGCTTAAAGTACCTTCCAGTACCTAAAGGGGGCCTGCAAGAAAGCTGGAGAGGGACTTTTCACAAGGGCATGTCGTGATCGGACGAGGGGTGATGACTTTAAACTGAAAGAGGGTAGATTCAGATTAGATGTAAGGAAGAAGTTCTTCCCTGTGAGGGCGGTGAGGCACTGGCACAGGTTGCCCAGAGAGGCTGTGGA
>JAVKLA010000053.1:4097587-4126740 GCA_034782735.1 Sagittarius serpentarius | reverse complement strand
CCTGTATTGATGCCGGGGGTTGCCCCGACCCAGGTGCAGGACCTTGCACTTGGCCTTGCTGAACCTCATGAGGTTCACACAGGCCCACTTCTTGAGCTTGTCTAGGTCGCTCTGGATGGCATCCCGTCCCTCAGGTGTGTCAACCACACCACTCAATTCCACCATCAATGTCATTGATGAAGATATTAAACAGTACTGGTCCCAGTACGGACCCCTGAGGGGAAGAGTTTGTGCTGCTACATAAACAACAAATCCAGGGTGCACTTATAAGAAAAATTAGAACTGCAAGTTGTATAGTTAAAGCTAGCAAAAGCTATAGATTCTGTGGCTATCTAAAAGGGTTCAGTGGTAAGCTATGCAAAAAAATAAAAAAAAAGTGCTTAGTATACTTGCTCAAAAGAATAACCTGAGTGTGCTATTTGGAATAGACATCCAGAGTACATGAGAAACAATTTGTATTAAAGAGTTTGAGAAATGAGAGTTAATTAAGCTGCAGCCAGGAAGGATGTGGAATATGGCATAATTAACCTTACCCTATTACGCTTGTGCTGGCAGCTAGGTCCAGGAAGAAGGCTTAAAGTGAGAGGCACTGGACAGCCTTAGGAAACAAGAAGCTTGTCTCAAACTACTGCTTCTGTGAATCGATGAGTCTGGGAGTTTCCATACAAGTGTTGGGATAGTCTATTGCAGCTGTGGGCTTGCCTGTGAAGAAAACCATTGGTTAGGCCAAATATTTTATTTGAACTGTGCTCCTTTAAAAATCTATCTTAAAGGCTTGTCTTGGGGGGCTTGCAGTCCTTGTTAGGAGCCAGAGCATAGCTGGAATGGATGGGGGCAAGCCTGATACTTTGGAACAGCGCAATAATTACTTTGCTTTTCTATACAGTATTTTACCAAGTTCCTATACATTACAAGTGGGGCTCTACTTTTTTCTTCAGCTTTCTGGTGGTGCGGCAGAAACGTGCCAGAATTCTCTCGCACGGACCTAGAAGCAGCAGGGCCAGATTTGTAACCCTGATCCCTGGGCAAACTGTCCTCTGGAGAAAAGGACTCCTGCTAGAAAGGCACATCCTATCTGAAGTATCTGCTTCTGCTATTTCAGCATTTTGGGGGGCACAGCAGTTTCTAGTGTTCCACTCCTAAGAGATACTCAACAGAAATAACGTGCTGAGCTAGAGACGGGCTGCTAGTTAGAAGAGTCAAGGAACTGTTGTCATTTCCTATGTTTACAGAGAGGTATACCTCATATATGAATACTACATTAATAAAATGAAATGTAAGATGAGGAAGCCCATGGCACTGACTGGGAGCCAGAAGTGCTGTTCTCGCTCCTCCATGGTGACGTTTACACCAGTCCACTGAATAAATGTTCATTAAAATAATAGAAACTTCCCCCTGACAGCTCAGTGCCTTATTACTTTATGCCGAATTCAAGGTTATAGTTCGTATCATTGCTTTCACCTAACTACCATGCTGCCGGGCACTCTGGTGCGAGCTTTTCTCAGTCCCTCCTGCATGAGCTCTTTAAATTTGCTTTAAAAATATAAATATGGGGATATACACATGTCCATGGCGGGCAGGGCACCTAAGTGCTTCACTAAATGGCTAGTCACTTGGAACTTGGAAAAACAAGAGTGCTGTTTTCTGAAGAGACTGAGAACACCTGTAGCCACTGCAGTCACCAGCACAGGTTGAATCAAAATCCCCCCCTAACCCAGAGGTGAACACTGAGACCTGATCTTCACCCACATTGAGAGCATTTACTTTAGCTTCTTTTATCCAATAGCTGGAGGGTTAGCCTTTCTTCCTTTCTCTTCCAGAAAACTAGTTTCTGTAAAAACAAAGCTTTTCTAGCTGAAAATTTTCAGTAGGTTAAATGCAAAATGGTTAGTCATTTGGGATGAACAAACCTACATATTCTTAGTAAACAAATCATTTGTCCAAGTTACCTGCCTAGATCTACGCATGAACGTCTTACCCATGTTTTCATCCATAATGGCAATAATCAAAACCTCCACAATGATGCTACTCATGAGGTAAAGAAAGACCCTTACTCATGTTGGGTGGTAATCACAGCATGGCTTTCAAAGCTCTGTTTCCTTGAACGTTGTGTCTAGCAAATAAGAAGTTCCTTCAAGCATTTGCAATCTAAAAGGAAAACAATACCCCAAAGTTGAGAACGCCAGTCTTTACTCCATTTGAACTTCACTGTTCGTAGATGCATTCAGCTATAAGCCTCCTGATAAGGAGCTTGGTGCACTGTAAAAGCTGTATTAGGAGAAATGACGATGCATACTGGCAGATGATACAAAGTGAAAGGAATGGTAAGCTCATGAGAGGAAATGATGACAGATGGATTCAAGAGCAGAGCTGAGAATTTGGCACTTGAGACAAAGCCTAAATGAATTGTGAAAGTCTCCTACAGTAAAGCATGCAGCTGTCTCATGTTATCCACCTAATCTTCCATCTCCAGGAGCAAAAGATCTTTAATGTGTGGTGCCAAACTTGTTCTCCTTGTCTTGCATGTGTTGAACAACACTCATAATATGGAATCTGTCCAGTATTTCTCTTTCTAAATATCATGTCAGTCTTCCTCAGGCTTCCTGTGGTCTTCTTCATGGGGGAAGCGGTCCGTCTGCCAACTTCATCTTCACTGGGGAAGTTACACACAGGTTAGGTCCACCAGTATCCCTTACTGGTCTTACACTGTAATTTAAAAAAAACCCAACAAACCATTGATAATGCATATTCTGTTCTTCCTAATTGCTTCAAGATCTCCTCTTTCTACAATAGCAATACCAGCTAAAACCGAACTTTGGATAAATCACTAACAGGACTACAGTTGGGCCACATAAAATATACACCTCATTTTTTTTTCATAGAGTGATTAAAGGGGTGTAATTCAAGATCAGTTTTTTCATTCAGCTGAGGGTACTCTTCACAATATTGGTCCAACTATTTTATATGCTGGTTGCTCTGGGTATTCCTGCTGTTGTCAAGACAGAACATTTGCAATAATACATATGGTATTCTGATAACTAGTAGGCCATTAATCAGAGATAAAGGACTGTCTGAAGGCTTACAAGAGAAATACACCATGTGTTCTTGTTAGTAAATACTAGCCTGGATTCTGTCTAAACTCTTGGTCAGTGCTTGGCTCAAAATGGAGGGAGGAAGATGTCAAATGCAAATGCAGATGCCTACAGCAAGGGGTTTTCCCTGAGCTTTGAAAACTTACCTCCTTCTTTTTTAAAAAATAGAATAGGAAAGAAAAAAGGCTCTTGGCTAGGTTTTAATTTATCTATTGATTTATTCAGTGATGACATAGCAGATATTATTAATATAGTTTTAATTTTATGCGTCTAATTTATCGCTGCCCAGTCTCCCCTCTCTTGACCATGCACACACACAGTCTAAATACACTGAAGGTACAAACATAAAAATGTTGTTTATCACAGGTGGTGATCTGTTTGGCTTCTTGCCTGGACAGGAGGTAGCAAATTTGTGTGAGTAAATAGCACATTTATTTATCATCTTTGGTACTTGGAAAACCCCTCATAACACATATAGCATTAGTACCATTTTTCATGAGAGACCCCAGGGTCAGAAAAGGCTATGGCAACTCTGAACACTCATGACAGAACCTTTAAATGACTAGCAGAAAGTAAAACTCTACGTTCTTTCAATTCTTTTTACAAGTCTGCTTGTTTTGAGAGGAGGGCTGGCCAGGAAACAAGAATTCTATTTGCAAAACTATTTGAGGTTTAAAGTATACAACAATTTTGCAATGGAACATTCACATGACCTTTTAGAATTTCTTATAAGTATTGATTCATTCTGGCATAACTAATTACTTGTTGGGTAGAAAACTTATCTTGGAGTATGGGGGATTCCATACTCAAAGTTTCTTTCTGCTAGTACATAATGTTTTTCTTTTCTATCTTTCTTAATATTGGTATTTTTTATGTGTATAAACTGGACAAAATGGTACAGCTCTTACAGAACAGAAAAATCCGAGCCAGGCAGTAGATGGAGTGTGAAGCCTGAGTCACCCTCAACCCCTTCAAGCCATCAGGCTATTAACTATTTTGGACAAGACTCTGATTTTGACCAGCCAGCCCATTCTGGACTGAAAAAATCTAGCCAATAGTGCTGACATTGAAACCTGCGTGTTGATTTGATAAATACCTACAGAATTTTTAAAGCTCTTGATCATCCTGGCAGTGATTGCCTTCTGGAATCATAGTTAAGCTAGATTTAAGAAATTGTTAGGTTTTTAAGGATTTTTTTTAAAAGTCAGTCTGTTTTCCTTCTGGTTTAACATGCCTTGAAAAATATAGAGGACATAGATCTTGTCCAAGCACAAGACTTGTAATTACTGTAATCCAAGACCAGAAATTGGATTAAACTATGCTTATAAAGTCAGTATGAAAGTACATCATCCAAGACTTAGAATATCATTCCCTTCCTTGCTACACTCAATAAAGATTTCTTTCTGGTTGTTGACTGTTGTAAGTTTATTGCTGAGAGTATGAGGAAAGAAAAGAACTACTTAGAAATTATAAACTGCATTAACTTTATAGTTTATAAATCCTTTTAAACACACTGTAAGTATTCAGTATCCAAAATGCTGATGTCTCCTGAAAAATTGTCTCCTAAAAAAAAATAAATATTGGTCCTTAATTGTGGGTGTGGAATACTTTGTAGTTCTGGCTCTGACCTGAACTCCATTACACCTAGTGATACTCAAGCACTGACATATGAATACACCCTCACATCAGCATCCTATTTCTATTTGGCCCAGTTAACTCTTAGAAAAACAAATATTTCTAAACCAGCAGAATTTGCCTTGATTCTGGCATGAAATAACTAAGCCACAGCATCTGATGGTGTGAAAGCGCTCTGCTTTCCCTGCCTTGCCCATGTCAAGCGTCAGTCTTCCACATGTTTTCGTGACACAGTCTTGTAGGAGTCAGCAGAGTGCTGTATAGACTTTGGCCCGAACAGCTGGATGACTGACTGAATCTGCTCACTGACTTCAAATCACATGTTATCAGTGAAACCTTTGCTGCTGTGTTTCCTTTCATTGTGTCCTTAAGCTGACCATTTCCTGCTCATGTCCTTTAAGCAGAGAATATACAGAAGATCAGGGTCAGCCCCGACGCTGCAAATGCTTCACTTATGGTTTGGGAAGATAAAGCTGTTGTTTTAATAAGGTTTGAACAAACATAAAAGTTGCCTACACTTCTTTTTTTCTAATATAGTCGCAAAGAGCTGATCATAAAAATTCCCTTCATCATCAATTTTTAGCCAATATTGAACTGATTTGTTTAAATGTGGTGTGTAGTTCCAGCTGTGATAAATGCAAGCTATTGCAATCTGGTGGAGGAACCAGAATGTTTTTTAATGACCCTACACTGTGATCTAAGCCAAGCAAATATAATGATTCACCCAGGGAAGATAAATTATTGCCATTTGGAAAAATGCCAAAGCACTTTAATTTGTAACTCCAACATGTCCTTCTTGGAACCCACTGTAAAGTGTCTGGGATAGGAAGTATTTTCCTAATTGTTATATAACTTCACAATTCACAGTGGTTTTTTTCCCCTTTCCTCATCCAGCACATGCATACATATGCTTAATTTAGACCAAAAAAGATTGCTTTAAATAGCCACCTGAAAAGCCCTTTGCTATAACCCCACGGGGGAAAAAAAATACCTTAGTTGTGATTGTCAATAACATTCAAGATCTGAAGTTGGAGCTGCAGCAGGTGTCAGGGGGCCACTTGTCACCACAGCCTGGAAATGTGACAAATCGTCAGAACCGGCTGGATGTCCTAGGCTGTTATTAGCCATCTGTTCGCAGCTCTGGGCGGGTCAGCTGCCTGGACTTGACCAAAGCTACCCCTTAATTAGAGAATTTACAATCCCAGCCAATTTAGAGCCGATTTTGTTTATTGTTTATAGAAGGAAGATGTGTCACACAGCGCGGGGCAGACTTGCTTCTGGGATTTTTGTGGTATACAATTTAGGATTCGCCTGCCGGAGCCTCCCCCCGGGCACAGCGTGGGTGTGAGCCTGTGCACTGCTCCCACTACCTTCCCTTTCTGTAACTTCTTTTCTAACATGTCAGGACTTTCAGCTGCGTAGGAGAAGCTACGGTTTGCCTGTTTGTGTTCAGTGTATGTCATCCTTACAGTAACCAGACACGGGGTTAATCTTGCAAAGCCCCTCCTCAGCTCCCGGTGTTCATCCTTGTTCCCATAACAGTTCCCAGAGAAGTCACTCACTCCTCAGAAATTTGCAAGGTCAGTGACTAAAAAAGAGTAGGATACTATTGTGTCCCATTCCTCCAGCAGAATATTGAAGTTTCATCGTGCTCCTAATGTTTCCAAGGCCACATAAGTACTTGAAAATAGGAAAGAAAGAACTCTATTTTGATAGCTCTAAGCAGGCTTTCCCTTTTTTCTTTGAAACACATTTGAAAACACTCTGTAGCTAATTGGAATCACTCTGCATGCCAAGGGAGGTTGTGATGAGGTCAGGATAAGGTTAAACAAAAATAAATTATTCGATTGTATTGCATACTTTGTTAGCTATCTAAAATATTTTCTGATATTCATTAATATAGAAGGATAGTAATAATTCCACTTATATTTTTAAAAATTTCTTAGTGTACTAATGTGTCATTTAAGAAATTAATGGCACACTTAAAAATCCTGAAAAACCATGTAAATAATATTTTATTGTACTAGAACGGAAAAAAAGTAAAATACAGTTCATCTGAGTCTCACTTTTTTTGTTATTGGTTGTCTTCTTGGGAAGAAGTGTGGGCAATGAAGATGACCTAATAAATTTTACATTCTTCTATTGCTTATAATATACTTTCCCTATTAAATAATAAAATGGACAGAAACATGTACTGTGCCTTGGAATGTGATTCAAGCTCGCTCTCACACCTTTCCCATAATTAGCCAGCACTATAGTTGAAAATAGCTATCATGAACTCACTCTTTACTAAAACCTCCTCCTCCTGTGATTATAGCCTTCAGAATTCTGTCATGGTGTGCTAGTGCAATATGAATTGACATGTTCACCATCATTTTGATTGGAAGATCAGGCAAGAGAAAGCTCTTCTATTCAGGAACGTGGTATACGGCACATATCTAGAATGAGCCCGGACGGCTCATTCTACTTCTACTTGTAATATAATGCACCTCCGCAGATCAGAGTCATAAAAGTTTTTTTAAATCCATAAAATAACAGTTTATATATTTTATATATGATGTGTATCAACATATAACACGGGCAATTCTGAGTTCAGAGAGTATAGTTCCATTGAGAGTTTCTGCTGAGATCATGATATAAATCTTGAGCAGGTCGCACAGTTTAAGGAATGTTTAGATAGAATTCAAGACCCTTAGCTAAAGGTACCCAGGTTTACTTTTACAGTGAATGGATTAGACTTATATTGCGTGTATATGTATGGCTCTGCACACGTCCCACCTACCTCTCAGTGCAATTCTTGGTTTTGTGAAGCTATACGCAAGATTTGGTGATCTTTTCTTTAAGGGTTGAGATGCACAGATTTCTTTGAAGTGGCATTTTTTTCCTCACTGAAGTTACTCTTGTTTCCCACCTCTTCCTGGGCAACTCACTGTCAGCTTCTTAGCATTCACCTGTTTAGGTGTTGGGAAATTTCCATTTGCCTGCACTATTGATGCTGTGGTAGCAGAGTGTGACCGCTGTGCTATCGCCTATCAAGCCAGCCGGTTTTTCCTTGGGAGGTAAGACGAACGATGGTTTGAGGAGCAAATGCTGCCCCAACAGCTGACCACCTGCTCTCAAGCCCAGCACCCAGAACTTACTGCTTTAGGCTGGGATGGAGAGCAGAGAGCCAGAAGCTGTTGCCCAAGGGGAGGAGAGATGGATCTGCACTTTGGTCAGTGGTGAATGAGGATAAACTTGGCAGCCAGTGGAGGAAGGAGGGAAAGGGCCAAGCTGGACTGGCCTTGCAGCTGCACTGTATTGTAGGCATACCATGCAAGTCTGAGCTGAGCGGTCTGCTGTGTAACAGCGGCTGTTGTGATGGCAGTTGTTGTCAAAGTGATGGTATCACACAGAACGGTACACAATGGATAAAGAACGGTATGTGAAGTTGGTGTCCTAAAGTACAGGTGTCATGATGGCATGCTCAGCCCTGGATTAAGTGTGTAGGTGCTCTTAAGTTATAGTTTCTCTGAGCGGCTTTTCCTGTTTTACATTCCTATAAGGAATTTCATTTCAGAAACTTTTCTGTCCATGTTAACAAATCTTTTTTTGTGGAAAAGTAAAAGATGGAAGGTAGGTTAGAAAAGTGCAAATTGAATGATACTTCGCTACTGAAGTTTTTCATTATTTTAATATTCATCTTTATTGTTGTGTTACTTAACGTTTATTGTGGGCTGCACCAGATGGTAGTAGAAAAGAGTACGTTCAATGAAACTTTCTTTAGGAAAAATTAGTTGCAAAAGAAGGTTAGTGATAGGACAAGGGGTAACGGGATTAAACTGAAAGAGGGCAGATTTAGATTAGACGTAAGGAAGAAATTCTTCCCTGTGAGGGTGGTGAGTCACTGGAACAGGCTGCCCAGGGAGTTGTGGGTTCGTCCTCGCTGGAGGTGTTCAAGGCCAGGTTGGATGGGGCTTTGAGCAACCTGATCACGTGAGAGATGTCCCTGCCCGTAGCAGGGGGGTTGGAACTAGGTGATCTTTAAGGTCCCTTCCAACCCAAACCATTCTATGATTCTACGATTCTCTGATAAAATTCTATAGTTTCATACTAATATGTTTTGCAGCTTTTTACTAATATATGAGGTGAAAGCTTCCATCTCTAATCTTTTGTCCTATCTAGGTACTCTCAGCCTGTTCTAAATAGTAATGGAGGAAATCTGAGATGTATATAAAGCACATAGTATTCAGATGCCTATGCAACAATATTTGAATAACTTGGACCTCCCTGAGGAAACCAAGGAGGGAAGAAGTTTATAAGAAGTGTGTATCACATAAGAAATAGTAAATGAATTCTCTCTTGTATGACACTTGCTGAGAAGCTGAGATTGAATCAGTTTACATAATCTGTGTGACTCTCAAAAAGGTTTACAAAATTTTCTTAAATCTTAGAAAAGCTTATTTCAATGGAAACCAGACAAAAAGTGGTATGTCACATATAATAAGTAACTGTATTCTTGCCTCAGTGGGTATAGTGGTATATGTACCTGTTAATTCACAGGAATCCACAGAAGTGCACTCACTTAAAATCAGTATGACGGATAACAACTGTAATTGGATGGTTTTGTTCTTGATTTCTAAATTAATAATACGAAGTAATTTTTTCTGCTCTTCTATTAGTGCCATTCATATACTAATGAACCTATTATACTGTGAAGTATCCTGAGGGCTTGGAAAACAGCCCAGGGGAAAGAAAAAATTAGTGTATGTGGACGGAGGTGGGAGAGGTAAGTTCGCCGTGTGTGTGTGTGTATGTATGTTAAACTCAGTGTCTTCTATTTAAAAATGAAAATGAAAAGATTCTTTTTTGTTAAGTAGTAAGTAGAAGTCTGTCTGGTTTTAAAGATCTGTTTACTAAAAGATTTTGACTTAATTGGAGCAAGGAGTGTCCAAAGTCTTCTTTTGTCTGTTGAAGGATAACTAATTTGTAATACACTCTCGCCTCAAAGGGAGGAGATTTAGGTTTCCTAGTAATAGCGGAATGTCTGGACCACAGAATGAGTCTTACTAGCCCTATTTTGAAGAAACCTCTGCCAGTACTGGATTGTCACAGCACTGTTTCCTTTTTCTTCTGTTTTTCATGCATTATTTGGAAGGGAGGATCACACAGCATAGCGAACAGTGGTGTACCGTAACCACCACTGAAATAACTACAGTCTGAGAAACTGTGATCACAAGGACATGGAAGGTATTCAGGTTGGAATTACTGAGGATTTACCCTCCAAAGGCCGCATAAATGTTCCTGTTGGTTTTCTTTTTAGTCACAGTGGGTTGCCAGTTTCTGCTGTGATCCAGTACCGCAATTAGATGGATACTCATTGGATGCTATTGGTCGCTTGAATGTTATCCAAACATAGCCAGTTAAGTACCTGTTCTACTTGTTCTTTTTATGTGCCAAAACCATAGCTTGATCTGCTAGGAGTCCATGAATATAAATACTAAATTTTAAGGCTTTTACTCTGAAGTTTGGTTTTTAGAGAGTAAAATAAATTTTCTTTTGAATCTTGGTCATCCAGTTTCAAATCTAAGTGTGAGGCACTTTTCTGGGGAAGAGCTAAGTTTCATTATTAAAAGCAGTAAAGATTTCCTCTGTCAACCAAATTCAGCATGTTAGAAATCAATGGAAAACAGAAAATATAACAATGTCAAACTGTGCCACCAGCATTAAATGCTAACTGGCTTG
This sequence comes from Sagittarius serpentarius, assembly GCA_034782735.1. Classification (NCBI taxonomy): domain Eukaryota; kingdom Metazoa; phylum Chordata; class Aves; order Accipitriformes; family Sagittariidae; genus Sagittarius; species Sagittarius serpentarius. The sequence goes on along the minus strand of JAVKLA010000053.1, from coordinate 4,116,289 downwards.
ATTTCTAAGTTATGACTTTTATTGTAACTTGGCTATATCTGTCAGGTTGGGCAGAACAAATACTACATGTGGCATGAATATGAAATCTCTGCTGGGAACTTTTGGGTTTTTTATTATTTTTAACTGTAAAATTTACAGTAGTGAAAAAGTAAAGAGTAGAGGTTCACTTTTCATAATTGCGTTCTCTCTTTCAAATAAGATCCATATTGAAGGTTTCAAAGTTTATTAACATCTGCCAATAATTTGGACTCTAAATAAGGATTGACCATAGCATAATAAAATAAATCAATGAACAAAGAAAGTAAAGTATTATAAATATCTCCATGTGGTGACTATGCTTACAAGGGTATTTACATATGAATAGGTCTATCTGTATGCAAAAACATACCTTGAGCTGCACAAATTATTCACAAGTGCATTTTATGAATTGAACCTCATTACCGAAAATGATACTGATCCAAAGACATCTTATGCTTATTTTGCTCTTTTACCCTTGTACTTTGAACTCTTACATTTAACAACTATTGCATATGGCAATTAAGTGCTTAAGCATTGGTAGCACCTCAGACCAGTATATATATTTCCGAGCTGTGTGTGTTGTGCTGCTCTTACATGATGGGGAAGGAGTTTCTGTCCTGGATGTCTTTCTTTTCATGAATTTGAGCTGGAGCATTCTCCATATTCAAACACAGGCTTTTTTATTCTCCTTTTGTAGTTTAATTACATACTTCAGTCTTCTCCCCAAATATCTAATTTCATTGAAATTGTTAGTAATTCTATCTTGACATATGCAGATATATTGGGAAAAATGCACTGAATGTCTGGACTTGTTAGTGAATTGGAAAACTGATGTCAAATTTATCTTTTGAAAAGTGTGAATTGTGAGTTTGAAGTGTAAAAAGGATGATTTAAATTGTCTGGTTCCCTTGAACCTGTTCCAGTCACCTTGTCATTTTTAAAATCTTTGCTAGGATTAAAAGGTTTTCATTAAGAAATGCACTGGGCAAATTTTGCTCAAAGTGTCGTCGTAGCAGCTGCTTCTCCTTTATGAACTATCTGTAAAGTAAGATGTATTTGGGAGCTTTCAACAGAGAAGAAAACATATTACTTGCTATAGTGGCAAATTTTTGATTTCACTGTGTAGTGCCACTTAAGGGTCATCCTGTTCCCCCCTAGAAACACGTTTGCACAATTGCTTAAACGCAAAATAATAGGACAGGGACTGCTGTATTCCTACTCTGTCTGAGTGCAATGTAGCAGACGAAATAAGAGTATATTGGGTGACTCGCTGACTCTCTGTGGAGACAAAAAGTAATCTCCAGACCAGTTATGGATTGTAGGCCATGAACTACTGAACAAAGGATGTGTTTGAACTGTTCATTTCAGCTAAAATTTAAGATTTCTATCAAACTGTTTCAGCTAACTGTTCGCTGCCTAATATTTGTGGTCAGTGACCAGATGACTGAAGAAGGGAAATCTGAGGTTTGAGAAAGCCCTAATGAACATTCCTAGGCGTGAGCCTTTGTACAAGTACTCATGAGACTTCTTGTTTTCCGCAAGCATTTTGGCTAAAAAAAATACTCACATGTTTTCTGAAAATAAATACAAAAGGTCATAAATACCACTGAGGTGAATTCATGGGTTTTAGTGTAATACATATCTCTGAGTACTTACTTCACAGTATTCACCCATGTCTGAAGAGTAACAAGGGAGCTCTTGGAACGCAAATGTTCTTCACCAGCAGGAAAACTAGCAACAAAATATATCTGTTCTAGAAGGGTTCATGCCTCTAGATCTGAATCTGCCACGTATGCAGAAACACAGAAAACAGTAAAACCGTTTAAGTAAAATTTCACTGTGCCTGGGAAAGGCTGAAGTAAAACAACATTAAAAGTAAATCACATTTAAACTGTGCAAAAAGCACTGTATAAACTGCTAAATGCTACTGAGGGACTGGATGCGTTACAGCTGAGGCTGTTGATTTGCGATACTAGGCCATGCAAATGTTCTTCTAGGGACAAATACACTATAGAACTAAAATATAAGTAATCTTTAAAATGTATGTTATAGTACAGCTATCATTTGTATGAGGTAAAAGCCTTGACTCTGCAAAGAAAATCATTAGAGAGGGATTCTTCCCCTAACATTGCTGATGTATGTGATCTTAGAAAATTATCTTCAGAAATGTTAATTTTAACAGAATCGTCGCTGTTGACAAGTTCCTATGTATATTTTAAATGATTCATCACAGTGCTGCAAGCAGAGCAGGCAAATAGGAGCTCTGGGGACTTCCTGGACCTCACTGACTGAACGCTAAACACCCAGTTTTTTCTTCAATCTGCCAGATGCTTTGTACAGACTGCTGAGCTGCTTCTAGAAATTAAATTAAATGGGAATTTTAGAAACCCTTTAGTTTTCATAATCAACTTACATTTCATAAGAGGCTCTTAATACATTTATGTATCATCATTTAAGCACTTCTGTCTATAAATGAGTCTTTTTTCTCTTTTTCAAAAGAAATGAAAATGTAGCAATTATTCAAAAGAACTGACTTGGTTTACTGAGGTGCAGAATGCCTCTAGCTCTTGTATCCTTAATAAATGAAAAGTTCATAAGATTCTTTATAAACCCTTTTTATGAGAGCAGAACAAGTTAAAATTTGTAGAAAATATTTGTTGTGATGTACAAAATTGGGAATTCCATAGCATCATGGGAGAGTAAGGATGTTATGCACAGAAATTATTGTTTTTAGAAAAAGTCTGTTGTTGAATTTTTCAGAAGCTGACATAATATGGCATTCTTTCAGCTGCAGTAATATACTGGCTATGGATGAATTTTCTGAATCTCTTCTTAAAATGTACATTGAGTTGGAAAAAGTGAAAATTAAAAGCATCAGGGTGACATGAAGAAAATGATTTACACCTTGTATTCAGATAAGAGCAAAATAACCATTTCCCTTTGACATTCTTACCAGTTTTTGTTACTCTACTTACAGTCTGGGACATTCTTATTTGAACACCCTTTTATCATTACTTAGAGTGCCCTTCAACACATGCACTATTGAAATAAAAATTCATTGTTTTAGAAACTTTTTATTTTTATTAAGATTCAGAGCCTTTGAACTTTGGATTGTTATCTGCCAAAACAAAATGACAATCAAATAATTCTCCCCCCCCTTTTTTTTGTCCTTCCACTTTTTTTCAACTTCCTTGCTTTTCATTATTACTGTTACTCTGAAATGACTTTATCCCAGTGGAACATAAACAAGAGATTAGGTATCTCATCTGGATTAGCTTCACAGCCTCTCTGCTTTTTACCCCCAAAAGCTCAATGACCTGCTAAAATACGGTATCAGCTGAGTTTTCTTTGGCCAGCTTGGTTCACTTGACTTGACACTAGCAAGATCAAACTACAGCAGACTGTCAGCATAAGGGATATCCTTTGAAAAACAGAAGTTTTTCTTCTTTAGAGTCAGACTTCTTTCCTAACTCTCTTCTCCTTCGTATTTTGGATTCCCCTTCCCATCTTCACAGGAGGAAAAAAAGCATTTGTATATCTACTGTTGCCCTGACAGTGTTGCTCTATAATACACCAATTATATATTGAACACTTCAGCAGAAATTACAAATCTATTTCAAAGATAAAAAGCAGGTAACAGTTCTTTCTGTATTTTAAAATTCAGACCTCAAAACTAAGAAAATTTTACTTTTCAGTTTGCAGCATGTTTAAGTAACTGAAAGATAACTCTTGAAAATTATACTGTTTTCAAATTCTGATATTAACATCGCTTTTTTCTTAACTTCATTATAGAAAGGTGTAACTAATTAATTTTGAAATATTACCCTACTAATAAAACTAGATAAAAATGTGTGCATGGAAAAGCTTTTCTCATTGGAAGACAAGACTGCTCTTTACTAGGGGAAAGCCTGTAGTTACACGACATGTGTCTGCCTTTACACATACATTCAGACAAAAATCTTTGCATGGTTAATGATTACCTTTGCTGTGATAATGACAAGGACAGTAAAGTTCTGTCCCTCCGTCAAGGATACCATCTTTCCCCGTTATAGACATGTGTCTAAATATTCTGTTTGGTCCTGAGGGCATCATGAATGCTGAACAGGGTATGGCTTTCCAGTTGATTCATTCGTTCTGCTGGTGCAACAGCACTGATATCAAAGGATTTTAGGGAAGAGCTTAGCTTATGGAAGCTGACTATGATGAAGGTTTGCAAACCTCTTTTCACAAATCTTGAAAGGAATTCTATTATGACCTAGTAATTTTTTTTTTTTTTAATTAATCTGGAAATGGAACTGTTGTTACAGGCCTGTATGGTGGGACTGTATGGTGGTAAGATACGAGACTTGTTGAAATGGAGATAGTGCTACAGTTCACAAATTCAGGGTTAGAAGAATCAAAATTAGAAATTGAGGTTGAATGGCTTTTGCTGCTTTAGGCAATTCATATAGATTTCATGCAGCTGCATAGATTGAGTAGGAATCCAATGGAATTATTAAAAATGGAATATTTTGGTTTGAGCTTTCCTGGATGAACACAGAAAACCATTTCTATTTAGTGCTATTTTCATTGTTATTCTGTAAGATATACCAGCTTTTTCTATATGCTCTGCAACTCTACCGGAGAATGAGTTGGGTACAAAAGGAAGACCTATAAATAAACATGTAGCCTGACAAGCTCAGCAGGGTGTCAAAGAATATGTTGACCTACTAATAAGTGAGGAATATGAATTTTATATCTGTGATGTCTATGAAATCTCTTCAGTGAACTGTGTATCACACTATCATGTTACAGTTATAAAATATTCAAGTTCTATCCTTTGTAAATGTTATAGTTTACTGAAAATTAGCCTAAAAATAGAAGTTATTTTAGAATAGTAGATAGCAAGATAGCTGGAAACAATATTGCTAGAAAAGAAATGTTAATCACAGAAATATAATACAAAGAGCTGTAATATATAAATATAGGAAAATATGTCTATACTAGCTGAATTTATATGTCCTGTGACTATCCAATTCCAAAGGCAATGTTATATGATTCCATTTTTTGATTATAGGAGACTCTTTTTTTGTTTATAATGACATTTCCAGCAGATATTATCAGGTCTTAAGTATGAGGCTTGGTGATCCTAGGTATAAGCATTATATGTTACGGCATATAAAATTTCAATGAGTTGCAATCAGTGAACAAGCTCCTACTTCTGAACGCTTTCTTCAACACTGTTCTAACAATGTCACTTCGTGACAAGCCTATATGCAGGTGAGGAAGAAAAAAACTGGGCAAAAGCTAACGGTTACTGTGCCTGCGAACACGCCGATTAACACAGGCTCCTGCCTCAAGCCACAGCACCAACAGGCAGACATCAGTGGTTGCCTTGCAAATGCCTTGGGCTCAGCCCCTTGTTCTAGCTCCTGATCCTTCGTCCATAGCCCCGCTCTCAGGGTCCATTATTTCAACCCAGCTCCTGCTGTGGACCACCCAGGCCGGCTTTGCTTCAGGCCCACGTACACTTTTTCAGCGACTGCCGGTGCTGCGCCGATTTTCCCCCGTGCCTGCCTTTGGGTTGTGCTCTTGACTTGCTCTCTTGCGGCGCATGGACTTCTTCCCTTAACCTCTGACAGTACCCCTGTTTTGCTTTCTCACTCCAGTTTTTCACCCTAGTTATCTAACTCTTCACTTACCTGGAATCCAGTCCATGCTTAGCAGCTAGGTCTACCTGCCTATGTGCTTCTGTAAAACGCTCTGTCCTCTCAGTAAATGCCAAAACCCGTCTTCAGCTCACTCCTCAGTAGCGCACTCTCACAGTAGAAGAAGGTTTTACACAGGAAATTAATGCATGATGGGAGCCACACAGACCAACTTTGCATTTATTTTTCTTAAATACAACAAAAAAATAAAATTGCTCTGTCCGTTTTTTCATCGAAGTTGGTGCACAGCCTGACCACAGAAAGGAGCTGGAACCAGACATTCCACTTACCTCAGCATAAAGGGTCCCCACGTTGCCCAGGCAGATGGAATATGTGCTTCTCTGCACAATATGTGTCTTTGTCAGCAGGAATTTCCATCATTTTAAATGCAATTTAAAATGCACTTTCATATTAAATTTGTTGCCAAAACTTGTATTAGAGATGTTTGTTTTCCTTCATGCAGACTTTCCAGACACATCTTCCTCTTTTTCAGATAACTAATACTGGGTGTGAACTGCTAGTGTATAATGATGAGTTGCATTTTGCTAGTCATATCATTATAACTAATCCAATAAACACTGAAGTGGCTTGATTTGGTTACAGTATGCTGCATACACAGAAAACAACACTTTCAGGGAATAATATATTTTGAAGGGATTCTGTCTATTCAGTGTATCCTCTGAAGAGGCAGCCTACTGAACCAATGGGTGTTAACATAATGTACCTCTCAGTTTTAATTTATTTTTTATTTTTAATATCTATAAAACTATTGCAAAGTGCAGAGAAGCATGCACACATTTGTGTGCAACATTCATAGGTTTGCAGACTGAGTGACTGGTAATAGGGATAGAAAATCTCCTCTTGTAGGCTACTGCTGCTTAATCTGATCCTGGAAATGAAGCTATTGCTTTAAGGCTGTTAAACTACCTTTCTTCAAGAGAAGAAGAAAAACCCTGCTATGAGCCATCAGCTATGGTGTGATAGTCACATATACCTTTCAGCTGGACAAGAGCTGAAGAAGGTTAATACGTTCATTTTTAACATGTTCAGCTTGGAAACTAGTAAGCCAAAAAGAGAGTCACACATTTGTTCCTGTTGCCCATAGTACAGAATGAAGCTCTGGCATAAGATGGTCAGCAGTTGCATCCTAGACCAAGCCAATTAAAGTAATATTTTGGAGTATTTATGAAGACAATTACAGAGTAGTTCAGACTTGGGGAGAAATTTTTCACTAAGTTGCTTTTGGCTAGCAAAAGCTAAAGCTTACACCGTGAACAATCACAAAAACGTAGGTAAATTTCACTTACATTTTTTATAAACTCTTAGAGTTGGCCTAAGATCTGAGAGTTTCAAGAAATTTTTGATTAGAGATAATGCAGACAGGTGATCAGATACTCATCATGTTTTCCAAAGCGACACTGCAGCCCATAAGCTGCATAAGTTTTGAGATGGCAGCATCTGTGGGAGAGTGATCCTCCTTCACAGAAATAAAAAGAATAAAATCTTATTTGCTTCTGGGGAGAAATGTTAACAGTGAGGAAAACTGATAAAGGCATGTACTTAGTTAGGGAGGTTGATCAATTAGTTCTCTAATACCTGGAGCAGGGGCTATTCATGAGCATAACTGGGCAAAATACGATCACTGTTGTGGACACATGATATTCTGTTCTCTATTAAAACTCGATTGGAGCTGAGATTTCACTCTCAGTTGATAGGAAAAGATACTAGGCTGAGAAAAAAAAATGACTATACCTTAAAACCCTGAGGCATTCTCAGATACTCATGGAATAAGCACAGCGTTACACATGAAAACAAAGTAAGGCAGAGAAAGGAAATCAAGTATTTGCTTCGTCTTTGGTTTCTGTGGAACTGAGTCTTTAAAATAAGCTTCCTCACTGCCATTCTTAGAAGAGGAGGAGGAGGAGGAAAGGTAGTAACCATGCCTCATGGTTACCAGTGTCCTCCTAAGTAAGAAACACAGCCAGGGCCCCACATGGTTTGTTGGCTAGCCTGTCTACTGGGGGTGCCTACAGGTGATCAACTTACATCCTTCTCCCTTTTTCAGCCAAGTCTGTTATGGTTACAGAAAACAATGCTGAAGACACAATTTCTAAAAATATAAGGAAAAGCAGACAGCTTCATTTGTTCCATTCAGCCACTGCTAGCTTGATACATTTTATTTATTCCCTATTAAATGAATGGAGCTAAACCAGACATACAAAAGGAGTAGCTTCCTGGATGACAGTTATCCCAGGCTCTGATGAAGCTTCCTATTTTCGAAAAATACCTCACAGATGAGAAGATTCTTAGGCTCTTAGATTAATAATATGTATCTAACAAAGGCTGATTTTATTGAATTCATGGCACTTTGGTAGTGTAAGTTGACAAAGGGGAGGAAGAGAATCCCTTTTGAAGCAAAAATACTCTTAATAAACACTGTAAAGTCTGGAAATAATGTACTTATTGAACTTGAAATAATCAAAATGACGTAGGAATGTTTGGTATGTTACTGATTTAATGCAGTTTTCACATATTTTCAGGTTCACAAATTGCAAATGGTGATATACCTGTAAAATCTGTGGATAAGAAAGAGAAAAGTTTCTGATATAAGGTGCCTTTTAAAATGACTATAAGTCTTTTACTCATACAGTCACAAGGATAGGATCACAATTTGTACAGCAATTTAACACTAGTTTTAATTACCTTCTAGGTGCTTTTGCACACAGGGTACTAGTATCCTCCAGTTCTGTGGACTTTTTAAAACTACAAAATAAAAATAAGCCTTATTTTCATTTGTTGCTCTTCTTCACCGTACCCGTATGTAAAAGGAAAGATGTATTTCTTGTAATAGTTTTCGTTTCTTATAGCCATGCTGATGCTCCAAAGCCTCTATTGTAGACAGAGTCAGCCAGCCAGCGGGTGCTGGGGAGCCTTCTGTCTAACCCATTTTTCCCTTGAACGTAGTAGCGTTGTGCCAGCAGTGCAACTGTTTAAAGCTGGCTGCTTGAGCTGAAGGCGCTTCCTTTTCCTTCCTTGCAATTCTTGAACGTGTTTCTGGGAAAAACTTTTCAGTTACCAGCGAAATAATTGTACTTACACCATACTACCAGATATAATCCCAAAGCAGTTCATTTGCTTATTCTGCCTTTAAGAAGCCGGTGGGGATAACAATGGGTTGTAAAAAGCCAATTTCCTGCCCCTGGTGCTGTGGAGGGTCTGACCCTGGTCTCTAACATTAGGCTGTACCACCGCAGGCCCTAGTGCACCCCTTCGCTAGGCAAGGCAGTGAAGATCTTTATGTTACAGAGCTGTAAGAATGTTTATAGTTGTATTTACTGAGCAGTTTTTTTGGTAAAATCTTTGCTGCATTTAGAAAAGAAGGAAAGGGTAGGCAAGTTTCATTTACCTACAATGAGCATACATCATCTGCGGATGGTTTCCCGTGCTGGGTACATTTCTGATCATAAGGAAAAGCCAATGAGGATCAATATGTATTTGTGAGTGAACTGAGGAGTCATTCTTGCCTTCAATTCTGCGCCACTGTCTAATGTGACCTTTTCCTCTGTATTACAGGACCTTTATAATTAGAGAGAATTTCTTAATGTTTAAGACAAGTGGGAAAATAATATTCAGAGGAAGAAGCAAGTATGTCTTAAGGCTCTTCACTGCTGGAAGTAGGAAAAGACAGAATCAGGATTTGGAAATGTCAAACAAGATCTGTGAATACAGGGCTAAAAAAGATGAAATATTATAAAACATTGGTTCGGGATTTTAAATAGCTGCCTGGCTGTTCTCAGGCTGAACATGCATGCATGCCTTGAAAGCAGGGATTTGCTGCTTGTGAAATATTTTCTCTTTTGCTCCACATCACTCCACCTAATAGGTCTACAAGATATACCTCCATGCATTGCCGTTTTGAATTACGCAAGGGGAAATAATCGTGCCAATATGTTTTCCATCCCGAAGCGTTAGCACCCCATCTGAAAGCACGGCCAGTCTCATTGTGGTCAGCCTTGCGGCCAGCCTTCTTTCTCTTTCTTCCCCCATTTCCTTTCTATTGTGGAAGAACACAATAGAAGCTTCATGAAGAGGAAAGTACTTGTAGTAGTTAGGGTGGACCAAACACTAATTCAAGACCAAAGAGGACATTCATACAAATAGCAAGATATAAAAATTATGCTCTTAACTAAAAATATCTATGCTTGCCCTAGGTGTACCATGTAGCAACAGTCTATGCTAATTCTTTGTCCCAAGTCAGATTTTTCATTATAAATAATCACAGTTATTCTAAAAAATATTTGAATAAGCAACAGTGTGGCAGGCTGCTTATGATACCATCTCATCTTCTACCTTTCTCTCCCTTTTTTTTCATTTTAATCACAGGATGCACTCAGACACCAAAAGGTGGAAAATATTCACCCAGAAGCAATAACAGGAGACATGGGCTGAAAACCTCATTTTCTCAGCAGCTTTGCTAACTGTTTTTCAAGTGCCTTTGCTCAATTTGATCAAGGTGTTTGGGTTATGTGGAAACACTACAGTTGTCTAGAGGCAGACGACTGCAACAGCTGGCTAAGATATTTTGCTAAAATACTTACTATTTTCAAGGTATTTCATTTAAAATTGTTTTGGGCATCTCTGTGCTGCACTGCAGAAAACGCAAGGGACAAAACCGTGTTAATCAACTCTAGAATTATTTTGCTGATTCTAAGGCATGCACGAGCATTGAACACTTTCATAAAGGGGTCTTCCACAAACCTCTTCTGAGACAAACTTTGGATTTTGGTACTAAAATGACTTGCTCAGACTTTTTTCCTTATGTAAGTGTGTGTGTTAGCCTCTAATGAAGTGTGAAATCTCACTGACTGTATAAGAAAGTCATGAGGAATCCATCATATGTAATAAAGACAGGGCTCCTGGCTGCAAGAATATATCAGTACAACAGCAATATAGGAAGAAGATGCAGATGTGATTTGGTACAGAGTCAAGGTGGCTGCAGGGGACTCTGTGATATTTAGGTCATGAGAAGAACAGGAATATTGCTGTAGGTAAACAGGACCTTAATCTCTTCCCAGCTAATGACAGAATTACTTTGATGCACAGGCAATGCTTATATGGAGAAATTATACATTACAATCCTTCTTACCTACTCATGTACACTCCTACAAGTTTTGTTTGTTCATTTGTAAACAGCTGAATGGTCCCATTGTAGTTGCCACTATGGGAAAGAACATGTGTGAGTTAATTAGAACAAGCTTTGTAAGCCTCAGCTCCTATTGCTGTTCCTGCTGTAATCCAAACAGCAAAAATACTGGTTTTAGAAGTATTAGTGAGTCAATATTTCAAGTGAATTTAATGAGATCCTCTTTTATATATATATATAAAAAAATTATTTTGTCTTTCTTTTTCCTGTAAAGAAAGTGTATGTCTTTGTGGTTCCCTGTGAGTTCTAACAAGGATCCTAGGAAAAACTAAGATTGTGTTAAATAAATATCCATTTAGAAGAAACCGTAGGGAGTCCAGCAACACATATCATCCAGCACCCCAATGGCCATCAGGTCACTTTTACCATCAGTTAGTGATTCTCATTCCTCAATATTTCAAAACATTTTCATTGATTTTTTCCTTTTGTTTAAAAATCACCCTAAACTTACTTTTGTTGCCTTTAAAAACCTCTAAGAATTAAAAAGCAATTTTAATAGGAACATGAAACATGCAATAATATCCAAAACAATGTAAATTTTTAAGGTTGTTGCATTCAAATAAAAGCTGCAACTTTCAGGAACTGAAGTATTAACCGGTTTAAGATCACCTAGTTGAAAAGGAATAGGACCCTCCTTCAGGGTAACAGCTGCTTTTGCTCTAATGTCTACATATTTTTCATAGTTTGGGGGAAAGATTTTATTGTTTTTTGCTCTAAGAATTTTGTAGGTGGGCAGCTTACAATTTAATAAAGCAAAAGGACTGGTGCAGTGTCAGAACTGAGCTGTACTGATCTACTAATCCACAGCAAGCTCATTTTACGGCACAGGCCAAAGCAGTGCCAAAGCTATGGTATAATTTAAGAACAAATGTGGAAAGAAGACATGAAATAGACAGAAAATGAACCCTGAAATAATGTAAAATAAATGCTGAAAAAATTAACTGTCTTTTAATTAAAGACAGAATATAATGTGTCTGAGATTTGATAAAATGTACAGCTGGAAGAGCACTACAATGAAAACAGTTTCTTTAGCATCTGTGGTTTAATATATGGCATAGGTTATCCTGTAAATTAGTTTGTAAACATCAAAGTTAAACTTGTAGATTAAATTTAAAAAGCATTTGTTTGGTGGATCTAGATATACTGAGAGGGGTCAAGAAACCTTTTTCTCAATGTGAGTGCATTATCAGGCAAACCTATATTGCCCCATGCTGTGATAGGAAAGCAGATAAGGTCTTCGCCATCTGTTCTGAAGGTCCCGAGTTTAATTCTCCATGGGAGTTAGTACATGGTGCTGGTAGGAGGGGAGGAATTCATTTGGGAAACCGTTTATCTTTCCTTTGGAGAAAAAACATTTTTTACATAATATTATTCTAATCAGAAGAGATTTCAACTCGTTTCTCTGCTTTCCTGAGGTTTCCCAGTGAACTGTAAACTAATGATTCTTGAAAGAAATAAAAGACCATAGGAGGCAATGATATTTATTGAAAGTGCACTTTTATTTTATTTGGGCTTAAAAGCGATGTATAAATATCCTGTTTATATTATACTCGTGTTCACAAATTTTACATATGTACCACTTTCTAGAACTTAATGATGTCATGATGATTAAGCTCCATTCAGACAAAAATGATAATATTCTGATGTCTGAAAGGGAAAGAGCAAATTGGTGATATACAGCAACTGGGATATTCTTTAAAATCTTTTTTTTTGTTACTTCTTTTACTTTTTCCTCAAGTAGCAAATTTTCAACGTGCTGATCAGCAGAAGAGCCCTTTACTGCTGGTACTTTTCTTCCAAATAACAAGCAAATGTAGGACACTACACTCATCAAGCCTTTTCTTTCTTATCTTTCCCTACCAAAGACATTTTAAACAGATGATCATAGATGTCAGTCATTTAGGGCTACCACCTGCTGAGTTCTTCAAGCGGGTCATGCGAGGCTTCAGTTAAAGCTATGCCAAAGACCCTGTTTTCTTACTATATTTCTACCCTTATCATTGTGTGCACAGACATAGCTTTATGAAATATATGTATGTGATAAAGGTTTTGCACACATGTGCAAGGGCTTGGCACTGGCTGGATGTTTTAGAGGCTTTTTTATAACAACATTCTTCTTTTTCAGCCAAAGTTAACACAGCCAGAAAGCCTCATTAATATAAAGTGAAGCTAAATTTGTAACAACTGGTTCTCCCTACTCTCCGCTCTCAGAGTTTCCTGACTTTTGCCTACGGGATTGATTATCGGGGTGGGGGGTGGGGTGATAATGGTATACGAGCTGGTAAGTGATTCTATCTTGCATATTGATCTTCTCTGACAAGACACCTTCAGAAGAAAGGCAGGAAAGCGATGTGGATGCATTCTTGGAGGAATGGGAGGTGCAGTTGCAAAGCCCTCCAAGTCCAGAGTTACACAGCTGTTTCATTCAAGCTGGGAATATGGAGATCAAAGGAGCTCTGCACTGTTAAACAGGCTCTCTGGAGAGAGGGAAGGAGACAGTGAGGATGGAGGGATGCAAGCAGGAATTATGAGTCTGCTGTTCTTGCTGGCAGGGGCGGATGAGAGACATGGACGTAGATCCCCGGGGGTGCAAGATGAAGTGACTGGAGTGTTTCCCCAGCTTCTGGGGAATAGTAAACCACAGGGAATGATAGACAGTGAATAGATGTTGGGCTGTTTTGAAGTTCTCTTTTCTTGTAGATACTTCTAATTGGGTAATGCTTTGATCCAAGGAGGCTGCCAGGTGCCAGTGGCATAGCTTCTACAGGGACTGGGAAGTAACCGTAAGCCGCCACCGCTGGCATAGTTGTCACTGGTAGCAGCAGTCTGCAGGAGTTGCTTCGCTCTGGGGTGGATTGACTGCACAACTGCACCCCAAGAGAAGTGACAGCTCCAGTTACACGGTAGGTTGCAGGGAAAGTGAAGTTACGTGGCATTGTTTCTCAATGGCACTATAAAGCTTTTCTTTCAGGAGACAGCGAGAAAACAGCCCAGAAGAAAGAGAGCACTGAAACGGGAGATCTAAAAATCTCGCATTGTATATACATAGGTATTAATCCGGTTTCCTTATATTACATTTTCAGGTAAGAAAATCTGTCTGCTTTCGAGGGTTCATGTGTGGCTGAAAATTCATTGCTGTAACAAGATATTACAAAGCTCTCGGAATGACTTTTTAAGGTGTGTTTTCAATTAAGTAACTTTTTAATATTATTTCCGTTGAGTTTGATCTTAAATAATGGATAATAATTTGGTGATTGTAATAGTAGTCAGGTTTTCAAATTCACACAGAGTTTTTGTTTACATTTTTAAAAGAAGTCCAGATCCTTACTGTTAAAAGGCATAAATTGAAATAAAGGACCAATGACCTTGTAGTCCAACAGCAAGATCTGTTCTTGTAATCAGGAATGACTTCGAATAGAAAGAGCTTCCAGAAGCCAAGAAAACTTGAATGGTTTGGTTCCCATCTGGGTTTAAAGTCATGGGATTTATGATTCTAACTTATTTAAGTGCTTATAAAAATTTTGCCATTGTGTATAAAAAAATGTGATCAAGGACCAAATACACACAACATTTAGGTATGTCCTTAAGTCTCTTTGATTTCAAGGCAAATTGAGGGCCTGGAAGCTTTTGAAAATTCATTTAAACACCTAGTTCAGCTCAAAAGCTGAAGCCCAAGTTTGAAACTTGTGGCAGAGTTGTATATAAAGAATTAATGTAAACATTATGGACCTGGACCTTTGGAGAGTTTCACATCTATAACGTGAACTACTTGTCAATGCTGAATACAGTTTCTTTTGAGATGACACAGATATTAGTGTTACTGGGACTTTTTTTTTCCTAAAACATGCCTTTTACTTTATTGCAGGATAACAAATAGATTCCTTTAAGTTAGCTGGACAAATAACATGATGGAGTTACTTAAATATTCATTTTCAATAATTAGGTTTTCAGCCTCTATTATTTCTGTTATGTGCTCTGCCAGTATGGAACTTTATGAATTAAATAAATAGTAATAAGTTAATTTGCAATACATTTCAATATAGTATTACTGTAACAGGAGATTGAGAAGCTGTGATGTAATTTGTATAACTCAAGAAAAAAACCCAATGACTTAAATTAGATTGCCAAACACCTCTACTTACATTGCTTTAATTTGTACAGTTAAGGAAAGCAAAGGATAAGGTAGCAGAGGGAAGATGTGGTGGTGTGGGTGGTGTACCTGTGTGGACATCTTTGCAGCTATACTCATAGATGGATTTATTTATACTTTTTTTCATGGCTGATGAGTGTGGAAGCAGGATGCGCTGTAAATAAACAATGCTACAGCTGCCTGAAGATGAGATGGGCAGACTGCATGGTTTGGATGTGGAAGGACTTGAAAATTTTCATATGAAAATTTTCTTATAAATTACTTTAAATAAGAAAGCAGGTAGTGATGGCAAGAATCTTTGGTGATCGTTTTTGGGGCTGGGTTTTCTGAAATAGTCATTGTCAGTTATTATTCCTAAATCCAAACAAACTCATAAATTGGATCCAATATGGCAAATATTTTCAGTTATAATGAACATTTCTGAAACATCCAAATTGTTTTGTCTGCACACATAAGAAAGCTAGGTTGAGATGCTCAGGAAAGAGGTGGTCCTCCTGTAAGTCTGAGTGCTAGCATGCTTACTTGGGGTGCGTGAAGAGGGTCCACATTCCTCTCTCAGCCCAGTAAGAACAGTTTTCCCATTTTCCTGGCAAGTGCCTTAAGCCTGGGGCTGTCAGGCATTTCGAAATGGAGATCTCCTGGGAAAAGACTCATCAGGCTGACGGAAGGAATGATTCTATAGCTGTGTTATAGTATGAATAATACCTTATAAAAATGAAGTATCTTATCTGTTTCAGTTCTGTGTCTCTGGACTGATGTCAGACCATTTGTCCTTCAGTTCCCCAACTCATCTTGCATGACCTTTTGAATAATGGCAAAAAAATATTGGTACTGCTCCAGTATTCTGATGTTGACTCAAGTTATTAAAAAGTCTCAGTCGGAAAATAAAAACAATCAGTTGAAATCCTCTCAGAAACTCTTCTGGGAGTCCTGTGTGGAATTTAAAAATATTTAACTCTAGTTAGCATTTTGTTTTTTTGACATACTCTGTAGTTACTGGTCCACTCTCAAGAAGTTCATTCTCCATGTAAGGTGGAGTATCTCATCCTTCTTCCCAGATAGAAAACAGCAGTGCATGGAATAAGCCTTTTCATCCATCTATACTATTAAACATTTTATTTTTGCTTTAGTCACTGCCAAATAGACATACTTTCTTGATCTTCTCAGTTTGCTTTATCAATTTTTCCTAGGTTATTAATTTTA
Source organism: Sagittarius serpentarius (assembly GCA_034782735.1). Classification (NCBI taxonomy): domain Eukaryota; kingdom Metazoa; phylum Chordata; class Aves; order Accipitriformes; family Sagittariidae; genus Sagittarius; species Sagittarius serpentarius. Next base: position 4,100,028 of record JAVKLA010000053.1, on the reverse strand, counting down.
ATTTACGTAGTTTATTTCTCTTTCTCCTGTTGTAAATGTTGTACTTTTCTACATCACAGTGGAGCAGCTTTGTGCGGAGGTATGCGAACTTCTGCCTGATAACCTGATGGTTGCAACATCTCCTGGAAGAGTGGGGCCCTTTTCCAAATCAGACTGACCGAGCATGTGAGCTGCAAGTAAATTCGGCTATCAGATACAGCCACAGCAGTTTCCGGATGCACTGGTTAGCCGTCTCCCCCACTAACCTCTGCCCAAGTCCCAGCACGTAGAGCAGAAGGCCAAACAGAAGGGCTTTGGCTAGCAAATCACTGATATTTGGACTGGAAACCTACTTAGAAGCTGAACCTTCCTTCCTGCTGATGGCCACTTGCAAGATGTTGCCTGACACCAATACTCGCCCATTTCGTTTTGCAGAGTTGGGCATTTGCCTTCTCGAATTCTCTCCTTCACTCTGCTCTCCCCTTCAATCCATGTGCCGTTTCATGTGATGGTACCGATAGATTTATAATTAACTTCCTTTGTGCTATTCTGTTTTATACAATAGCTCAATGAGGAGTTTTGAATTTACTGGAAGCAGCGCACACATTTCAGCATGCCATGTGCAGGAAAGGACGGTCAGCACGTTTAGGTCTTCACCTATGCTCAAACCAAAGAGAGGGAACAATCTGCAATCCATGCTTGCCTTGTGAGCTCTGGCTACTGTCGATTACTGTGCAGTTGAAATACGTCCTGGTGTCAGCCTCTTTATCCAAATCACTTTATTGTTCCCTGGCTTATGGCAACAAAATAAAACCAAGGCAGGAAGTACCCAAAATAATAGCAGTATGCATGCATATCATACTAGACCAAAAAAAAGTCTCTGCTGCACATGCAGAACTAACATTGATTTGATGGTTTTCTAGAAACAGGCATTGATAGTATATGATAAAGCTAGAGATAGTGTTTCATTTGGTAGGATCAGTAAGTGCTTTGAAAGTGGAAATATTTAGCATGGAAGAGAAGAGACATTAAATGAACGTATTTTTATTGTACAGCTGGCTTCATAAAATGGCTTTGTACTTTATTGGTTTGTGCCATGTGGCCCATTTCTGGCACTTTCTTTAGATGCTCCAGGGAGCCGTGTTCTCAGGTATTCTCATGTATTGACAGTTGGTATCGTTTTCAGGGGGAGCAGATTGAGGACAGGACCACAATCAGGGTTTGTGATAGCCTGCATTATATAGAAGGAAAGAGTCCAGAAAAAGACATTTGTTGGATATGAAATAAAGGTCATCAAAAGAAACCTGATACAGTAAGGTTTTACATAATCACAGTTAGAGACCTAAATGGGCAAGAGCGTGTAACGCACTATTTTGCCCTTTCAATCACAAAGCTGTATTATGGAAGTTGTCTGAACATACACTTGTGCCAGGAAAAAAAAAGAGCTCAAATCTACTATGTATTGCTGAGCTGTTGTATTTTCAGGTTTTATGTTAGGATTTGTTTGCAAGTTTGGAATTTTATTATTCTCTTTTTATTACTTGAGACAGTGAAGGGGGCGCGGTGTTTACACTGAAAACTTCTGATGTCTAGTTGCTGGGATACTCCTTTTTTTTCTAAGTCTTTCATCAAGGAAAATGGAATATAATAATGTTTGTTTTTTATTCTATCATGGATTTTGCATCAAAACACAGTCATGAAAACTGGTGAAGATTTCTTTAAATCCTGCTTTTTTATTGACTTGCTGAAGCTCTCTGAGCAGTTCCAACTCAGTACCTGAACATAAAGCAATGGCTATGTTTTAGCCAAAAGTCAATTGATTGTCACTATTTATATTTGGCAGACTACATTTTGACATAAGAAAAATAATTTGATCTATTCTGTTTGTACTTTATAGGACCTTCTGCAACTCAAATGTGCACTGTGTAAGACCCAGACATGCATTTCAGAATTCATACAACCATTTCCTCCCCTCAGGGGGAGGGGAGGAACTTACAATTTGTGCATATTTAACAGATATTTATAATATTACAACAATTATATCTGTAAAGAAAATTGCTTCATGAATTTAAATGCATAAGATGAGTTGAAGTGATCAATTAAATGTTTTCATAATTGTCAGAATAGATATGAGTAAGCATGACCATATTATAAAATCTGTTCTGTTTCGAGATAGGTCAAGGGAGTAGAATCATAGAATCACAGAATAGTTTGGGTTGGAAGGTACCTTAAAGATGATCTAGTCCAACCGCCCTGCCATGGGCAGGGACATCTCTCACTTGATCAGGTTGCTCAAAGCCCCATCCAGCCGGGCCTTGAACACCTCCAGTGAGGACGAACTCACAACTCCCTGGGCAGCCTGTTCCAGTGACTCGCCACCCTCACTGTAAAAAATTTCTTCCTTATATCCAATCTAAATCTGCCCTCTTTTAGTTTAAAGCCATTTCCCCTAGTCCTGTTGC
>JAVKLA010000053.1:4078552-4097503 GCA_034782735.1 Sagittarius serpentarius | reverse complement strand
CTTCTCTTCTCCAGGCTGAACAGCCCCAACTCTCTCAGCCTGTCTTCACAGGAGAGGTGCTCCAGCCCCCTGATCATTTTTGTGGCCCTCCTCCAGACCTGCTACTAATAAGGAAACTCTACTTTCTTCAAAAAAAACCCTAAGTTTTATTCTGATTCATTCATCATTAAAATATCTTCTGTGATTTATGCGTAACTAAATGTTTGAACTGTTTCAGTATTGTATTTCATTTGAGTTTGTGTGAGTGCTTTCTAATTAGAATTACAGTTCAATTACTTGAAAATTCTCCCAAGAGCAGCCTCTCCACCAGAAAGAAGACTAGGAAAACACCTTTTCTTTGGAGATTTTAGTGCTATCTTGTATCATCATAAAAATCTTTTAGCCAAGCCAGTAATGATGAAGCTGATCATTCTTTTTGCTCTAGGCCAAATCTTTGTATGAAAAGAGATACTGCTCCCAATCTGCTATACCACATTAATGAACTCACATCACACGCTGAATGTTTTTGAAAAGTCTGTATAAAGGGTTCCATTTAGCACTGGCTCAATGAATTACTAAATGCATGTTTATGAATTTTGGTCATTTTCTCACTTAGAAAGCCCAGAGTGCTTTGCTATGTATCTTGGTTTTTAGTGAAATCGTATAAAAATACGTTACTATTTTGGAAACAGTCCACTGGAGTAATGAAGAGATGTACAAATTCTATGATAAGCATACTTATCCAACCAGCACAATTTATTTTATGTAAGCAGTCAAATCTTGCATGTTTGACAGCTTGTTTTAACAATTTAATTAATGTTGGATTTTCTAGTATTTGGAGAGCTGTCCAAGTACAGTCATGTAAGTAAGGACAGCACTTTGTTCACTCTGTGGCCTGAAAAGCATGCTAGCAAGGGACCATGTCTAAGCTTGTAAATCCTGCTTGAATGTGCTTCATAGAGAGGTTGGGAGGGTCAGCTTCTCAATCTCTGAAGAACTTTGGGACAATAAAATCTTGTGCAATGCTAGGTCAGACTGTGAGTGGAGCTAGTTCATGACGGCCCGCATCCGACTGTGCGCATCTAGGAGAGTACAGCAAGTAACACTGGGGGTACAGTCAGCAGAGTATCCCAGTGCTGTACTACCACTACCCCAAGATGATGTGTACCAACCGTGTTGCTGGATGCAATTTTTGTTATAACAGGGAAACATAGAAGATTTTTGGCGTAACTGTATTTGTTCGATTCTCACCGTATATCTGTACTGCTTTGAACACTCAGTGCATCTGAAGTCCAGTGTCACATAGCATCCACAAGCCCTGCGATATTCTTTCACACAGAGTTTTCTGACTGCTTTACAGATATTTTTGGTTCTTAAGTAGGGAAAAGGAGCCAAAACGCAACTGAGAATATGACCTGCTACCTTTTGTGTCAGAAGTGATCCAAGACATGATCACACTTTCTGACATGAAAGCTTGTACGGCGCTCTAAGAAAAGGTGTCCTGGCAAAACTCACGAAACAGCATCCTAGCATGCCCCAAGGTTCAACTGATTATGGCACCTTTTTTCACCGTCTGTGCCACATTGCTTTGTTGTGTTGCTGTGCTAGTCACCACCTGTGCTTCACCCCAGATAAACTGTGTAGAAGCTGATGAAAGTCTTCCAACTTTGCTTCACAGGAATGTGATGAGCTTTAACTAGGTAATGTTCTGTGGCTTTGGACAAAAAAAGATTCTTTATAAATTCGACACAGTAACATACCTATTTCTTCACTGAAACCTTCAGTTGTGAGTGCCTCAAGTTACAGCAGCAGCTTGTATTTATATGATTTATACGTGGACTTAAACAAGGCGTTATTTTCAGTATTGCTGGACATTATTCTTAATTTAATAAAGCACTGCAACTGCGTACAATCTTCACACTGACATCCTCAGAGACATTTGTTGAACCCCCGTGATGTGCCTGCAAGGTGCGACACAGAGCTCACTGCCTAAGAAAAAGAGAGGTCTTGAGTGCTCTCTAGGTCCTCCCAGTTCAGAGGCTCTCAAAGGACTGAAAGGCATCCTTAGACTTAGAAATGGTTCTTGGAAGTGGAGTTCCAAGCACGTACGATGGAAAAACCTCCAGGAGCAAAGAACAAAAGTTTTAAAATCCTATATGCTCTGTTAACTCTTGTTCCCAACATTAAGGAGTTCAACTAGAGTTGAGGAACTTGTTCAACATTGCAGTCCCCAGAAGTTTACATTTCAACAAACATAAAATACTAACAAAGGAGACAAACAAAAAGAACAGAGAAAGGAAGGATATGGCTTCAAACAAATGAAGCCAATATAAGTCAAAATACAACTAAAGAAAGAGAGGAAGAGTAAATCCTTTAAATAAGCAATATTAGCCACAAAGCCCCAAATGAATATGGGAAAAAAAGAACAAATGGGAATTATTCATAAAAGCTCACACCCTCCTCTGAAGGTTGCAAACTACTGAACGTGCTGAGGCTCTGCAGCCCCTGGTTTTCTTAACTGTAACCCCAACACTAACTGTAATGCTTGTCATGCCCCGAGTGCACTAATAGGCATTAACGGCCCTGAGCAGCCTCACCTGGGACCCCTGCCCACACACTCCGCTCACAGGCCCTGGGGCTCCATTTAAGCTCAGACCTCAGCCTTTAGTCCCTTCCTGAGCTATGCTGGGTCTATCCGTCTGCCTGTCCATCCCTGCTTTCCTTGCTGGACTGTGGACTTGCATTGCAGGTAGGCTGTTGCTAGCCCTGTCTCCTGGGTGGACTCTGCTTCGTGCTGTAGCCTTACCTCCGGTCTTGTCTCCAGCTGCTCTCTATGGGAGTGCCTGGATGGACCCTGTTTCCAGTACCCTGTCCTGCCCACGGTGTTCATGTGCTGTTGGACTGTACCCTAGCCAGCGTGGGCAGGGCGTTTGCCGGGGTTGCCCTAGGCTCCTGTGCTGGCCCCCTTTGCGGAGCAGCCCTGCCTGTGCTGCTCCCTGACAGCACTAAGTGCGAGAGGCCTGGCATGCTGAGACAGAAAATGTGAGGTATGATAGTCCCAAATCTGTTTCTCGGGAGCTTCAAAACAAAGTGCTTTCAGGGTCTAGAACTTCAGGGAGGAGGGGTGTGTTTTCAAAATTATCTCTCTTACTGTGGGCTGGCTGTCAGGACTTGCAGAAGATCCAGCTCTTGGGAAGAGGCGAAGAATAATGAATACCCATTGTGTGGTTCAGGCTTTCAGCTTGAAAACAAGTTGTACACGTAGCAGAGACTTGTGCTGGGGGAGGGGGGAATGGCATCCATTTTATGAGAGATTTAGAAGCTTAACACATTTAAATTAGAACTCTTATAAAAAGTTAAATTTCCTTCAGAATGAAATTACCATTCTGTGTCCAACTTGACGGAGCACTCAGCAGAGAAATGGCAAGGCTGGGAGCAGGGTCCGTAGGATCTCTGTGTTTGCAAGTAGGCTGTTGGCCTGGGGAATATGGGCAGACTCATCAGGATCCTCCTGGAGTGAGCACGTATGTGAGCTGGTGGGAACTGGAAGGCAGGATTTGAAAATAGTTTAATCTGGCAGAATTTCATTAGAATTGAAATATCTCTGGAAAATATTTAAACATTAATGGATAGGCAAATTGAGAATAGAAAAATGTTCAATAAAAATAGCGGTGGTGTTTTCCCCTGCAGTTGGCTCTACTGGTAATTCTCCTTGCATACCATATAGTAGTAGTTGGTATGGTTCCATGTGGCTGTTGTTTTGGCTTGAGGTTTTTGGTTATTTTAAAATGTCTTTGCTCAGAACTGTTGATGGTTATATTTAGAAAACAGTATTAAAATAACTTGCAGTCTTAATCACTCAAGAGTTAAGAAATAGAATTAAGACTGTTGAGGCCATTATAGTTCAATCCCCGTGTACATTATGAGATAGTCTTTAATTACATGATCTCATTCTTTGTTTTCCCACAGGACCCTGCCTCATTCAGTGTGTAGGATGAACAGTGCTTGGAATGAGTCAGCACAACACAGTGAAAGAGTCTGTTGTTTGCAGGACTCATCTCAGTTGTTGAGGAAGTTGGGATATGTGTTTTGAATGAGTTGGGATGTCAAGGAAAGAAAGGGTGGTCTTGTAGCTGAGGAAACTGTATGTTGCTCTGGAGAATGAGTTTCTGTCACTGTCTTCGCCAAAAAGATCCTGTGAGGTACTGTTTTGGGGGAGAAAAAGCAAAGAAACATTTCTCAGGTATCCATTAATTGTGAACACCTAATTTTCCTAGAAATCTGAAGGCATGGGTCCATAGTCTGTACTACCAATACCAAAGAAAATGTTGAATTCAGTGAGCACTGTTCATTCTTGCACTTTGGGGAAAATGTAGTGTGCAATCATAACTGAGCTGTTTTGAAAGGGAGTTGTATAAATGTGTCTTGTGCTTTCAATACTTCATATTCTGCACTCTTATTATACTTACTTGATGGATTAATAACAAAGTTATCTGTATACACATATCTAACGTTTAGTTAACTGTTAAACAGAAAACTAGAAAGTGACTAACAGTAAGTTAGCCTTTGGTATATATGGATATGGAATACTAGTGCAAACTACCTGACATCTGAATTACAGGTTTCCTAATTTATGATGACAGTTTATATTTATCTTTGGCACTCAGCTGTATATCCTACTACAGTAGCTGCAAATTGTCTGTGAATGACTTGATTTCTTTTGCAGTCTTTTGAAATAATCTAGTTTATTTTCACTTGTCAAGGGATTCTTTTAAAGTCAGGGCCCAAATGAAACTGGTGTTATCAACTTTCACATATTCAACTTGAATCTAGTCTGTTCCCCATGTAACTTACTGTGGTTCTCCTTTCCATTTCCATTTTAACACCTATTTTTTAGGCATCAGTTTAGCCTGTGCTACAGTGATGTGGCCAGAATTAATTTTTCCTTATTCCAGAACAAAGTAGAAGTAATCCAGTTGGCCTCTGTTCCTGTGTAACTAGGCCTTACTTCAGAAGGGCCTAATCCATGAAGAGTAAGATCCACGCTGTACTCAGAAGCTGGACTGCAAGTGCCAGTCTGCTCAGATGAATTATTGCTAAAATGTGAATATTTTTTCTCTAAATCACAGTATCATAAGACAAAAGAAAAGAAATCTTTTTTTCTTATGTCTGACACCTTCAAACTCTTACCACCTTCAGTAATACAAACAGGGTCTCTATGCCATAGCTCATAAGGGGATTCTCAACTTTCCAAGATATTACAGGTTTTTAGTCCTCATGCTTTGAAGTAACTGACCTGAAAATCACCGTGCTGTTTCACAGTGGAGAAGAAAATCTGAGATTCCCAGAATTTTACTCTTAATTTCTAAGTGGTTGATCGCTTAGCAAATTACATTTTGTCATGTAATAGGTGAAGAGAAAATGTATGGCAATACATTAGTAGTCTAAAAATACTTCTTTGTGTGTGTGCACTTATCCAGTCTGTCATTATTCTGCATTTTAGCACTTTGTTTTAAGGATTTGAACATTAAAATCTTTTTTCGGTGAGAGTTTGTATTCTGAATTTGGTGTTTCTTACAGCAAACAGTAAAGGGAGAGGTAACAAAAGGGAGATCACTCTGATAGTTCTGCTGGAATCTAATAATGTTTTTTGCCTCTAAAAAAGATATCTTCCTTTTTAAGTAGTTATTCATTATAGAGGCTAGGTAAAATCATAAACTCATACCGGATGTTTTTACTTGAGTTTTTATTCACAGCGATCAACCCTAGTCCAGGATAATGAAAACTGAGCTTTATGAGAATATTCCAGGGTTGAGGAGGATCCAGATGTGGCTGAGACTGTGAGTATGGAAGTGTGTGTACTCAGCACAGATGGGAAGGGGAATATTGCTGCCACTGCAGCACAAGTGCTCTGAGCTACAGAGGAGTCAATCCAGCTGAGTAAGTGAGGCTTCTAGCCAGGGGGGCTCTCAGAAAAGCACAGCCCTGCTGTGTGCCGCATTGTAAGATACAGCTTACATCGGACTCCTCCCAAGCAAAGATATTGGGTCTAGAGAGTAGAGAATGACTTTGAGAAAGCCAGTTAAGTCATAGAGCTTATTCTGTCGGGCTTATGCCTTATAGTACAAGTGACTTTGAACCTTCCAATAATCTTCTGAATTTTACGTTAAAAAACAAATTAGTGTCTTAAAAAAATTGTATCATTTAAGGCTTGTCTACCTCATCTCCAGCTTCTCTTATTTAATAAGAGTAAAAACTATGCGTCATTTCAAATGGTCGGTTACCATTTCCTTAAATCTTTCTTTGGATAGACTCTGAGAAGTGCTACTTTGATTTTTCCTATTTCCTGTATCAACTATAGCAGTCTGATGTAATTCAGGTGGAGGACAGTATTTCTAAATCTGTCATGACAATAGAACTGTGTTCAAATAAATGAATGCAAAAATAATACTTAACCTTTTTGGCCCAGTGTCACCCAGAGATGTACAAAAGCAGAGACTGTGACAGATCAGGTGACATCAGCTTTTCCTTAACACTAATATTAGTAGCAAGCCTGGGGATATAAAGTACTGTGCAATTCATTGCTTTCTTTTTGAATGATCAAATCTCTTTGTATGAGAAGGGCTATAAATACTCTCTTTGTTTATTCTGCAGCCCAAGGGCAAATCTATGATAGAGACAAGATTCTGCAGCCGCAGAGTTATAGAAAACTCAGTGTTCTACTGTGCCATTAATAGGAGCCTCTAAGTACTTCTGAGAAGACTTAAAAATAAGTCAGTGCAGCTTTTCTGTTTTATAGACACATTTATTAGAGACATGGTGGGAGGGGGCGGGAGAAAACAAAAAAGTCTATCTAAACACATCTTCAGAAGCAACATTTTCTAAAGAGTGTGTGTTACGCAAATACGCAGGTAAATCTTGCACTTAAGTAAATGCCCAATGTGAAATCCACAACTAAATTAAAATGCAGTAACTTGAAAATGTTGGTTGTGAGCCAGACAACACAGAATTCTCTGTAATCAAGGTGCTTGTCACTCATAGTGAAGAAGGGTAACTGTAGTCTAAATAGATTCTGAGGCTACCACTGCAAAACAATCTCTTGTCTGTTCCATTTCACTTACAAATTGACCAACAAAAACTGCCCACAATCAATGGCTGTTAAGTAGCACTTACCGTTGTCTATTGATAAAGCCATAGCACCAACGACAAACCCTGATTCAAACCTGTAGTGTAAATGAAAGACTGAGCTACTGGGACCTCCCTGGGACATGGACTCCAGCATACTCTTAGACCAAGCAGGCAGGTTGTACGTTCTCTTTTGAATTCCCTTTGAAAATTAGATGGGATTTATTCCTTCATTATTCCTTCTGGGTGGCTGTGTCAGAATCTCTCTCCCAATTTTAATGTCATTCTTGAGCAGTTTGTAGCCATTTTTTTCCTTATGCTGATGCTATTTTTGTTACGTAGCTAATTTGTTTCCCACTACTTTTATAGGAAGATAACATATCCTTTCACGTGATTTTGAAGTGCTCTCTTAACAGCCTCCTGGAAGAGAGGCTCTCCATTCCTTTGATGAAAAGAATGGTTGGGATTATATGCATAATTTCAAATAATGTTCGTGTGTACCTGAGCTTGTAATAATGTCATCAATGTCACACTTTTTTTACTGGAAATCTCTTGCCTCGGATGCTTGGATTGTATTTCTTTCATGGGTATAAGGAGGTTGATAATCATTTTGTCTATTTAATCCATATCTCTCTTTGATCACTCTTTATGCCTGAGATCCCAGAAAGAGTTCTTGTTGTTACCCTTTATTTATGACCTTGCACTCTCTACAATTGATTTTCATCCAATTACTGTTACTTTGGCTCCCAAGGTCATTCACTTCTAGTATGATAGTACGGTTCCCTTCTGCATGGGTAATTCATCTCAATGTAATATCAACATATCTTAGTGGCATATTTCTATTTTGTATGGTAAGTTTATGAATGATGAAAATATTAAATAATTTTTGCCTATGGTGGCTTTTTGAGGACTCCACCTAGAAAAACAGAAGAACTTCTGCTCCAGTATTCCTCTACAGTCTGTGTAAAGAAGGTAGATTCACAGTTTACTTAGCATCACTGAATTGTTGCTCCTTGCAACATCTGAGAAATACTTGCAAGCGTGAACCTTGTGTTTACATCAATAAGGATGATATTTACACAGAAAATAACTGGAATGGAATCAAAAGGCTTTAAAACTAAAAACAGGTGCATAGGAAAACAGTGTAGGCTTTTTCTGTACATTTACTTTGGTTGCACCTATGCAATATAGTATTAAATCTCTTAGACTGAAATGGGTAATAAAAGACACACTGACAGTAGAAAAATTTTCTCATTTGGAAAATGACAAGTCTGTGTTTCTTCTTTCTTTGAGAAGAAAAAAATACAGTTCTCTACAACAATATAAAGCAATGCTGACACCTACAGAGAATGTATGTAAATATCAACTTAGGATTTGCATTATTTCGTAAAAGAAAAAATTATTTAAAGCAAACTCTTATAACTGCTATGAAAAATAAATCTTTGTCTTCTGCTTAGGTCAGTCCTTGGTAAATCAGATAAAACTTTGAACATAAACCATATGCTTTAAAAAATTATATAATTTACTTTCAGTAATACACACTTCCAATTCCATAAAAATAATTTTTTTACAAATTGATTCATACAACTGTGGAGGACCCAATAGCCATGAACCAAGCCATCAGCATGATGTACATTGCTGTGCAGAACCAGGTTTACTGACTGTGATGGTCTGTTTTCCCTTTCTTCCCTCACTGTGACACAACAGGATTATATTAGTATTACTGGGGTTTGCAGCTTCTGTGCTCAGCCAAACAGGCCTATAAAAATTTCTGCCTAATAGAGATTGCCCATATGTAGAGTAAAGTTAAAGAAAAATTAGCCTAACATATTGAGGAGAGACTACATAGAAGAGACATAGCTGTTTTATGGAGCGTTTGTTTACCAATATACTGTTATCGGTCATGCAAGCTGTGATACCACACTGGTGCAGAAAGGTGGACTCCTCCTTTCCTTCAAAGCATAAGACACGTTTTGAACACATAAAAAAAGTATAACCAACAATGAATTCTCTGCATTAGTCATTTTCTCAGAGGCAATTTATAGGCTTGACAGTACCTTGCTTAAATTGGTGATTTAGCAAAGTGACCAATGGATAGGAGGCACTAAGCTCTTTAAATGAAGCTTTGGAAAAATGGGAGATGGCAACTGCAGGCTTGTCCAACATTCACGTTATCCATGTTCCCATTATGCAAACATCTGGGAGAATTTCAACTCCCAAAGGAAACTGAGAAAGTTTAAAGTAGGTTTCCAGATCCAAACTGCTGAAGATCTTTGAAATTTTTAGTTTTGGCTCCACGTATGGCTTAGACCCAACTCAGCTTGTGAACAAATGGAAACTTGGAAGACTGAATGACTAGAAAGCTTGCCTTTGAGTTTAGGGGTTTTTTTAGCCATACAGAACTACAAATCGGAAAGTGATACTGTTCATAGTATTGAGGCAAGTCATAAAGGCAAGCCATAATTACTTTTATGCAAAGGGATGAAAAAAAAAGCCCTCGTTATAGGGCTCTGCTGCTTCTTTGGAAATTAATATATCACAAATGTCTTTGAAAACCAAGTACGTTTCATATCCTGGAATCTTTTCATCTGATGGGTAATAGTGCTTTACCAGTCAGATTATCAAGGCCTTTCCATTGAAAAGTGAACTACTTGGACTAGCTAATGGGTGTTTTCATTTCTATTGGACAATCACAATATTAAAATTCTGGCATGTTTGTTTTTAGCATTAGGTATAATTGTTTGGGGGTTTATTAATAAATTGTAGGAATGAAAACAGCAGATTCGGCCTTCTCACAGTGTAACTGTGGCCCTAAAAGTGTGTGTACACCACGCGTAAGTGCATAAACCAGTTTGGTACACATTATTATGTGTGTATAAACACACGTATTCCCACACGTGTATACGAATACCAAGTGGATCTTAGTTGAGGGAACTGAACCAAGTTAAGAAATACCCTTTCCTCTTCAATATTTGTCTGTTTTTTACGCTTTCAGCTTCCAATTCATGTATGTGTTGAGAACAGAATCATTGTTTTAAATGCCGTTGTTCTGGTGGATCCGAGCGTGATGAGAAGAGCAAAAAGCTTAGCTTGCCATCTCGGATGCCGCGAGGTTAACTTCTCACCAGTGCTGCCTAACACCAGCAGGCAAACAAATACTGTTTCCATACCGATCCTCGTTGTTTGCAAAGGCCTTGAGCCTTACACGTAGACACTCTCACTCAAGCGAGGCCGGCGATTTTACTTGTCCCATTTTCCGGCAGCCCCTGTGGAAGATGGATGCGTCTCCCGCCTCTCCCTCACTCGCCATGAGAGTTTACACCAACGGCAGCTTTTTGCGAAGTCGCGACACCGTCGGTGCGTGGTCCCGAAGCATGCAAAGGCAAGGCGTTTCTCCGTTTTTATAGCAGCGTTTCTCAGTCGGTTAACGGGGGGAAACGGAAATCCCCGGGGGTACGTTTTGCCCGCGACCTGGAAACAGTCGGCGCCGTGCGAGGGCCGGGCCTGGGCCCGCGGGCGGCTGGGCCGGGCCGGGCCGAGGCCGGGGCTGGGCCCGGCCGCCCCTGGCTCTCACTAGGGGTCGCAGGATGCCCGAAAATGGCAACTCGGTGCCGAGGGCGGGGGTGCCGGGCCTCCCTGCCGTGTCACCCGCGGTGGCTGGTCCTTGGGGAAAAAACAGGCGAATGCCGCCACGGCCGTGGGGCCCTGCGCTGTCCGCCTGGCCCTGGTTGCTTGCTAAAACCGAGGTTTGCTCAGGGCAGGAGGCTTGAAGCTGGGAAGAAGACGGCATCTAATTATTGTTAAATACATGTGTCGGGTCATCCGCACAAAAGGCCTAACGCAGGTAGAGATGAGATTATTTTTGTTGCTGAGCTTGATCTGGGTAGTGAGAGGAGACTTGGCCAGGCAGTGTTTTCTATACGATGCTCAGTAAACGCTCACTGTTGAAAATTAATGATAAGTTTTCTTTGTAAGGGTCAGTCTCTTCTTCCACGGTGAAGTCCTTGAGCTGCTAGGGGAGTTTCAGCACTTCTCTAGCAACCTGCCTGATCAACTTAATTACGCCGATGCTATCTGAAGGACGACATGAAAAAAGATGGCTAGCTACATCAACGATATTCCTTGTGAAAGTTCTGGTACTAAAATATAATCACAGATAGGGTTTCGGAAGAGAGCTTTCAACCAGACCTCAGGCATGTTTCTATGTCTTAATTTCCCCCACAAACAAATATTCTGTTGCTGTGGTGACAGTGAGGATGGAAGTTAGAGAAAGAAATGTAGCAAGCGATAACAACAAAAGATCCAGATTTACTGATGGAGACAACTGGCAGACTGATCTGTTCGCTAAAGTAAATGGAATTTGGACAGGAGTAGGGAACTCATTACAGACATATCAAGCAGCCTTATTCTGAGTCAACTGAAATATGCAAATATCAAAAATTGTATTCAATAAATAGTTTGACATTTGACACCAACTGAAATAAGAGTATCGATTTCTAAAGAAAGTTGAGTGGCAAAGTAATGGCTTTCAGCATATTTGTGTACACATAGAGAAGAAAACAGGCTTAGGAAGGAGAAGTAGTAGCACAAGAGCTTTTCACAAATTGAAGACTATTTGAATCATGTAGGAGTCATGAGCCATCACTTCAGTACAGTTAACTCTTAAACCAGGAAGATTTCTGTTTTCATTCTTAGCATTTTGTGCAAAATTTGAGGGTTTATGTTACAAATTTTTCTAGCACAAGGATTTTGATAATGTCTTGTTGCGTTTATCAGCAACGTCTGTCCTGCAAACCGCTAGTCATGCCATTTGCTGAAAAAGAGGATCTACACAGATAAATTGGCTTACGACAGACTGAGTTAGGTTTTTTTTTTTAGTTGTTGGGAATTAAGTAAAGTTTTTATATGGTAAGTGCAAATTTTTAACAAAATGCACAGGCACACACATACTTAAAAAAAATCTTCTCTATTGTGGCGGTTCTACATAATAATAAACACAAGTACAAATGTACACCTTAATTCTTATGCTCCGTACTTGAAGATTCTGAGTTGTTCATATGGGCAACATTTTAAGCCTGTACTCATAAAGGCAAAGCTTCAGTGCCAGCACATGGGAAACCCCAGCCTAGATGCGTGGAACATGTGTGTAGTAAATCTGACTCTTTATATCTGCAGCACATGCAGAAAGCCAATCTATACTGCTTTTGTAGTGAGACTGAACTCTGTGTGTTATATGCAGCACAGAACTGTGCGTGTGTAAGTGGTGCCTGGGACCTCTTTCACCCTTTCCTTGGAAGAATGAAAAATTTATGTAAATGGTGGTTCCATATTTTGGTTTAATTTGGAAGTGTTTTGATCTCAGACTTTAGTTTGGGTCCTTTATATTGTGAGTGTGTGTGTACACATATATGTGCACACAATTGGCAATAACTATGCCTAGTCAGTCATCTGTAACATCTCTAGTATTCCAAATTGTGTAGTTTGGGGGGGCAAAATGAATGGCAACGGCTTAGTGATCTGACTGTGCTGAAGGACAACTCTACTGAATTGTCTGCAAGTTGAGCTTAAATTGTAATGCATATGTATATTCTGTATATATGTGTAATTACTGTAAAATAGGTATAATTTACAGCAAATGATGATTGGTGTTTGCACAAAACTTTCACCTTGGTGAGTGAAAGAGCATTTGTCTTTAAAATACAATATAATCCCTGAATCCACCAGACAGAGGTTATTAATTATTGTTGCATGGTGCACTAGTGTTGTTTTTTAAAAAAAGAAGCATATGCCGCATAGTCTAATGAAATGTTCTATTGTAGTAAAGAAGAATTGATAATAAGCACAGTACAAATGATTTTGGAGAGGTAGATAATATGAATGCAATTAAATTAGTTTTGCCATAGATATTTATGATCTTAGGCCACTGAAGATTAGAAGAAGGTACTAGCTAAGCCACCTTAGGTATATGAGGGTTTTTTGGATAGCTGCACTGTAAAAAAAAAAAAAAAAGTGGGAATGATACTACCTGTAGTAATGAAATATATGTTAGTGTTGAAAGGGGTAAAAGTTCTCTGCAGTGTAAAGAACTTATGTAAATATTACCACAAATAAAACAAAGGTAATAACCACAGGACAATATTGCTGTCATTGATAGTGCTTGTATCGTCGTTTCTTGCTGCTTTCTGTAAGACAATTGCTATTCTTCCTCCTGGGAGTTGGTGATACGCCTTATTTATTTTCCGTGATCCGGAGTTAGAAGAATACATTGTGTCTATGTAGAAAACCCGACTAGGGCAGGGTTCCTCTGCTTGCTTTGATTCCTTACCTCCAGTCTCAGTGTTACATGCTTTCTGCGGGAAGTGCCAGAGACGTTATCATAAGTGATAAATTACAATGTAAAGTAAACCAAAGGTTTTTCATCTGAGGGGCGTATGACTCAAAATGGTGAATCTTGTTCTGCAAGGTACTGAGCTGCTTCATCTTCTAGGAATGAATGGAAGATGAAAATGCTCAGCAGTCACTCAAGATCAGGCTCATTAGAGGCTTTCTTCTGTCAAAAATCAGCCATTGACTTCCAGCTATGTGACAGTATGCTGAATACTGGAGGGTAAGATTAACCCTGTACACCTAGTCAGTCTAATAACAAATGTCACTTCTCAGTCTAACAGCAACATTTCTTCATAGATGAAGGATGAACAGGTCTAGGAGTAGTAATATCGTTGTTATAGTTTATTAAACTTAGGTTATCATATAATTGCTAAAGAAACTATGTTCACCAGCTACCAAAGTCTAGAATGATGACTGATAAGTGATCCTGTTCAGCTCCTATGCAAGTCAAATGCAAGTTTGCTGTTGACCCTGACAAGAAGCGGCCTTTTACAAAGTTGAGAATTGAATCCTGAATGCTTTACAAACTTGTAAAAATAAACTACAAACTTCAAAACAAACAGCTTTTAGCTGGTTTTTGCATGCTAGACAATAAAGCAAACTAAACAAAATCAAGTTGGCAAACATTTAGATGTCAGTTTTTCATCTGGCAGTCTCTATCTATCTTCTGAAGAACTGCAAGCTAAGCTCTGCTAAGCTCAAAGCTCATAGACTTTGTTTTTTAATTAAGAGGAGGGCAGGATGCCTCCTAGTACTTGGAATGCAGCTGGTTTCAGACAAGTGAATATTTAATATGACCTCCTATACTAACCTCCTATACTTTCTAGCTTTGAACATTGCTTTAACAATTAAGCTCTTCTGGCCTTCTGTTTAAATAGCTGTCCACAGCTACTGCAAATTGATTTATTGCTTGATGAGGATCAGGGATGCTGAGCAAACACAGAACAGTTTCTGATTTAAGTAGTGCACCACTGGTTTTGTTGTTGTTGCTTAATTACTTGTTTTAACATCAGTATGTGTTCTCAATGGAGTTTTATGCTCTTCTGCAGTGTTTAGAGCATTAACAATGGAGAGGGTGTAACACACATGATGTTATAAACAGAGTCTGGTTGCATATCTAGTAGTAAAATTCCCCGAGACTGTCTGCTGATAGATACTGGTTAAGTTGCTTATATATACCTTTGCTTAATTGTAAAGATTTGGTGTGACATTTTCCATGCTAGGTATCTGCTGCAAGCTGATTTTTAGTTTTAATTTCTTGTTCTGCAACCTTTCTTTTAGAATATTAGCTTAAATTATCCCGGTATTTGAAAATGAAACTTGCAAATATATGAGTTTGCTCCTAATTAAAAATCATACCAGTATTTTTGGAAGGGCTTCAGTATGCTCAGCCTGTAGGAGATGTAGCTAAATCTTGAGCAGACCAGAAAGTAGGAGAGTATCAGCCCTTATGTCAAGCGATGAAACTTTTTTTTCCTTTAACTTTACCACGGACTTAAACATCACCACAGTCAGCCTTAAATACATGCAACAACAAACAACAACCCTGCACAGCTGAAGATCAGTCTGAGAGTGAGGAGTCCCAGAATAAGATTAAAGAAAAGTGCAACTAGGACAACTGGAACTGGGATGAGAATCAAACACTAGCATTAGCTAGACAAGAAAAACAAAACTGGGATGAACAGCCAAGATTGAGGAGAGAATGAAGACAGGTTAGAAATAACCAGCCAAGATAAGGCAAAACATGGACATGGGAAGCAAGCAGATGGGAGTGTTCTATTAAAAACCACCCCCTCCCAGAGCTTGGAAGGGATCCCAAGATTCACTGTCCCTCTTCTGCCAGTAGTAACTGTGACATCCAGTGGTGAAGAGAGACACATCTTTTCAATTGCTGGGCCAAACACAGGACTACCTACTCGTGCTAACAGGTTCTGCATGGAGGAGCAGAAGATTCAAGGCAGTGGATGGATGATGTGGGTGTCATTAATGATGGGGCTGTTGCTGGCAGGAGTCTGGTCATGTTTATTCTAGAAATGGAAGGAAGTATTGAACAAAAAGAATTATGGGAAGAGAAATGGTGTCTAAAGTCTTCAGGGAGCAGAACGGCTTGAAATTTGAGTCTTAGCCCTTGCCTCGGCCACAGAGTTCCTTGATAAAGCTGGTTCAAGGCTTTTAAATTATACTGCTTGTTAATTATTTTCTTCTCATTTTCAGATGCCTGAAAACTCCAGGGTTCGATTAGAGGTAGTACTGGATACTCAGTGAGTAAAATTACTGCAACTGAAACCAGTGGGAAGCAGGCCTTGAAGAAATAAGGTTTTCTATAGTGCCAAGTCCTGACAGGTCTACGAGATATCAAAACAAGCAATCTATAACTGTTTCCCATGTGTAATATTCATATCCTGTCACAATATCCCCTCATCTGAGGGGTGTGTTATGAAACCAAACTAATTAGTATTTTTGAAGCACATGAATACTGTAGCAACAAGCTCCATAAAAAGCCCATGAGGAAATTAGTAACTCTGTATGCAGAGTAGGATCTGAATAAGTGTGTAATGAATAAAGCATGGGGCATGCTTTCAAAAATAAAACAGAAAACATGACATTGAAAGGCTTCTTTTTAATTAAGCACAGAGGTCTGTAGAAAAAAAGTATATGAACATGCAATGAACAACTTTCATAATACATGAGTAGATATGGGAGAGAATGTAGAAATAAGGTTTCACAGGTGAGCTCACTGCTGTTAAAAATCAAGCACTTGTGATCTTAACTTCAAAAGTTTAATTTTAGTTTATATAGTTTACTCAGTATATATTTATGATTACGTATATGCCTGTTTGTTACTGTAGACAGTGTATTTGCCACAGTGCGCTTTCAGCTTCAGTATTTCCCTACAGAATAACAATTTGGGGAACTGGGAACTCCTTAAATGTAGTTTCAGCTGTTTCAGAAATGCTCTAGGTACCTCAGAGACAAGGAATGGCTTTATCGGGAGATAAAAGCAGGAAGGTAACCAGCTCCCACAGAACTTCACTGTGTTAGTCTCCTGAAAATTCCCCCGAGTCCCAGTCCCAAGGAGCTGACCAGCCATGGTCTTCAGCCTTCAAAGCCTCAGGCATGTGCTGAGCTTGATGTTTGTGAATAAGCCCATTGTGTCCACCCACCTAAAACTCCACACGAGATGAAGGCCTAAGCAGGAGACAGATAGCCAAAGAATGAGGAGGAGGTGTAAGCAACCATGTTTCAGATGTATTTTTTTAGTTCTGTGATTGTGTCTGTCTTTCTTACATACTTGTCCTTTTTTTTAAAGTTCTTCTTTTGTGTGGGAAGAGCAGAAAAACCTCCAGCTTCCTGGATTAGAAAAAAAACCCCATAGAAATATCACCACCGCTTCTAACGTAACTGCGTTTACCATCATCTGTGTCCCTATAATATACCCCCAAACCAGAAAATTTAAAGGAAAAGGGAAAATGCTTGGTGTTTTGTTGTTGCTGTTGTTGTGTTCCTTTAGTTGGTTTCTTTCCAGCTTAAGCATTCTGTCTTCCTGGCTATGTGTTCGTTTCTTTGGAAACGGCTGTAGGATGGATTTTGATTGACTGTGTTGTCAGATGGATTATCAGAGTTGTGAGCTTTTTGGAATGGTAGACATGAATGTGTGATGAGAGAAAAATATTTTGTACTTGAAATGTTTCAAAATTTTGCATCATGAAAGAAGCTAGATTGAATATTTAACAGGTTACTTAGGGAAAAAGTTTGTTTTTAAAAAAAAAAAGTCAACTGGTTTGGTTACTAGGAAAAAATTTCTTTTACTATGAGGAAAGGCTTTTCCTAATGTGACTGATGGGAATATTAATACCTAAGCAATGTAGAACAGTTTCTGCAGAGCTGCAACACTTATTTTAAACAGTAATTCTAATGTATAACTGCTCTGGATTACAAGCAGAAAACAGCTTTTACCCTGACCTATACACACGCTGCTTTGTTACAGCACTTCTGTGCCCAGATTTCTGCGTGATTCCCATCTAGTGTTTCTGAGTTTGTTTCCTGTCTTAGTCAGGGCTCTGCAAGGCCAGCTGTCCTCAAGGCTGCGAGCGGTTGGTGCCGCTCTGCTAGCGCTGGTGATGCTGAGGTCGGGGGCAGATTGCTAGCTGGAGGCTGAGGGTGACGTCAGCCCCTACCTTGCTGGGAGAGTTAATCTCCTGCTGGAGAGAGACTCTAATAATCTCCTCACTGGGGAGAGACTGTCGTGTTAAGGATCGCATGTTGTACATTCCTCTTCCGGGGCTGTAAAGCAATCGGCAAAGTCAGCGCGTTTCTGAAGCTCTATTGACAAACGTGTCGTTGTTAGACAGAGGTCGGGATTTTTTGGGGTGGAGGTGCATAGGCGCAGGAAAGAAAATTTACTTCTTAAAGGTCTGCATGCATGAAACGAGCCTGAGCAGAGTAACAAAACCGGGTTAGGGAGGTCTAATGTGTGGAACGAGCATGTAATTAATGACACTGTAAGATAAACTATCTGCTTTGTGGACATAAAATAACAGAAACTAGATTCCAGATCAGATCAAACTGGTTTCTTTAGCAAAACACAGCCCACCAAACCGTGACACCGTGCAAGCGAAGGTAGTCATCAGCCCCGACGCTGCTCTGACAGATTGACAGGAAGGGTCTCTGATAACTTCCTTGGGAGTCTCAGTCTGAAGTGTCTGGGGTGGCTGGTCATGGAAATGACATTGAGGAAGAGGGGAAAGGCACAGGCCACAGGTTTCTCGGGTTTTTCCGTGCTTTTTGCAGGCCTTTTGACACACAGCAAACTGAACTGCCAGGGCAGAAGGGTTATTCCTTACTGAAGGCTACAGCCTTTCAGCGGCAGCTGCGCCTGCCTTGGCTTTCAATTTTGGAGCAACAAGATTGAGTTGGGAGTAACGCGGACACAACCTGGATGTGAAAAACGTAAGGAAGCGCAACACATGGGTGCTTCAAAGACGCTGACTTTACTCGGTGGTAGACTCCTTAATATGCTCTGTTATTAAGCTGTTATTAGCTCTGTCTTAACCGACCTTCCCAGTTTTAATGGTATGGACTGCTGGGAGTACCTATCTATAGCAACACTAACCCATCCTTCGCAGGAGGGCAGGGGCAGAGGCAGATGGAGCGACTCCGGGCACGCAGTAACGCTTTTCGTCCCGCCTTTCCACGCACCCACCCCCCCACCCCCCCCCGGTTTTGGGAGCAGCTCAGCCGCGACCGCGGCGATCGCGGGCTGTGCCTGCCCGGAGTTTGCGTAACTGCCTTTCCCCGCGGCCCCGCCGGCGCTGCCCCAGCGCCCCGGGTTGTCCGTCCGTCCTTCCGTCCGTCTGACCCCCGCGGCACCTGGGGCGACCCGCGGAGGGAGGGGTCGCCGCAGGGCGGGGCGGCCGCCCGGTGGGCGCTGCGCCCCGAGGCGGCGGTGAGGGGCGCGCC
>JAVKLA010000053.1:4053484-4075554 GCA_034782735.1 Sagittarius serpentarius | reverse complement strand
GGCGGCGGGAGCGGCTGCCGCCGCCCGCGGGCTCCCTCTCGCCTTCCTCCATCTCAACCTGTCGGCCCCGGCCAGCCACCCCCGCTCATGGGGCCGGCCGGGGCGGACCCGGGGCGGGCCCTCGGCGCCGGCCGCCCTATGAATATGTATGCGAGAAGCGCTCGGCCCGAGCGGGAGGGGGCTGCGAGGGAGGGCGAGGCGGGGGTGGGGTGGGTGTGCGTAAGCCGCTGCGGGGCTTTCAGCCGTGCCCGGTCCACGCGTGTCCATCTCGCAACCCGAGCCGTGCGTGGTGCGGTTTGGTCTTTCACGGCGTGTGCTGCGGGGCCGCCTGCGCGCCCTGTGCCTGACCGGCCCCTTTCTAAAAGCCGTGTGGGAAGCGTTGAGTTACAGCCCCTTCCCACCTCGCAGAGCAAAGCGGCACCCCGCCAGAGCCTTTATCTTGCCGCTGTAGGACTTCAGCCTCCGTAATGCCAGGTACAATTCTTCATCCGTTAAAGTTATCGGCAGCCAGAACTGACCTCAGGAACCGGGTTCGCTGGTATTTCGGTGGACAAGTGTATCTCGATGATGCTTTCCACCCCCCTCCGCTCCCCCCCCAAATGTGTTATGAACAACAGTGGTGGTCCATTCCCAACAGCTTTATTGTTAAATTGGTGCTCAAGTTTTCCAGCAGCCTCCTTTGCATTAATTAGTTATTTTATACTCTGAAAACTAGTTCAGCCAAAGGTTGTGTTCGCTATGTCTGTGTGGTTTTGTTTAATTTATTGAGGAGAATGTGGTGAACGTATATGCCAAATATGCAGACACTATGTTTTTCTAATCACAAAAATATTTTGTTCCTAAGTGTGAATTGTTAAGTCTTACTTGCTTACAATTGAGAAATGCTCAAGTTCAAAAAGAGCAGAAGCAACTGTAAACAAAACATCATTTTTTCCCAATTAGCACTCACAAATAAATACATATAAGTAACCAGTCATAGTTAACTTAAACACTTCTCTTCTGATCTGTAATTCTTTAGGAAGGTTCATATGCATCGTTTCATATAATGAGAAATGTGTCTTTACTGTCAGTTTGCTGTGGGATTTTTTTTAGTACTTCTTGTTTCATAGTGGGAATAATTAAAAATTATAATTCATGATACTAAGTGTTTTAAGGTTATATATGGGAGAAACACAACAGTAAGACACTGTGCAATATGATCAGTGTTGACAGTTCTCTGCCATCATTTTGTTTTGTTTGGAGAAAGATACTTTTTGGAAAGTTTGGCCCATTGAAATATTTTATGGCAGTTATTGCTGCTGCTGCTTCTTCACAAGGTGCTTAGATACTACTGTGATGAGAGACAGGTAGATGTGTGAAAAGTTAGTTGTGTGTAGTTCCCGTTAGTTTTAAAAGCAATCCGGTTGAGGTTTTCTATTCAGTAAATAGCCCATTTACTTTTTTTTTTTTTTTTTTTTAGTGTATGGTAGTTCTTCAGAAATGAAAATGCATGTCACTGCTGCCACTGGGTTTGTACCATGTACCAATAGCTTTTAACAAAAATTATAAAGTTCTATGTATCAATGAAACTGATCCTCCAACTGTATTTCCCAATTACTTTTCCTGCTAAACCTTCCCTAAAGGCTCCATTAATCTTAGTCTGTGAAGTACCGATACCTGATCAAAGGTGATGGGGATAGCGGGTGCTCAGCCTCTTTTAAGAGCATAACCCAAATGTGTGTTCTCGGTAGGTCAGGTCTTACAGTCTGGCGTGGATTTTGGACTCCCACAAGCAATTTTACTGATACCTGCCATTAGGATGGTTTCCACAGTGAGGCCCGAAAGAAGGACAAAAGCAGGCTTCACACTCAGGGGTGTGAGTTGTTCACAATCAAATTTGTGTGGTTGCTCTATGCGTGAGATAACAGGATAAAACAAGATAATCCTTGCTGAAGATTGTGTTCAGTGTATGCAAACTCTGTATCTTAGATATAATTAACACCTGCTTTTACTGCATCACCAGAGCCTACAGCTGAGGCTGTAAAAGTTTTCTCTTTTTTTTTTTTTTTTTTTTTTTTAACTATTCAGGCTGGTAACAGTTAGGTCCCAAATATAAGTGAATTTCTGCAACTTAGCAAAATGGGGGAAAGCCCGGTGTCAGCCAGGGTTTTACCTAGTGAGATACTTCAAAAACTCCAGTGAGCAGATTTGCAGACATGCTAGAATAACTTGACCTACCACAATTTGTGAGCAAATAAAATGCTTTGACATCAACCACAACTAAGATCCCCCAGATATGCTGATGCAAGGTGGATTCACCTGTATTTTAAAAGTTGTTTGCGTTCTGTTTTTCTCCAGTGAGTAGTGTTCGCTGCTTAGTTTTTATGCCATAGACCACATGAAAAAAACCTTTGTGATCTTGTGACAGAAAGCACAGTACGTGAGGCCTCAGATCTATAGTAAGATGTAGTTATAATTCTATGTAGATAACTCTTTATAGATATAGTCCTAAGTCTGTTGAATCAATCTTCTTTTGGTAGGTCCCTTTTTCCCCAGTTTTCTGTTTCGTGGAAGAGCTGGATAAATTCATCAGAAACAGAACGAGACAGCCTCTGACATGCTATTTATAGGTATTCTCTGGGATTATTTATGGGTATTCTGTGTGTATTTTAACACTGTGTGTATTTTCATAAGGAAGGGATCATTTTAGTGAGCGTGCCTAGAATCACCCTGTTCCTTTGAAGCAGTGTTGTGCAGGATGCTGTAGAGGCTGAAAAGTACGTTTTCTTACAATGTTTCCAGCTTTGTGAAAAATCTAGAGGTAACCTGAGTCTGACAGATGTATAGTAGGGTTAGGAGTTTTTTCTGCATCTAAAACAGCAGCTGTTTTATGCAACGACCCCAAAGTTCAGTCTCGGTGGTGAAGCCAGCACCTTGGGAGCCCTGCAGTAAGGGCTCCAGGGAACAGAAGAGCCTGGAGAAGTGTTGTGACGGTGTTGAGGAGATGAGTGTTGGTAAGGAAGCTATTGACATTGTGCAGAAGAACTTGATGAGCTGTGTGGTTTCCTGTGTGTTTGTCTGCAGACCTTTAACCTATGTATGAATTTTGGGTCATGCTACTTCTCCTTATAACAAGTATCCTGGCATGCTGTGACAGCGGGATGTGATGTAACACAGTTTCTGTGCTTCTGATGTCTCAGATATTTCCTCGTGCCTCTCTGCAGGATATTGCCCTCAGTGTTTACCATTGTGAAGTTCAAGTGTAAGGCATTCTTAGTTCATCTTCAAGGTCTAATTTGCCAGAAGACGTGAAACTGGGAATGCCATACTCATCGCAATGACAGGCTTTAAAGAATCTAAGAACGTAGATCAGCGTTTCTATAAATCAAGTATTACTCCAAAAAATAAAATGCCTCGTTAGATTTAAATGGACACTGTTGAGCTTTTCAAATGGTAGCATGCATCTGCATTTATCGGTGGATTCCCAAAGATTTTTTTTTTTCCTCATTGTTGCCACAGCTTATAATGTATTAAGGATATATGTTGAGAAACATACAGAGTGGGATGGGTCGGAAAAGCATTTCCCATTCTGTAATACTTGTTCATAGTCTGCACTTAGTTGATATTAAAGGTTTTTTGAAGGCTTTTGTTTCCTTAAAACAAACAAACAAACAAACAAACGAGAGACACACTCCGGTGTGATCTTCCAGTTCAAATACTGTGAACTATGGAAGATTAGGCAACAAGTCTTAGTTTTGTTGCAGATCCTCATCGCTGAGGACTGTTCCAGCCTTTGGACAGCTGGCTGTCCTCAGATAAGTCTCTTCTAGCATTTCTTCTGTGAGGTATTTCACTTACTACAAAAAAAAAAATAAAATTGGGGAATAGGCTTGAAATTGAATTCCTGGATCTATTACTTTTCCTTGTTGTGGGCCTTGGTCTTCTTTGCACCAGAAATTTTGTCTTGCACTGGGGGAACTTTTCCTAAGGGATACTTCTCCCAAGGAAAACTTCATTGAAACTTTTATATTCTCACGGTAATTAGTTTGGATGACTTTTTTCTTTTACAGAAAACACTTAAATGGGAATTTTTTTTTCTTTTAAATTACGCATGAGTCGCTTGCCTTGGAACAGAAGCTTTTCATTTTTATTTCCCAGTAAAGCTAGATACAAATGTTAAAAGAATAATAATAAATACAAACAATCAGATTTACAGCTTCATAATTTGGAAGTTGGTTAGCTTGCTGTTGTTTGACTAAGAACAAATTCTGTATGTATGTGTGCCTGCTTGAGAATAAGAGAAGAGTAAGAAAGACCCTCCTCATTGTGTCCATTTCTCACTCCTGTGAGAATCTAAGGAACTCATTTGGTTTCTTTGCACCTTTATGAATAATAATTTTAAAAAGATTGGATTGTCCATAACAGGGTATTGGTATTTCTCACCTCACTCAGGTGTGAAACCTAGTTATGTATTTTATTTGTAAAGTATCTGAACATTAAAAGTTGATGGTAAATGTTAAGCATAATTATTATATGGTGTCATCTGTAACTGCAATCTAACTTTAGTTTATTGATGTTGTAGCAGCAGCCTTCTATACTGCTAGGTTTTTGTTTTTTTTTTTTACTTTGTGTCTTGTATTGCGGACGTGTTTTCAGCTGTAAGCATGCTAATTGTGCAGTCTGGTTACATGAAAATTCTTAAAACCTCTGATTATACATTTTGAATCTCTTACATTATTTAGATAATTGAGATCTTTCATCTTTATATTTCAGTCATGCAGTAAACTCTGAAAGGTATATTGTGCAGTTTGTACTAATATAGATGTTGTAATGCTAATATCACTTGCCAGATTGACAGAACTGTGACTATTCATGTAGTAAATGCATAGTGTAGGCAGCTGAAACAGAAACAAGCTTTTCTGAATAGTCGGTCCCAAATGGCCTCCATCCTGCTGGGGATAAACTTCTAGGGTAAATCAGACTACTGAAAAATTTAGTTGTTAAGTCACAGTTCTTTTTTCAGAATTCTCCACCATTATTTTATCTGTGTTGCCCTTTAATGTGGTATTTCAACAACCTTGAAAGAAATTTGTGTGAACGTAAAGTTCTTTTTCTCCTTGGCTTTGCTGAGAAGATTAATTCAATAGCAAAACTCTGGGAAAACAGTATTAAATGAGCATATTTGATGTTCTAACTTTGTGAATATCCTTCCATACCAAAGGCTCAGTTTCATGTCCAGACCACTTTCCATAGGGATCTGTTTCTGAATATGTTTCTGGTGTGTCAAACAAGTGACCTGCAAGGAGCAGTATTACATCACTGCAAAACAAGCCTAATTGACAAATCTAATTGAGCTTGGAATCAGGTCCCCCAGGCAAGCTTGGAAACATTCACCACACCTGGATGTCTGCCTTATGTCATTCTTATTGCCCCTCTGGAAAACAGGGTTGATAGGCTTATGACATAATTCCATTCACTTGTTTTTGGAGAGAAACGGTCACGGCTGTGGTGCGTGGTACTGACAGAAGGGTTGTAAAATGGAAGAGTCGACTTCTGGTTTTCACAGGCACAGTGGACCTTGTGGAGGAAACCAGACCTTTTTTTTCCTTCCTGGATGCATTACGATACTTTAAATTTTATAACCGTGAATAAACTAAACAAGGGGAGAAATCTCTATTCGTTGTTTAGACAACGTGTGTTTATCCTTAAACTGAAATAGGTTTTCATGGTCTGGCTTTAGACTCATGAAAAATGTTATGGTTATACAGCATGATTTTTTTTTTTTTTTTAAATAAATATATCTGAAGGAAAGGTGATTCTAAGAGTATTGCAGAGCAAAACTAAGCTTTGGGCTTTCAAAGTTTTCAGTAGGATGGACAATCTTCTGTAATGTTTTTCAGGCTTTTCTCAGCCTCCGTGGGGTCTATCTCATCTACTTTGTTCCAGTCATTATTGAATGGAGTTCATTCCTCCCACTCTTGACCACAAATAATCTCTGTCCACCTCCCTACTACATCTCTTCAGAGCTACAGCAACTGAAAGTGTGACTAGAGAAGTCTTTGGGTATTTTTAGTTCTTTCTTCCCAGGATATTTTTCTTGGCTAGGAGAGTGCTGACAGCTAATCTGTTAATGTGGTTTAATGCATGTTCATTCTTTGTGTCTGCTGCCCATCTTCTGCTTCTTTCCCTGTCACCTCTTTCATTGTTCCTATGACAAGTTTCCTTGCTTCTGGATTCCCCGTCCCCACTGAATGCATTTTCTACTTGATTTTCAGCTTGTCCCTGTGCTGTCTGGTCGGTCACCTAGCCCTCTTCTCTCCGTTTTTTCCCTTGACGTATTCTTCTCTTGCTCACAATTAGCAGTTATTCCCTCCAAACATAACTTCTAGCTCGTCATCAGGCTTTCTGTAAGATTGTCCTCTCCTGCTTTGATAGTTCTGTAGCAAAGAAACTGGGCACCTGTGCTCACAGCTGGAAAGGAGGAGGAGGAGAAGGACAAGGACGAGTGGGCTGTGCATGACCAGCATGTTCTCGGAGGCCTTGCACTGGAGTGCTTAGTGGGCTGCCAGTGATTTGTTAAACACTGCATTGTCAAACCCTGAAATATCCAGCTATAAATATTTATACAGAGCGCATATGTGAACCTTCTGTCTCTGTTGGACTCAAGTACCTAAATACCAAGATTGGATGCGAAGACTGTACTCGCTAAACACCAGAAGTGAGAGTACTAGAAGGACCTGAAAGTCTAAAACTTGTATAAATAGTAATGCACCAGTACGGGTTGAGCTGGGGAGTGTGAAGGTGGAGGCTGTGCCGTGGACGTATGTAGAGTGCCTGTGTGTGACCCCGAACAGGTGTGCAACCCATGGGAGTGGTTGCTCTCGCAGACTACTTCGGAGGCGGTTCCTACCCATACAGATACTCTCTGATGACTTTTGTTGGGATTTTTGCCTGAGTAATGATCTGCAAGTGCAAATTTTGAGTGACTATAAATCTGTGAGCATTAAATGTTTGAGAATATTTAAGCACAATCAGATAGCTCTTACAGAGCAATAATGCGCCAAAATGTAGGTTTGTGGGTTTTCCCTTCAATGCTTAAAAACAGAGATTGTCAAGACCAAAACACAAACAAATCAATTTTATTCTAAAATAACTCCTATTTTTTTTCCTTGAGGTGTGTGAAATATGATGCCTAATAGGCTATGCAGTGTGTATTTAACCAGCTTCTTTGCTATATATACTTTATTGAGATAAAGTCTATCAATAATTGACTTGGAATTGATTTTGAGATTTTTTTATTCATATTGATGGTTATATATTATGTTTGCAGAACAATATGCCTGGTCTGAGGTAGCCTTTTAGTAGTTTAAAACATATGAACATTCTTAGCAACAATTTCTGTTACATGAAACACTTAAAATTATATTTTTGCTTAAATTTTGTGTAGATTACATGGGAGTTTTAATTTTAACGTGGTCATAAATCATGCTTTAAAAGTTGGTGCTACCCAGCAAAATAAGTTCAGCTGTGCCAGGACTGTCACTGTCAGTCTAATGGCACATCTTGTCAGGAATCAAACTTCCAGAGATTTCGAGGTTGGTATTCTCATATGTCATTGACAAAATGTCAAATTTTTAATATTATATTAGGGAATAGTAAGTATTGGAACTCTGTCTCATCAGGAAATGATCAACAAAATTGGGACACAAAAATGCAAATGAAAGATGTTTATTTTAAAACTTATTTTCAGTGCATTTAAATCTGAATTTAGAAATTATCTGTCTTGCTGTCTTGATGATTTTCATCCCTTTTCGACAAAAATTGAATGACAGAGATACACTGCTGCATTTGAAAGGTGCCAATCCCAGCTGCATTGTGCTCCTTGGATATTGTAAACTGTATGGTGGGGTTTCAATATCAGCTCTTGGAAGAAGTGAGGGGGGATGGACATTGTCTGGGAGGGATGTATCTAAAGAGCTGTGCAGATGGGTTACATTATTCTCATGCTGGTAACAGCAGTTAAACATATTTCTAGTAATAACTGTAATTGTTATTAAACAAAAATCCATTTTATTGGAGTCTGACACTTTAATAGGAGCTACTTAGGTACATTCTTGCTGTCATGGGTTCTGTATCACTAAAGACCTTCAACGTTGTTCCACTTCTCCAACAAAGTAGAAAGAATTTTGAATAGGGCATAGTGATTCTAGAAAGAGTGGCCGAGAGGTAGAGCTTCTCTGTAT
Organism: Sagittarius serpentarius; assembly: GCA_034782735.1. Taxonomy (NCBI): domain Eukaryota; kingdom Metazoa; phylum Chordata; class Aves; order Accipitriformes; family Sagittariidae; genus Sagittarius; species Sagittarius serpentarius. The sequence goes on along the minus strand of JAVKLA010000053.1, from coordinate 4,067,332 downwards.
TTCCAGATGATGTACTCAGATAAGTAAAGAAAATAATTTCAGATGGTTCTTATGTAATATCAAGATTTATTTAAACAGTTTACTTGCACAGCCAATTATATTTGCTTTCATGAAGAGTAGTTTTAGAACAACTCTGCGGGTGTGAGAACATGACGATGAACTGCCCAATTTCTCCATCTGGTAAAATGTCCTTATATTTATAACAAATTTGCATACATTTTCATTTTTACTTGTACTCGCTTTTTTCCCTCTTACTCAACATTACTCTTACAATTGTGCTCTTTCTTCAGTTTTATTTGCAGGTGGGTTAAATATCACACCTTAACAACTGTTTCCATACACATAGTTGTCTATATCTTCCCATGTAAATGTGTACATATGCATATAGGCAAATTGATAAATCAGGTATTTTGAGTTCAGGCAATCCGCTTAGCCCTTTTCTGACTGAGAACATAGTGTGTTTCCATGCAAAACTGCCAGCGTCTTGATGAAGGCATGTTACCCATCTTTTTGTGATTCATTTGTGACTTCATTTTAGTACCAGGATCTTTGCTCTGTCCATCAGCCCATCCTTTTGTCATGATATAAACTGCTCAGTCTTTCTCTAACTATGTAGCTATTTGAGATGACTGGTTGAGGACTAAAGTCTGGAATCCTTATTCTGGTGTTACTGATAAGCTGCAACGGCATTATGTTCGGAAAACTAATATAGATGAATCTTTCATGCCTGGAAAAGAAATTATTAAAAAAACCCCCACAAACCCACAACAAACCGTCAGACAAAAAAAAAATAATAATCAAGCCTATAAATAGCTAAGGAACCTGATTCATGTGGATAAGTGTTTTATTCCACAAAGGTTAGATTATTGGAAAAACTGTTTAATGAAAACAGGGTAAAAAGATGTTCAAGTTAGAAAACAGAAAATGAAAGAGAAGGGAGGTGATAAACATGTGCAATTTCTGAAATTATTCAAGAAGATAAGAAGTTTTTTGTTTCTACTCCTGTTAGTCTGTTAAATTCCGAAGCGGCAAATTCAGAACTGAGACAAGGAGATGCATGGAGGTTTTTATACAACTTTTTATTAGATTGAAGTCTGCTGAAGGATCCCACTGGGGCAGTATTCGGATATACAATATGACATTTACATAGATAGCAGGGGTATCTGGAGCTCTGATAATTAATAATGATAACATTTTCGAGTGGGTATTATACCTCAGGCTTCAGAGTTCAAGCCAGTCTTTAGTAGCTGGAAACCAGGATGAACCCTAATGTGTGGCAAGATTATCCTCATCTACCTACTGCAGATTCTTGTTTCTTTCTGTGAAGCAGCTGGTGGTGACTGCTGCCAGAGACAGGACCTTGGATATGATCCAGTGTTGCAGTTCCTTTGTTCCTCAGCCCTCCCTAAATCCTGTTTCAAAAACTCATGTCTTGTAGCATGCCTGAAAGAGAAATGCAATTTAGCTATTTTAGGAAGTGAATGACTTTTTTCAAAGCTCAGTATGACTGTAAATGCATTGACCAACTGTATTTGATGAAAACGAATACATGCAAGCACACCAGAAGAAAATTGCATTTACCTGATGTGTATAGAGTCTCATTATGGGTCCAGTGGAGCACTTGTATACATGCTTATCTTTAAACACGTGTATGCACATGCTCAGCTGATTACCTAAGGAAGTATCATTGAAGCATAAATGCCTGTAGAAGTATCTATGTAGGATCTTTAAAGTTGTGTGTACAGATCGTGTGGGTACCTTTTTTCTTCTTTTTTTTTTTTTTTCCTACACTGGGAAATGCCGCTTTCATCTGTGTGTTAAACCTGATCTAGAGGCAGTTGAACTCAGTGGGAATCTTTCCAGTTACTTTAGAGATAATATTTATAGGTGAATAAGTAATAAAGTGCAGAGCTGACTAATTTACTCCTGTGTACTTGGGCTATGGCTCACTTGTATTCATGTGCTCACATGTTTTGCAGGCACATTAATGAAGGCAGTTGGATTTTTGCCCCAGTTTCTGTAGTTGTCATCACTAACACAAGAGTATCGTGAAATCTTACATTCAGTGACCTTGTGATTGCAGGTTCTTTCTTGCTGGACTGGAGTGTGAAAAAAATCCAGCAGCTTGCAAGAGCATCTGATTTTTTTTTTTTTTTCCCCTTTCATAAGAAGCCTGAGGATAAGACTGGATTTAGATTACTGCAATAATTTCTCAGCCTTTAGAGATAGGTTTCTTCTTGTCACAGGTGAATACTTTATTAACTGTTCAATCTGATGAATGGCTAAAGATGCTGACGAACGTGATGGTTGCAGTTGCATATACAGTTCCTTATCTGTGTAATTTCAAGAAATGTAAAGTCAAAGGCATGTGAAACTGGTGTCAATGTAGTTTGTAATAATATCAGGAAAATCATGTACCATTAGCTAAAGTTTGACAAGCACTGAGTCTCCAATAATTTACAATATCCCAAAATTAAAACATTTCCTATCCCAGCTGCTAGAAGCAAAAGAGATCTGGGAAAACTAGGAGGAACAGGTGTACTAATATCCCTGTTTATTTAATAAGTTGAAGAATTAGTTAAATACTAAAACAAAAAGGAGCAGAAAGTGTGGTGTGTTTTTTTTTTTCCTCAAGGCTATGTACAATTTGGACCGATTGCAAAAACTCTAGATTGCGGTATAGACCTAAGTATCCTTATGACATAGCATAATTCAGTGCAAATCTTGCGTTTAACCGCATAGTTTGTACTTCTGTGTTTCACAAACTTTTGTTTTCTTTCTGGTGTTGTTTCTTCAGTGTGTTGAACTTTAATCATGGCCTGAACGGGAACTGCAAGTGATAAATGAGTCTAGATTTGATTGAGGATTCTTGTTTGAAGAAAGTCCTTTACTTGGCTTTAGTTACGGATTTTTCTGGAGTTATTTGGCAGGGGAAGGAAGGAGAAAAATCTTTGCCCATCATGAAAAGATTCTCCTTTTACAGTTTGTAGATCCTTTGATCCATGAATTGAAGGACTGGTGGAGAGCAGAGAGTTTAGGAGAGGGGTTTCCTTTTTTTTTTATATTCAGTCCTTTATCTGCATTCTTGAACATGAAACCCTTTTGCACATGAAGTACAGGTAAAAATACAGAAACCCAGTTCAGGTCTTTTGGATGTTTTCATTCGTAATACCTTTCCATTGGAAGAAGCTGAATTAAGTGTAAATTGTAGCACTGACGGATCATGGTCAGTGTGTCTACAGAAGTGAAATTTGAGTAAAGAGAATTTATAACATAGGCTCCCTTTTACATTATGGAAGAGAGCCAAATACAGAGGTGCCTCCTTGATCAGTAACTGTGTTTATGGAGATATGCAGATCTTGAGGGGTCTGAAACTAAAATGTTAGAAATGCAAGCTATTCTATGGTGATGTAGTTCAACAATGTGTAGACCCAGCTAAAGTCATGGCAATTTTTTCAACTTGGACAAAGTTAATTCTTCTTGGATATTTTTTTAGATTTTAAAAAAATGTCTTAGATTTATTTGGAGCATGGTACAGCATTCCATCACTTTAAAGAAGAAGAAGAATTATTTGACCCTTGGTTTCTGCTCAAATACTCTGGCTTGGCTTCATTGACCTAGGTCTTATCAGCGGAGAAACTCTCTCCTCTCCCCTCTCCTCTCCCCTCTCCTCTCCTTCCAACAAGCAGATGAGGTATCATGGAAATCAGCAAAGATCTAGATAAGATTTTGAATCCACTTACATGTGCTAAAGAAACAATCTAACATCCCCATTCTTACATGCTAATCAGTTCTGATTCCTTTTAGTTCTTTATGGCTGTTCTGGTATCAAGATAAACCCTTTCTACAGCTGGCTGTGCACCGGAAAGGAGCGCCCATGAGACTTGCTCCTGCACTGACAGAGCTGCAGGGACTCCTAGCTCCCCAGGGCACTGCCACACACACGCTGCACCTTTCCTTCCTCTCCTCTTCATAATCAGCTTTGGATTTAGTTTTCCTTCCTGTTTGTTGTCTGAAGAGCCACAGGTGTCTGTGTTTAAGGTTGGATAGGTCCTTAGAGAAGTCATAGGGGATAAACCAACATCAGAAAGTGCTGCATGGGTTATCTGCCAGGGGAAGGCAGGTGACCGGGTGAAAACTGAGATGCAAACGAGAGGTGAATTGTCCTGTGCTGAGACCTCTGCAGCTGTAGATAGGCGATTTCCAGCAGAAACTTCTGTGAGTGCATTTTGACTGCAGATCAAACCACTCTCTGTATTCAGCTGCTGCTAAGGTAGTAACTTTCAATTAAAACAATGATACACACATCAAAATTCTAGTGGTACTTTGTTCCAACTTGTCATTCAGTTAAATATGGATGAATTGCTCTTACACAGATCTTTTGGTTTTGCTTCCGCACACTGCTGTGGATTGTTCAGTGGCTCTTCCACCTGGTAAAATGCCACGGCTTATAAAGACTGTCTGTCTGAAAATTAAACTTTTTCTTTCTGTAAGATTGGTCTAAGAAAAGATAGTTACTTTCCTTGCAAACTTTGAGTTTCATCTCTTTGGACCATCATAGCTACAGTAACACTGCCTGGTATCCTGCCATGGGATACAGCAGATCCCGTAGGTAGGATGTGGAAGAGCCTGCATTAATGATGTGTTACGGGGTCCTGGATTGTGTTAGGTGGACTTTACAGTAGGGAGCTATGCCCAGGGCAGGGACCCACAGCAGCCAATGAAGGTATTCTTTTTTTTTTTCCATTTTTGGTAAAGTAGCGTCCTCATTTTTTATCTCATTTGTGTGTTGTGGCACATTTATGCAGGAATACTAAATGCATTATGTTTGTGTGCTGCAACTTATAAGGCTGAATTCTTCACCCAGACTCCAGTTCTTCTCAGGATCTCTTGTTACTTCTAGTGAGATGAATGGCATGGTGACATTCACCTTAACAAGGTCAGATTTTTGAACCTGAGGAAAAATTGTATTTAGGGACACTTCACTGAAACTTCCTGGAGGTATGTTTTTTCAAAAGTCCATTACAATGGAGGCAAGAGATAACCAGGTATTTGGGGTATAATTTGCTTTTTGGTCTTTTGTGATGTTTTAAAAAATATACATCTGTAGACATTGCAATGGAAGAATTTTCCTGAAGTGGCATTGCACTTGACTGATTTCCAAGCATAAAGAGCTGTTTTAAAAAAACCCAATCGGTTGCTGTTGATAAACAGTACAGAAGCAGAAAATCCGTACAATTTAACTGGGCCCTTTGAGTTGGATACAAAGGAAAACTCATTTAAAAAGCTTTTTTTGTTCCCCCACTGCAGTGGGAAATTATATAGAGAGAAGATGTTGTAGCGAGGGCGAGCATAGAGGAACTGTTCTGCGCTGTGAGCCAAAGGACATCATTAGGAACACTCCTATTATCTGGAAGCCTGACTTCCTGTCTCAGTTTCCTCATGGGTCTCAATGAATGGCAGAAGAAATGGAACACTTTCCTGCTTGGCCAAAAACTCCACTAAATGACTCCTTTGGCTGCATGCCATGCCGGGCTCAGGAATAAATCCTGCAGCTCCCCCCTGAGTCTGGAGGGTACTTGCTGCACTTCCTTGGGGCCGGCGGAGTGAATTTTAGGAAGCCTGCTGTAGCAAGACAGACCCAACCTTCCCATGAATGCCGTAATGCTTTAGGTATCCTTTTGTACGTTTTGAGGACTTTTTTTTTTTTTTTTTTTTTTGTGATAGAGTGGTAGACGCCTTGATGTTTGTTAATGTAAACTTCCATGAGAATTAAGCGATGTTAAAGAACTGAAGTATGTTAGGATTTTCATATTGGGGAAATGATAGTATAGCATGCCTTACAAAAAGTACCAAAGACAGGTTTAAAATAAAAATACTTTTAGATATGCATTCAATAACTAATTTTCTAGTCTCCCCCCCCCCCAAGTTTTACCACATGAATTAGTATACGTACTGAAGTTCTAAATACAGTTTTATTGTACAGTATAAAAATAGCGTAATAAAGACACTTGTATGCCTCTTAAGAAAGAATGAAACATGAGTTGCAGACATCCTATTAAGTGCTGTTTCAGTTAATGATGCATCTGTTGTCTCTTATGTAAAGAAGAGGATCTTTTTAATTATTTTTGTCTTTTTTATTTGTTGTCTTTGGTACATTTTCTCTAACATGCATATTAAAACCCAAAACGTTCAGCATCCTATCTTAGCTCTGATTTGAATTAAAGCCGCAGCACCAAGATTTTGGTTAGTGTCAATGTCTGTACTTTCTGTTTTAACTACATTTGGCATGTAAGAAACTCGCAGCTGACTCAAAGGAAACTTGGCGAAATCCACACCATTTCCCAATAGCCTTTCTCTATAATAGAAGAGATACTGGGACAGTGTTTAATAATATTTGGCTTGTTTTACCATATGCATCCAGGAGGAAAAATGTTCTTGATTCACTGGAGACGGGAAACGCTCACCATAGTTAGCACTCTGTATGTGTCATCTTTCAAAGGACTCATTCTCAAGCGGCTGTCCAGCTGGAAATTTTGGGGATACATGGAAAAGAGCACAGAAAAGACTTAAAATCTTGTGGGTTTTTTTTCCTGCTAGTTTGTCTCATAGTTTTTACTGTCTATCCCTTGTTCAGACTTTCCGGAATTTTAATGTAAATGTAACTGGTGTGACTTTCATGGGGTACCCTCAGAGAGGATGATGTGAAGCAGCATTTCGCCCACTGAAAGAGCTGTCAGCTTTTTAGCCTGCGTGGGTGCAGTCGTGCGGTGCGGGCCTGATGCTGAGGTCAGTGTTGCTTTCAGGGAAGCAGGGCTGCTGGGTTATGCCCATCTCGTCAGCTGGTCCTCTGGTCTCTCGTCAGTCTCCTTTGTAAAGGCAACGAAGCGCTTCCTGACAGGAGCCCCCCTCGGCTGATAAGCAGTGCTCCCCGTGCTGATTGCTGGGCGTTTTGAGACTTGGCACTAGGGGAGGCAGAGTGGATGGCATTGTCTGAGAGGCGGCTACAGGAGGAAGGTGGAGACTGCCATTTGTTATGGCAGCTCTTTGATATTAAGGCCCTGGTTTTGAAGGCTGAAAGTTGGGGCATCTCCTTTATTCCTATTGCTCCCTCCCCCCGAGCAATGCCACTTTGCCCTTTCTGTTGCCCCTCAGGGTCGGTTCTCTCCCAGCCGTCCTTTTCCATATTTCTTCCTGATTCAGAGGAAGAGGGAGAAGAGACTCCTGTGCCTACCTGCTGTGCCCAGGGGATGCTGGTGAGATGCTGACGACTGTTCCTCATCCTTTGTGCACGTGGCACAAAACGTAAGAATTTTAACTAACGTACTGGAGAAGTGTTGGTGCGTACTGTTAATGTGGCTGTATTGTCAGTGTCTCCAGTTAAGAATCTCTGGTTATTTTAAAAATGCGTCATATAGGTCCACATAGTAAATGAAAAAAAATGCGTCTCCTTTATAAGACTTCTTTTGAGCTCCAAGGAAAGGGAACACTAAATGGTGCAGAGGGCAGTGTGAGTATATGTTTGCATGTAACACAACTGTATGTATATCGTTTTAAAACTGTGAGAGAATGAGGTATGCAGTAACTGAATTTTAAGGATACTTCTGTCATTGGACAGTAAATTTGATCAGTAATTAAATATAAATTGGAATATATCAGTTCAGTTCAATTTTCATATATCTTATAATCAGTCACAACAAAATAATATTAAAATCTAGTATATGATTTAGTTAAAACTGCTGCTCAGGAGAGAACAATAAAATTATGCTTTTGGTAAGAGACATGGAAATATATTTATGCTAAATATAAAACAACTGATTGGATAGCACACAAAATACTGCCTTGAAGTATACACAGTGCATGTGTACAAAGTTAAAGCACCTATGTTATTCATGCTTTGCTTCTTATGGAAGCAAAACTAACCGTTACAGGAAGAATCAAATTCAGCTTCTTTATAAGGCCGGGCAATTTCTGTTGTCTTCAGTTGAAATCTGCCCCTGGTTTTACCCAAAGGGCTAGGTTTGGTTAACAAGTGTAATATATTGTCAGTGGTTCTAATAATTTGTTGTGTAGTCAATTTTTTCCTTAAATGGCAACTGATAGAGAATTGTAAGTTTGATAATGTTTTCTTGTTGCACGGACTGTTTTGCTTCCACGTTGTAGGGTTCCCCCAGCCCGCCCTGTAGTTTTATTTTCGTGTAGGAGAGGCTGTTCTCACCACTTGTGATCTAAATGAATTCCTGCAGTTAAATGTAGATGTTCTTTCTGGAAGAAAAATACAAGCTAACAAATTCTGCTATTGCATGAACAAGCAGGGCAAAATCGTCTCAACTATTTACATTATTTTCATCCTGACTTTTGAAGCAACGATTTGGGTCCATTATTGGATGTTTAGCTTTCAGCCAAGTATAAGCAGTCTCTGGCCTATTATGTTTTAACAGTGTTGCACATTATCATATTCTTTAGCTGTTTAATATCTGTACTATATCACATCTATAGCTTACCTTAAACGGTCTTGCTTTCCTGAGTTTTGGGGTTTTTTTTCAGAGAAGTTGCTAATTCTCTGTGAAATAAAGCCTGCACAGAGTATCTTCATGTCAGTTTTCTTACATCCACGTAGGAAGAAGTAGGTCTTTAGTAGACACACAATACTGCAAGTTTGTGAGAGGGAGTAGTGGATCTGTATCTAGACTGGCCTATGGATTCATTGGTTTTGATTTTTTGGAATACAGCTAGTAATAAAATGTGATATTTATTGATGCGTCCAGTAACATGTCTGTGAGCAAAGCTTGTCAGCGCATCACAAGCATGTAGAAGTGTAATCGAGATAAAAATATTCCTAAGGAGGACTGCCAGAGGGAGATTGTTGAAGTTTGCCCTGACTGGAGCTGTCAAGTTTCTGTTCAACAGAGAAGTTAACAGAGTAGTTAAGAAACTGGGTATTTCTAAAATTGTTATTCCAGTTGTTGCTTATATACATGACATTGCATTTTATTTCTTATGTGTATGGGTAGCTGTGACAGTTTGGAATTTTTTTAGATCAGTTTAGACTTAGGATACTTATTGTACTAAAACATTTGCAAGTTTTAATTATAAAATGTCTGCTTCATTTATACTGTTGAAATGAATATACATGGTTACAAAGTGAGACTTCACTCTTTTTCAGTGAGCTCCATTAAGGTCAGTTAAAACTCAGGCTGTTGGGACATTTAGCTGTAGTGTATGTTGACACAGAGACAGTTTAACAGATAAACTGTAACCTGAATAAGTGCATGAACTTGAGTTTTAATTATGAAGATTTTATGGAATTTGGTAATGAAAAATGGGAAATTGCTGTTGCTATTTGTTCTAGATAAAATCTTGCAGAAGTGTTTGCCAGCCACTTTACTGGTTTATAAACCAAGCTAATACTAAAACAAGAGTCATAAAATCTGCCTGGTGGACACTTCCATGTTTGAAGATGACTTGCTTTAAAAGCTTACCCTCCTATGTGGCATGCATGTTTTTCCTTGGAAACAAAGTATGTCTTTATTTCGATCCAGTTACTGCACTTGCAGAAATGTATTTGTGGTATAGGAGCTCATTTTATAACAAAACAAGCCATACTGAAGTGAACTGCAAGTCCGTAGTGAAAATGTTGATCAAAGTAGCCAGAGCATTACATAAGTTGCTTGGTCTCCTTAAATACGTTGCTTCATGCCTGTTTCTCATAGAGAGAAAATAAACTCTCTGTACTCATTAGTTGTACCAGTTAACATTTCTTCTGTTGCTTAAGGGCTGAGTTTTGTCCTCAGTTAAGTCAGTGGGAATTGACTTAACATCCAGTGGCAAATCTGTCTTGGAACTCTGTTACGTTCATAGTTTGGATGAGATTGAGTTGACTGCAAGGGAAAAATGAGCTGTCAGCCGTATCTCATCCAAACATAAACCATGTTCATCTAGTAATAAAAAAAATGATTAGTATTGAGCTAATGCATTGATGAACTATTTTGTGGGAGAATGAAAGCAAATTCCCCAGTGAAATGCAACATACAGCTGCCTTCAAAACCACGTTTGTATTTATCAGTAGGAATGTGTCTGTGCCAAATTGTCTGCCCAAAACTGTAATCACCAGTTCAGATTTTGCAGACGCTTGATGTATATTAATTTTTGGGTTGATTTTTAACAAAGCACACTGCTTACATTTTGCACGCGTTACAAAGGCCAGCCTCTTTAACTATATATGCGGTATAGCCCTCACTGTATGCGCTTTTTCTTCTACTTTAAAGTGGCAGACAGCCACAGGATCAAGGTCACTTTCAGCAAATCCTTGTGTGAACTCAAATGTTGAATATTGGCTTTAGGCTGCCCAAAAATCACCCTCACCAGTTGAGCCTTCTGTTTATGGCTAAAAACCATTTCCAGTTGCTTTATGTTGTGCAGCATAAAACAGTGAAACAGCTGGTTGCTTCTGTGTCGTATCTGTCATCTAGAGTCTTACTCGCAGATCTGGCCGTGTGGTTCTTAGCTTTCATTGGCAGCAAGCGATATGCCTGCGCTGCCTGTTGCCAGCACCCAGGGCAAATACTCGCTCTCTGGGGACTCCAGTTCCCTGTCAAACAGTGGTTAAGATGGACTAAGAAGAAAGCACCGTAAAGCTGGGGCTTGCGGGGGACTCCGAAGGTTTGCCACCATGGGAAGACGATTCCTGTTGTTCAGCTTCTCAGTGCTCGGGCACGGAAAGAGCGGTGAGGACTGAGCAACGTGCTGGGACCAGCCATCGGAGGGTGAGGGGCAGGATGGAAGGGGAAAAAAAGAAATGATGCCTTTGCTGTGTGCTTGTTGGGTAATTCCTAGAGAAGCTAAAATTCATTATAGCCCAATCAAATGGTCCTGCACACAGCTGGTCATTCCTTTTGCATGTCAGGGACAGGTTTTGGTACAAATGCTGTATTCTAAAACATACGGGTCCCTTCTGATGGCTTGATCGCTCCTCCAGATAGCTTTAGGTTCAAAAGGGAGTGTTAACAGTTCCTCACTTTCAAAGATGCCTATCTTGTCTTCCACACTGGTCCTGCTTGTTCCCACTCAGGACAATACGTAGGTTTGTTGTTGGCTTTTTTTTTTTTTTCCCCAGTTAAAAAAACCCCTTTGTGTACATAGCCCTTCTAGATCTGCCTGCTAAAATATTCAGCAGAGATCTTTAATGAATCCCAGGATTTCTGTCCCTTTTTTAGGGGGAAATTGCCAGAACTCGATCTTTTATATTTGCATTTGGTGAGTGGAAATTTGGAGCGACTTTTTTTTTTTAATCAGGCATGTTCACTCCTGAACAGTCCCTGAAAGCTTTTATTGCCCTCTCAGCTCATCACAGACCTCTTTCCCAGAAGCGCACCTCGTGGAGCCAGGCTGTTGTGCACCAGTAGGCTGGAACTGGGCATCGCCTTTCAGTTCGCCCAAGACACAGGCTTGTTAATAGAAACCCCAGCAATAAAAACTTGAACCCTGACTTCTGAATAATCAGCTAAAGTTTCTTTAGTGTAGGTGTGACCTTTGCCTTCCATCAGCACAACAAACACTCCATAAAACAATAACAGATAAGTAACTTTCATCTTACAAGCCACACTTATCTCTGTGAAACAAAATTGCTGTGTAGCATCTCCCCTTTATATCCAGTATTATTTTTTTTTTTCCAAATGGACTTCCCTTCCAGAGCTTGTAAGTTATAAGGTTGTCTCTGGTTTTGTTGGATATATTTAGAACGTTCCTATTATGTTTTTCTTTTATTTTCTTATTTATACTGGCTGGAAGAAGAAAATTAAAATTTTCATCTCAGGTTGAAGCATAATTTGGTGTGATTGCTCAGCTTCTGATCTCACTACCAAGAATGTCTTGTTTTAGGAGTTGATAAAAATATTTGGCTCTGTTTCACCTCAGTCACTCTTGGCAGTTCTTCATCTGCTCTTCTGGGGTTTCCATCTGCTCTTTTATTCTGCAGTTTCTTCTTCAGGCCCCAATTCAGCACCAACAATTGCAAGTAAGTGAAAACCTCGCTGATTTTTCTGAGAGTATGGGATTGGATGCAGGTGCTATTCTGCATCTCGGTCAGAATCTTCCAGTAGTTTATCTCATTGCTAAAATGGAGAATACAGCAATTCCCTGCGGCTTTGAGTATTCCTTTGTTCTTCCTCCCTCACAGGTGTCCAATGATTTAACCTAGAGCTGTATACATTACTTAAAAAAACCCTCAAACCAACAGAACTGTAAAATTAAATACGTCACAAGGGCTAAGCAAAATATTTTTTTATCTGATGAACTTTCCAAATTAAAGCCTTTTCAGTTGCAGAACAAAGCTTATGAAGTGCTTATGAATACATGTGAAATTAGATTATTAAAAAGCTTTTGTTACTTTTCTTCAGTTATTTCATACTTGCCCTGTTATTTAAGGGCTTTTTAAAAAATATTTTCACAACTCATAATAGGGGTTATTGATGCTGAATAATCATTTGCTCTCAGCTGATTAAGCTGTTAACCAGCAGACTACTTTATAGAGGAAAAAAAAAAATCACAAATTACTTACGTATTTCACTTTCAAATGTGCTTTTCATTCTACATCTTTTTTTTTTCTTCTTATCCATGGATTTTTTTACAGAAAGCACAGTTAAAATTTCCCTTATCTAGCTGGTGGAAAGGTAATTGTAGTTGTGTAGTGCTTGCATACTGAAAGGCATTATGTTATAGTGAAAACCATATATTCGTTACTTGTAGGAGACAGCTTGTCTGACTAAATGTAAAGCTCAACCGGAAGATTTAGAAAGTGAAGTAACAGAAGTGGGAAGAACTTGGTAGTGAATAGATGCATAATGAATTGGTTCATTCAGTGCTTTTCTCATATTTTTTTCACCTGCTCTTGTAATGTACGTTTTGACATACTGAGAATTTACTTAATTGTAGAAAAAAAAGTAGTAGTCCAGTGTCTGCCTAGCCCTGACATTTATGACAGACTCCCATTGAGTTAGTGGGCTTTTTGCCATATAGGATGTTGACAACCTATCATGTAAAAGCTTTTTAATAACTTTAATAGTGAAAAAGATTATTGAACAAAAAAAGTGATTTAATATGCTGAAAGATAAAAATCTTGGTTATCCATTTAATGAAGTATGCCATCCACACAAGCTCTTGTTTTCCTTTCAAACAACCATTTCTATTGCATTATATTCCACTAGTACTTTTTGCGCTCTCCTATCTATTGTGTAAACTAGAGGGATTTACAGTAGAATCTTATGTGGAAGATTTCTAGTTTTTAATTTTATCTCCCTTTCACTTTCAAAAATAGCCATGAACACAAAAGTGTTTTCCTTTGGTCACTAAAATTATTAGAATGCAATATTTACCTGCCTCTACTTGAGAGAAAGTCTAGGGAGCCTAAAAAACCCCAAAAAACTTTTAAGCTTAAAAAAAGATAAATTTACTAACATGTATTAGCATATGAGCTATTCAGGGTGTTTCCAGGCATAGCGATGTGATCACGGCTGACAAAATCCGGGGAGAAGAAATGTTGCACTGATTCATCTTTCATTCCTTACCCCCCAAATCTGCCTAAGTCAGCTTTTAACGTTTCCCACTGACTCTGAGAGTTGAAGGCAGCTGGTTATTGCTCTCCCAGGTAACTGTGCCCAGTGTGCCTGGGGCAGCTGCTGGAAGAAAATTCTCATCCTGTAACTCCTGGCAGACTGAGCAGGGGTGCAGGTGGGGGCACTGCTTCAGCACCCGACAGAGTCTGCAGACCTGCCGGCTACTGCCATGAGCCTCTTAGCCTGTGCAGTCTCTTCTCCCTCCCTCCCTCCCTCCCTCCCTCCCTCCCTCCCT
>JAVKLA010000053.1:4001771-4053384 GCA_034782735.1 Sagittarius serpentarius | reverse complement strand
CCCACGTACCTTGCTGCCTAAATGTACCTCCTTCCTTCTATCCATTTTAGAGTGTAAGAAGGTTCCTGGTATATGGAAGCTGTCTGGGATGCTACCTCTGTCACATTTTCCAAAAACAGAAGGGGAAAATTGATTCTTCCTTTATCAGAGGGGAAACTTGTTCCCAGATTTAAGCCCTGAGGGTTTAAATCAAACTTGGCAACACTCGACGAACCCTTTGTCGCAAGAATCAATTGCATACCCCTACCGCGTCATCTTCTGTATGCAGGAGTGACCCAGTTTCCACTCGGTTGGTCATGCCACAAACAGAATATTGCAGACAGGTGCTTACCGTCACTGCCACCAGTAAGTCCTGAAGGACCACTGCCTGCCAGTGTCACGACCAGTAAAGGCTGGCGGGTGGTCTGTTACCTGCGTTGTCGCGAGGAACTGCTAGCAGGTAGGGAAGCCAAGAGGAGGGGAGCTTTCCCACACTGGTGGCAAGGAAGGAGGAGTGAAATGAAAAGATTTGTTTCCTCTCTTGTTTTTGGAGAAAGTGTGGAAATGATAGTTTTTTTTGAAGCTCCTGAGGACAAGAACTATTTCCAAGTGAGGAATATGTTTCTGAGGAAGGCACTCATGTAAAAACTGACTCGCTTGTGTTACAGCTTAATGTGGTAAAACCATACAAATAGCCTGGTGAAGCAGAAGCTCTGGTCAGAGGTCCATTTACTACTTCACTTTTACTCTTTGCTTAAAAGCTTGGAGAAATTTTGCTATTGGCTTCTATACAGCCAGAATTTGTCCTTTGACTCTTTTGTTTTACTTGTAACTAAGGAATCGTTGTCCTAAATACTTTTGTTCTGACTCAGTATAAAAATTTATGGTGGTCAGCATCAATGTTTGTAATATACTGGGTGTCACTGGGCTGCAGTGTAAATGGTTATAGGCATACATATGTAATACTGCCTAAAAGACATTGTTAGGCAGGTGGCAAAGCGTAACAGTGGAGCTGTTTGTTTTTTTGTTTTTTTTTTTTTTTGTGATTTTAACTGAGTTTGCAGTTGGACAGCAGTTATTTGTAACTTTGCAGTTATGTCTGCTTTGAGTCCAAGAAATTCAGTATAGCGGGTAAAAGAATAATATTGAAGCGGGTAAAAGAATAATATTGAGAAGAAGGTGCTTGCTTGGATAAGATTTGAAGGCTCAAAGGGAGAAAAACAGCCTTTCCATGGCTCTGTTTTTGCTGTGAAGTACTTTGTGTATAATCTTATCCTAGTTATTCGTTCCACCTTATTCACACCAATACAGGGATAAAAATAGGACCTCTTTAAAGTGGTTTTCTTTCTAGAGTACCTGAGAGCTTCAAATGAAATGTATCCTGCACTCTATCTGAAAAAATGATCTCTTGCAAACTTTGCCCAGGCAAATTCTGTATTTGTATGGATGGATGTCTGGCCTGGGAGATCATCTGTGGTGACTCAGTGCATATGCCGATATGTTGCTATTGACAAAAATGGAAATTCTGGCACAGACAAAATATTTCTTTCAGGGACCGTGTTAGGAGCAGCTTTGGGAGATCTGTCCCTATAAGCACAAAGGATATTTACAGTTCTTGTGGCAGTATTCCAGCACCGGTTCTAGATGGGAAACCATCTAGTTTCTATGAAAGATGTCACTGTTGCTGTATACTTTATTCCAAAAATCTTCACGTCCACTGCTGTCGGAAAATAGAGCATATACCCTCATGCTCACTCAAGATACTCGGGTCTCTGACACAGAGCAGAATTGTGTTACAAGTTACGTTGGTCTTACGGGCAGGTATATTGGCTGAAAAGCATAAAGGAAAAGACCAACAAGTTTCTCACTAAGGAAATTATATTTTTCTGTAAAACTGATGATGTTAAGAGCTTTTCAGTTGGTTTCATGAAGTAAATGGAGCTGAGGTACGAATGATGTGGTTTTCCGCTTTATATGTTTGTGTCTTTAGAAAGATGCATTATGCACATTACAGAGCAGAGTTTGGATTTATTTGTTCCTTTTCTTTTTTTTTCCTCCTTTTAGTCCTTCCATAAGTGTGCTATTTATCCAATATTCTTGAAAGTGCTTCCTGAGTGGCCCAAAGCTCCCTTGTCCTCCTCCTAGTTTCTCAGAACCCCCTCCTCCCAGTCTTCCTCAGCTCAGAACTTTTCTTGAGAACCAGCTTACGCAAAAAAAAACCCCTTCTAACTACACACAGACACAAAATATTGTCACAAAAGAAAAGAACGTGCCACATGTGTGAAATCAAGTGTGAAAGCAAGAAAATCTGTTACTGCCTAGCCCCTTGGCCTGTTTAGGGCACGATGTGCTTATCTGTAGAGTGCCTTGCCCATGTATGGCAAGAGATCAGGTCAAATAAATAAATAATAGTCCAAACTCTCGAGTTCTTTACTCTGGCAGTAAATTAAAGTAAATGAGACTTTGCTTATGTAAAAAGCTAAATGAGTATGTCAGAGCAATAATAAGACGGTGGAAAATACTTTATCCAAATACGCTAGTACTGAAGAGCTATAGAAGGTCGACGCCAAACTCTGGATCAAACTGAACGCCCACGACCACAGCTGACACCAGAGGCGGGTGCGGAGTTCAGAGAAAGCCAAAAATGAACTGGGGTTTTTCCCTCTAGCAAAAGGACTGTATTTTGCATATGTGCTTTATAAATGAAATCATGCGGGAGGTAATGAAACTTCTACTAGCTTTTCATCTTTTTGCAGAAGTTTGTTGATTGTCTCAGCTGTAAGGGATAGTCTGCAGATAGCAAGGAGAAGATTTCCCAGCCGCACCAGGAAGGTATTGGTAGCATGATATCTCTGAGCTCTCTCAGTGACAGAGCCTCCAGCGTTGGGTTGATGTAGGGTAAGGTGGCAAAAATAGGAAAACTTGGGGAAAAATATGTCAGAACCTTTGGGAATCTCTTTGGCTGTGTCTGTATGCCTAAAAATGTCCCGTCCCTGAGTACTGAGGCCAGCTGTTGTGAAGTGGCCACTGTCTGTGGTAGTAAATTTTGTCTCTCTCCAACAATTGTGGCTGTATCTGAGCTGCCTACCCTTCACCACGGGCGAAGGTTTTTTTCCAGCTGCCCCATCCTCCTGGGAGCTGGTCAGGCACAGTGCTGGTTGGGTTGGACCAATTTGACAGCAGGAGAATGTCCAGCAGTTTGCCAGTATACCTGCTATCACTTTGGGACTCTTCCATGAGTTAATTTACAGATCTGTATGTAATTTGTGCATAGTTATAGAGGTACTAAATTGACGTAATCTGTAATTTAGGTAGATGTTGTCCACGTGTCCCAGGTAGCTTCATTTTCTAGCTTGCTACATCTTCCCTTCTTCTGATGCAGGTCAGTTTTAGAAACAAAGACAAATGAGGCAGCCATGACACACAGAAAACGCTTCACATATTTCGTGGATTAATGCTTTAGAAGAAAAATGTGAGGGTTTTGCCTAGTTTTTTTTTAAATGTTCAGTTTTCTCATAAAGCCAAGTAAAGTACTGGTATATACTAGAGGAAATTGTGTCTTGCCTCTGAAAGTCTCTGTTGGAAAGTGAAAGAGAAGAGGCATATTATGCAGGAATGTACTTTGTTAATAATTGGTGTGATCTGGTCTAGCAAAAAGAATTGGTATTTGTGCCCATGCCTAACTTGTGCAGGTGCTCCACCATTTTTTGTGCGTCTCCTTACACTTAAATGAGTGTCCTGTTTGCTGGATGAAGAAAGGAGTTCCCCTCTGCTGTTAGGGAATCTAGATGGTTGTTACTGGTGACCAGGCAAGGAAGGTGAGGTGAAAGGGGAAGAATCACAGGCAGGAGAGAAAAGTCTGAGAGAGAATAGACACAGGGGATGGGAGGTATAAAATAGGAAAAAAGGAGAGAAAAATCTCACTTTGACATTTATTGATCTGGATGTCAAAATAAAAGTACAGCAACAGAATAACAAGGGAGAAACCAATAGATTAACGAAGCCATCTCTCATATTCTACGCAAATATAAAACCCCTAAGAAGCTATAAAAGGGATCGGAAAGGAGAGTATAGAGCAGCCTGGAAGCAAACCACTGTGAAATTCAAAAGGCTAAGAAACTAGAGACCTCCCGAGAGACGAATTACACGGGAAGGAGGCGTATAGAGTTCTTTACAAGCCATATGGGTAGTCCAGCGGCTGGTGAGGATAGTGTTAACTCTCCCAGGAGGAGCGGGGAAGCCACAGCTGCAGGCACAGGGATCCTGGGCACCTGTCAGGGAAGGAAGTGAGGTGGGGCCCGGCCTCACCGAACTGGGAATTGCGGTTTTCTCCCAAGGCGTTATAGCAGGAGCGTGTGTGCCCTGTCGTCCCCGTAGGCTTTTGTTGCACCACGGAAAAAGGCAAGGGCTCCTGGAGAAAAGCTCGTTACGCAGATTGCTTGTATGTGAAACTTGCTTTCACAAAGATGTTCTTTTGTTTGTTTTGCTTAGGCGTCGACTGTGGCGAATGAAATCCCTTTTGCAAAGTGTAATTTTTTTATTGAGTAAGGCCTTTACTTTTTTCTCTGTGTGTGTTCATGCAGTGCCTGCATAGATTTTGGAAAAAATATTAGTCTATCCAGCTATGGCTTGCCTAAGTTATAATGTTTTAGTTAAGTGTGGTGGCAAAATGGGTATCCGTTTCTTCTCGTCCTACACACAGAATGGTTAAAAATCTCTTCTTCCTTGTCATGCAAATATAACTGTCCTAACAGCTGTTACTATAGGGCAAGCTGGTTCGGGGGGAGTGATCAAACAGCCTTGTGTACCTAAACTGCAGTTCATTTTGGGTGCATGCTCCATCAAGCGTTCTCTCTTCTCTCGGTATCCTTGAAGCCTACACCTTTTCAAGAAGCTGCGGTAACGCAAAGGCCTTGTGTACACAAGAAAGCGTAGTGATTAAATTAAGTAGGTTTAGAGATCAGTTTAGTTAAAGGAGGCATTGCCTTCTTTGGACATTCTTGCTTCGGTTTAAAAGCACCTTGAAACATTAGCATAAGGTGCTTTAAGAAGGGTTTCAAGAAACCCTTCTTAAAGCAAAACACTCCAGCAGACTTGGTGTGTAAACAGCATTAATTAGTCAAATCAGTTGCTAAAACAACCCTCTCGGATACAATTGAAGGTTTTTAAAAGAAGTTTCTTCTCCTTAATGTTTCACTGTAGACACAGTAGAAAATTACAGATTCAGATAGGGTTGTTAGTTTTACCTTGATTGTACAACTAAGAATAGATTTGGCGTGTAAACAAAGGTTGCTAGCCCATCTCCCCCTCACCTGTCAGCGGTGCCAAATGCTGAATCAATCTTTGTGTATTTATGTTCTGAGGGGCTCTGCGTAGGATGATGGGAAGACAAAGCATCTTAAAAGTTAATAGGAATGTTGACAGTAAACTGGTTGCCACTTAATAGCTTCAGCTGAGAGATGAAGGAATATGTAATTAAATTTTACTTCAGCTGCTTTGATTTGGAAATTTATTGCTTTGTTCTCATGTAAAACACCAGGTCAATGTAGTGGAGTCACAGTGACATCATATGTAGAGTATTCTCTGACAGGGAGGATTTTTCTGAAGCAGCATTTGTGGAGAAATAAGTTCATTTTTGTCCATCCAGTTGAACAAAAAAGTAGCTCTTTCCAAGTATGTATGAGTAATTGCATTTCTTTATATCTAATTTACAACAAGCATTTAGTTTTATGACTTTTGTCAGTTTTAGAACATATGCACAACACAATGCATATTGAACATCCATTGATGTGATTTGTGAGATACAGTCCTTGGGTGAGCTTTAAAATATTTGAGAGTATACCTACCTACCATTTTGCACAAATAGAGTTTTTGTTTAGGATAAGCCAAGAGAAAGACTGACTGATTGCTATCGAGATGACCTGATTTGGCAGAGTAGGGAACAGGCTAACACAAACAGTAGTTCTACTGAAATTTGAATTTGTTTGGTTTTAGATGGAATTAAAGCTTGCTTTATGAAGAGTACTTCACGAAATGGGGATATTTTGAAAACATGCTTACTGAACAATGATCTGAACTTCTGTCTAGGTGTCTGATTTCTGTCAGCAGTGTTTCAGTGTTTGGAATAAGAGGAAACCCGAATAAGGTAGAGTGTGTGAAATGTTAACAAGGCTGAATTGATTATCCAAATTCAGAGAAAGATTGCAAAAAGCAGCTGAAGTATTTTTTTAATTATTGAAGTATCTCATGTCATAAAAACTGCAAGCATATGCTTTAAGTTAAATCTGTTATTCCATAGTTACTAGAAACAAGTCTAATTCTTTAAATTACATGGGTGCTCTCAGTAAGCCACTTAATTTTTACAGTGAAGATTCTTGTTTGTCAAACATGATTTGATCCAGTTTAGCTGACAAAACAGAAGTCTTTTTGCTGTGAGTAAGTGCCTGGTAAGATAAGATGTTTCAAAAATCCTGTTGCTAACCGCTTTAAATGAAGTTAATTTGTGTATGCTTGCTCAAATGGCAAGAAAATAGCTTGTGCCTGTGACTTGAACTATTCGCCCACTTGCTCTGCGGCTGTAGTCAAATCATCTGAGTAGCTAAGGTGGGCCTGGCAGGTGCTGTTGAATAGAAGTGGTAGGCGTGCTCCAGTTCCTCTGACTCTGAGCACGTTATCAGTAAAGATAAGCAGATTTTTGTCTTGTGAGCACTTAGCGTAAGTCACTAAATACAGCTTCTGTTGACAGCCTTGGCCAGTTCCGTTGGATGTTCTTGTACCTAAATATTTGCAGGATCAGAATTTATCTCAGTACATTAGTTGGATGTGCAGTGTTGGTTCAAATAGCGATTACGCGTCTCTCTCTGCATTATGCTTCTGAAATCAAGCTTGAAGTTATCTTTGTTTCAGAACCTCTGATTAACAGCTTGTGGAATAAACTAATGAGGTTACTGGAATTGTAAAATAAAAATATTTTTGTGACCAAATTTTTAATTTGTGCTTTGTAGGTGTATAATTTGTGCTTTGTAGGTGTATATACAGATCACTCTTTGTGCATATTTAGAGGATAAAAATGCAGTGAACTTACTTCAATATGTGCAAATTTCACCCCTGTAATCCTGGTTTGTTTTGTTTTTTAACCTGAGACTAAGCAGTGATTTGCAATGTCAGGTGTTATGTGCTGTAAATAACTCCCTAGGCAGATGTATTTACGCAGTGACTGATTTGTAAAATACAAGTTGCGATACTTAGAACACAGTAGACAAAATTGCTGTTCTTAAGTGGATTGGAAGGTAACTATTAAAATATGAAGCTACAAATGATCCTGAAATTGTATGTACTTATCTTTCAAATTTCACTGAGGATCTGCCTCAGAAGAATTTGGCCCTTGCTGTGTCTCTTCCTGTGTGCTACTTTGGTTCAGTATTCACTGAGGGATAAACTTGAAAGGATTGCTGGTGAACAGGCTACTGGATGAATTTTTTCTCTTGGATCCACATGATGGATTTTGGCACTGATAATCTGCACACGTGATTTCTAAGAATATTTCTCAGATTTAGAAATTGCTGATCAGCTGTGATACTGGTGTGTTTGCGCATCTAAGAGGAAAAATTGTTAATAATTTACAGTCAAGAAAATAAATGTGTTCTACCTTTTGGTGAATTTGGATGAACATATTCTGTAAATTATGTTTTGTTTTTCTTCACGTAAAGTAGTCTCTTAAATACCAGCTGGCAGAGAAGTTGCCAGTTGCCTTTTGCAGAACAGATGATTTTCCACAGCAGTTAGTTGATTCATTCCATAGCTGTCATTTTTCAAGGAGCAGATTATAGCAAACATTCCTAAAAGTAGGGATTTTCCTCTTGACCCTTATCAAGACTGAGTCTGAAATGACGGAAACTTGCGGAGCTTGTTGCCCGCTATGGAAGAGTTTCTGATTTCCAATCCCTTCTGTTTATCGCTCACGATACTCTTTGGGTTAGAGCCCATCTTTTCCCCTCCGCTCCTTTCTGTTGCCCTTTTAAAAGCACGAGTAAATCCCAAAGACATGGCGAGCTTTCCTTGTGCTTGAAACTGCCGTTTCTCTCTGATACACGTATTATTTTTCCCCAGCTCTTTTCTCTGGCGCAGCGGTTGCCTCCATCGCCGCCTTGTGCGTTAATTGCCGGGCCCGCCGGAGTGCCCCCCCTCGCTATGCATGCCTTCCTCCCTTTGACGCTAATGGAACTTAATCACTCCTGTCCAAGGGGAGCGAAACCACGGAGAGCCTGGGCCATCACTTTGCCAACGTACCTGATCCGCATGGGATTTTGTAGCTTGCCCCTGAACGCCTGCCTTCCTGCGCGGAAAGGGAACTTTGGTGTCAGTTTTGCTAATACTGGGCGGGGGTGTGTGTGTGTGTGTGTGTGTTGATCTTTTTTTTTTCTGCTGAGCTTCATGGCCGCGTCTTGTGCTTTCTCCGTTTCGACTAGCTACGATCGAGATGAATCTTATTTTGTAAATTCCTTTGGGGTGGTGGTTTTTTGGTTTATTTGGTTTTGTTTGATTTCGAGGTGGGTTTTTTTGTTGTTGGGTGGGGTTTGTGTGTCTTTTCTTTTTTCTTTGTTTTGTTTTTTTTTTGTTTTTTTTTCTGTTGTTTTTTTATTTATTTTCATTCTCTCATTCCTGGAGCAGTAAGGATGCTTTGTTGCTTTAAGGTGCTAGAGATTATACCTAGCTTTCGTGATTTTGGTGTTACCCATTCTTTAAATGTTAGTCCTTTTGTCAATTATGCATTAGTCTATTTGCCTTTCAACTTGACTGTTTCTTTTCAGGGATTTACAATATTGTTAAGGATTCTCACAGTAGATGGTAATGGAGAAATACTGTTAAGTAAGTTTGTTTAAGAGTGCTGATTAAGTAAATGTTTCTAAGTCTGTTGCCTTAAGGCAGTGTTTAAAGGGGCTTCATTTTCCTTCTTGTAGTAGAAAATGTAGTTTTAACGAACTTGGTTTTTATTTGTCAAGCACTAGGTTTTTCCTGCTTGATATGCTTAAGAAAAAAATGTGATACCCTCATTGTTCTTAATAAAAATGGATTAATAAATTGTAAGAGGATTAAGCATTTTAGCTTCTGGCCTTTACACTTAATTTCAGAAGATCCTTCTGGAGCCCCAGAAAAATGATATGCCAGTGTTTCGTGCTCTGCTTTTGAAGTACTGCAGTTTTGGAGATAGTTTCCAGGTAAACTAAATGGTTGTAACCTACAGGAGTGTGTCATTTGAAAATGTGTCTTTCATTAATGGGAGAGTGAATGATTCTTCCTTGTATTTAGGCAAATCAGTAATTTAGTGGGTAGGTTAAGTTATTCTCTAAATTGAAGTCCTTGAAGTTTTGCCAATTAAGACTTTGTGTGATACCGTAATTTACATGAGATCTTGCTTTTCATCCAAGGACCTTAAAACATTTTCCAAATGTTAATTAGGCTGTGCGGGGCTTCTCTGAAATATATAGCCTGTTTTTCAGAAATACAAACTAGTACTCAGAGTTGTCAAATGATGCTTTTAAGACTAACAAGAAATACTCTTGAATCTTAAGCCCTGCTTAAACTTTTGAGATAATGCTGCTGTTCAGACCCCTTTTCATAAACTTTAATAACTGAAGAATCTTCCAGCTTCATAGTGAGTCCCAACATTGTGCTTGTAGGACAAACCTGATGATTGTGATTGCGTGTATTCTTGTTGGTTCAAAGTATCTAAACAGTGCAAGGGTTGTGCTGTGGTCCACTGAAGTGATGGTTTTCATAGCGGGAGATGAAGGGTGTACCTGGGTATATGTTGCCTGCCCTGTGGCGTGTCAGGAGAGGGCCGGTGAGCCGCTCAGGAGCTGAGCTGGCGGGATCTCAGCGCTTGCAGTTTTGTTGGGAAATGGTCCCTGGAGTGAACTACATTTAAGACCAAGCTTAAATTTTGTCCTGGAACCAGCAAACTGGAACAATTTGAAACAGAGTGAGGGAATGAACTAATGGTGTACGGATAATCACATGTCCTGTGCTCAGATTTGTTTGTTCTGGTCCCCTTTTTGTTAGGCAGTGTAACACCAGGAGGTCCATGAGAGCGCTGTTTTTTAAATATCTCTAAACCTACTGGGGTAACCGATAAAACTTTTGATAGGGCCTTAGGACAAACTTGTCTAATGTACAGAACTTTATGTATGGCTTAATTCAGTTACTTTTTTTTTCTGGTTTCTGTAATTGCTTTTAAACAAAGTGTAGTATAATTTTTATTTTAAGCCCACATCTTGATTCTCAATTTGAGTTAGTTCTGAAATTAACTGTGCTTTTTTTAGACTGAATATTTTTTCAGGTTTGTAATTGTTGGGTCTTTTACTCCTTAGGTAATTAGTCTAAGAATCTACAGGGAAGATTCTGTCCCATGTCCAATGTGGAACTTTGTTGCCAAAATTACTAATTACCTGCAAAAGTTATTGCAGGGGACTCTGCAATTTTTGACAAAGCTTAAAACATAATTTTGGCAAGCACCTTTAGGTATTCAGGTTGCTGAGTAGCAACAGTAATTAAGACACATACTTACTTTTAAAAAAAAGAAGAAATAGAAAAGCACATGAAGCAATTGATTTGTCTCTTCAGTTTCAGTTCACTGTTAGGTTAACATTTCAAATCCTAGAAATGAGGTCTAAATAGAGGAAACAGAGGTAACTATAGTATCCTAAAATGTGCAGAATTTGTTAATAGGAACTTAATGCACCGCTATCTTTTTATCTCAAAAGCGTTATTTTGGGGTGTTTTTTCTTTTCTCTTTTTAAAATCACCTGCTCAGGTTTGTATGTATAATCTTGTATTTTCTGAATTGCGCACACACCACACTTGCCCAGTGCATGGAAGATCAGTTACGCTGCCACTACCTCTTGTGCCCGCGCTGAAGAATGTAATTATGCTGCAACAAAGCAGGCTCAAAGTTGTGTACCCATTTTCTGTATTGCATCTGAAAAATACTGGGAAGGAAGTGTGCTGAAGCATTAGAAACACTTAAGATAGCGTTTATCTCCCTTAAGGTTAGCCTTCTAACAGACAGGTGTTTAGTTTAAGCTGGTCATTTCTCATCCTGCTATAATGAAAGAGAGAGGTGGCATTATCAGTCAGTCACTAGATCTGCCTATTTTAGATACCTGTGTTAGACAGGGGTGCATGGCCTTGGCCTGAGATGTCTGTTTTTCTGTTCCTCCTTGCTGGAATGATAAGGGCGTATAGATGCCTAGGATCATACGAGATGCAGTTTGGATACTGTTGAGTTCAGAGGAAATACCTAGATTTTCCAAATAAGTAATTAGGTATTCTATTTCATTAAAACTACCTGTGCAAATGCCTGTTTACCATGGGAATTCACATAGCTGGTGTTTGACTTAACACTGCACAGTCAGATACAGTTTTTCTGAGTGGCGCTTGTCCTTTATGGGGCAGCCTGTTGGAAGCACGATTGCTGTATGCTGGATGTTTCTTCACCATTCCAAGCTTGGTGACCTTTTTTTCTGGTTTTCACTTTTCCCTGTTTTGGCAGGTTTGGTGGATCTTGATATTTTCGCGTTGAAGAATGGGTTGCAGGAAATAAAAATGACATTAAGGCACCCTCCCCAGAGATTTCCTGGTCTAGAAAAATGTCTATTTTGAGAGTCAAGTCCTTCGTCAATGGCTGAGATAAACTATTGCATAACTGGACAGCTACTTTGAAGTTTGTCCAGTTACGGGGATCCGCACAAACAGAGAGCTGATCTTCAAATAGAGCTGTGGAGGCATACCTGAAGGTGTTCCCTTTTCTTTCTCTGCTCCCCTTTCAGTAACTCAGCAGAGCTCTAGCATTAGACGTAGAGACTTTTAAAAGATGTTCTTAACTCAGTGGAGGGGAGGCCTGGCTCGTGTACTCTGCAGTCGCATTCACTTATGAAAAATAAATACATTCCTTTTTAGAAACAGGTAATGCTGTTAAAAAAGAAAGCATTAACAATTTATTCCTCAATAATAATTCTCCTTTGTATTATGTATTTCTTCTGTGACCTAGCACTAACTTTATCCTCTTAGCAAAAGTAAACATGCTGTGGCAAGAGCTAAACTCTTCTTCCTTCCAAAGAAAGGATGGTTGAAACACAAGAACTCCTTTTTATAAAAATAGTCAACATTTTATGCCAAAGAAGAGAAAACTCAAGACTTTCCAAAAAAAGTAATGCTACCTCCTCATCCTGAAAAGCAGATGGGAGGGAAAGAGCTCTTTGAAACAGCTGATAGCCTTCTGTAGTCTGTAAGGTGTTAGGTGACGTGGTTGGTGAGGTGGGACTCTGGGGTAGCCTTCTTTTTATTCAGTGCAGTGGAAGTGACTGATTATATACATCAGTATGGTAGTTCCAAAAACTGTCTTACTAAACCATAGAAAGCAAGTAACAGATAAAACTGTGTATTATTCTTTTTTGTTTGGTGAGTGCTCAGGTTTTGCATGTATAGACAATAATGATAAGTTTTCAAAAAAGGCTTCCTCAATATACGAATGAAAACCTTAGATAACTTTGACTTTTTTTTTTTTTCCTCATGAACTTTGCTTTTCTATATTGTCATTGTGTGCTTCCTGGAAGTTAGTTTTTGATCCACACTTAACACTATTTTTGTGTAACAGCTAGTAACTACTGTTTTCCTTTATTTAAAATTTGTTTTGGATTCAAGAAAGATATTATTTTGAAAACTGATCAAATATGTGAGTATTTATATATTTTCAGATCATTCAAGAGACTTACTGTTCGGTTCCAGAGGTCCAGAATCAAGAGTGGATGGAAACACAGAGCTGAGGCATGAAATTAAAATTGTATAGAAAAACAAAACAAAGTTTATGTAAAACAAATGTTAGGACATAACAGAAGTTGAAGAAAGACGACATGCCAGTTGCAGTCCCAGTTTAGCTTTCCACGTTGTTGCTTTCGGTCTTCTCTGGGCATTCATAGACACGTCTGTCTGTCTGTTCATCCATCCACCACTTACTTGGAACAGAAGAATCACTTTGGGTAACAAAGACAAATCTGTAAACTCTGTGTGAGTCTTCAAACACTGTATAAATCACCAACTGCATTTTATAGTTAGCATTTAGAAGAGAGCAAGCCAAGGACAGGAATTAGGCTTACATTGTCATTTGTATTTTAACTAAATGGCAAATATTTGTGAGTTTGCTTACAGAGTTTTTCCTGCTGTCGAGAACATATAGTCAAATAAGTACAAATGAACCCACCCCATTTCCTCAGCATTTTTGTACAAAATTTCTCATTGATAAAATATTAATTACACTATATTACCAGGCTATCTACACAAAATATATGGACAAAAAAATTTCTGACTGTAGCTTTGTTTTTTTTATTATTATAGGTGTTAGGAAGTGATGCAGAGCATGAAGTGCCTTACATGGCAATTTTAGGCTGTTGCAGTCATGTTGTGATGAAGGCTCTGATGAACCTGCCAACAAAGCCGTCATTTATTTATAGTGTTAGCACGTGTCTGCTGGATAGTGGACTGAGCTTCACAAACGCAATTCACATAGGCTTCCTCGTAGTTAAATAGTAATGTCTGCTGATGACAGGTTCTAGACCTGCTGAATTCAGCTACTGATTTCAGAACAAAATTGGGCTTTGCTGCTGAAGAACGGTCCCTTGCACTGCCAAGTGCCCTAGTCTGTGTTATGGCATTTGTCCATTTTGCCCTCTGTGCCTTATTGTAGGCTTAAAGAATGAGGATCACAATCCTCAAATGCAAATTCCTGCAAATGCTCTGTCTATAATTTTATAATTGGAGAAGATTACTACACCTGTATGTAGACTGTATATTGTAATTTTATTTTTTTTTTTAAGGTTTCTTTGACTTTTAGGGAAGGGTGAGATAGAGAAAATTTATTACATTGCAAATCTTTGAGATTTGGAGGCGAAAAGGCCCTAGGAGCAGAAAAACACCTTTTCTTAATCCCATCGAATTTTACTCAGATTTAGTTGAGTTTAAACAGTTCAGACACATCATTTCCCTTTGCTTGCTTATTTTTCTTGGGAAAATGGTGTCAACCTGCCAAATCAATGACTGTCCGTGTCTGTTCCAGGGAGGGGGTCCCAGGCTGCCACCGAAGCATCACTCTGCATTGTGCTGGGAGCTGACCGAGCAAATAGAGCAGTGTGACTTGGAGGGAAGCAAGTTAGTGAAGTCCTACCTCCTATCCTTAACTACATCCCCGCAGCCTCTCAGAATAACCTCTTGGGAGAAAAAGTTCTCACAATTCCTGGGAAACTTGGGGAAGCAGACAGCCTGGCCAGGCTTATTCCATAAAACCACAGTCTCAGCAACCCTTCTCCCTCCTTTGGGGGCACAAATATGTGGCATGGATCCCACCTCCAGGGTGGGAGTAAAGAGAGGGATGAATTGGGCCAGGGCTCCCCTGACTGCTGCTGGAGTTAGCACTTAGCTCCAGGGGCCATTTCCCTCTCTGGGATGAAAGCTTTCCTCTATTGCCAATTAATGTCCTGCATCTCATCTGACAGAAGTCTGTGCTATAATTTCAGGCTACAAACCCTGATGGTGGATGCATGGTTCTTGATGTCCATATTAGAAACTGACTTTTCTTTTCACTTTTTAAAGCAAAAGCTAGGAAATTACTTTAAAATAGCTTTTACCTGTTTTGTAACAATAGATAGTGGACGCATATTGTGCCACAATCCTCAATGATGTAGCAAATTATTTTGTCTTTAAAAATAGTCCTATAACAGAAAAGATTTAAAGTGGCTGTATATCTGTTATGTCTGAATTTGGGTTCTTTTACTGCTTGTTCACATGTAACTAACGAAGAAAAATCTTTTTTTTCCTAATCGTAGTACATCATAATACAAGGCCCAAAATAAGAAGCATGGTGCAGTGCTTTATTTTGTGGGAAAACTTAGCTTTCTTTTAAGATATTAACTTGTGTGAAATGTCATGGGAGAGACCGAAGAGCTTCAGCTCCTCCAAAGGGTCTGTTTCAAATGTACACTACAAACAAAGTCTAGGTAAAAGGAAAACTAAACATTATCATGAATCCTGCTGTATTTGCAAAACAACCTTAGTGTTATATCTGTTTCTTGCATTCATTAGTTAAGGTCTGTTGGCAGACCTTACACAGAAAACCATATGAGTTTTACCAGCGGGATAGTCTTACATTTTATAGCGATGAAATGTCTAACAATGGCTAGATACTTATCAGTTTTACAGAAAATTGTCTTGATGAATTAGGCTATCTCTTTCTTTTCAGAAGGAGTAGTTTTTAAATTCAGTTTTATCTAAATGAAAGGTCATCTTAGCACACAGTTCAGATTAGTTTTTCTTCCAAACAAAACACCATTAAATTTTAGTACTGCCAGGTATTCCTGTCATGTTATTGTGAGGAAAGACGCGATGTGACTATTTGGCTGTTAGAAAAGATGGTATCAGATAAGCTATTAAAGAGCAGAATGCACATTGCCAACCTTTTGTTATCTAGTTTCCCAACTGCAGTACAGTATCGGGTTCTGCCAAGCTGGCTTACGTTTTGCAAGCGCTCACCATTGACTTTAGTTATCTTTTCCTGGTAGTCTGCATCCTGCCACTTAGCTGTAAATGTCACATACTCTTCTTCATTCATGCT
This sequence comes from Sagittarius serpentarius, assembly GCA_034782735.1. Classification (NCBI taxonomy): domain Eukaryota; kingdom Metazoa; phylum Chordata; class Aves; order Accipitriformes; family Sagittariidae; genus Sagittarius; species Sagittarius serpentarius. The sequence continues at coordinate 4,037,744 of JAVKLA010000053.1, read as the reverse complement.
TCCTACTACGAATTATTTGTATTGAAATTGTATTCAGAAATATGCAAGCGTGCAGGAGAGAAATAAATTTTTTTCTACACATAGGTACTGTTGAAAAGTCTTTCATAGGGAAAAAATAAAAATACCCTTCTTGATGTTTGTACACTGTCTTGTGAGTGGAAAAAAGGGAAAAGATGCATAAGGAATGTCAGGATCTGGAAGATCCTGTTTTAATAGTAAGTGTTCTGATACCGTAAAGCATATTTCAGTGTGGACTAGGTTTTTTCCAGTTGTATTTGCGTAACATGTACCTAAATTTAGCTTTCATATTTTACCTGCAGGCGTTGGTTTTTCAGATGTAATCTGACCCTTTCTGCTTTAATTAAAAAGAGAGGACAGAAATAATAGAAATGGAACAGAAGTCAGCGTATGAAATGCCCCAAATTGTTAACATTTAACTGGTTGCAGGATGTGTTTCTTTCAAGTATACGATAGGGCGATCTGCTGACAGATTATAGTGCGAAATACACCATTAAACCGCCGCCTTGCTATTTCTGAGTAAAATTTTATTGTACATGTCTAAGAGAGTTTTGCTTTTTAAGACATTTTACTGCAAGTGAAATCTTGTTATATGTCCTTGCAGGCAATACTATGTAAGATTAGAAAAAAAAGTTATTTTTTTCAAATCCAACTGAAAGACAACTTTTAAACTGCTTCCATAGCAGGGAAGAAATTCCCTGCACTCAGAAGAAGAAAAAATAAAATCATTTTCTCAGGAAAGAAAACTGCCTTTACGTTATTCTGAAGAATGTCAAAGCCATAATATTCAATAGCATAGTGTACCTAACGTTCGATAACAGTGTACTGTTGACTGTTAAAGAAGCAAGGAGTGTTAGATGCAGGTGTTGGAAAAGGTACGTACATAGCTGTACCCGATACGTGTGCGCTAGTGTACTCTAGCTAATACTTACTGGTAGGAAATTATTCATTTATCTTGGGTAGCTACTTATCACTAAGTATTTGTTATGTTTTACAACTTGGTCAACTTTTTTTCTTGTGTCTTTTTTATAGTGACACAATTTCTGTTAAGGGTTTTGTTTTCTTTCCTTGTCTTTTTTCCCAAACCCAAGCTACCTTGTCTTCCAAACAAATCAGACAGAAGACCCAGTCAGGTGCTTTCTCTTTTTCCTGCTGAGTGCTGATACAGGACTTTTGCTTTGTTGTAGTATTTCACTGCTGAAGATGAGGGTGCTTCTGGGAGTTGCATTTTCGGAAAATACCTTCTTCAGTGGTGCGTTATTAATACCATTTGTACAGTGCTCCATGTTAAATTTCACCTCATTGATTATCATAATACAGAATTACTTCAGAAGTTTAGTTCTGCCCCAGTAGAAAATACCAAAGATGCCATTCCTGAAAGCTGCTTTTGCTTCACTGAGAGATGACTTTGCCAGATCAAATAGGCTGACAGGAAAAACACGAGTGAGCAGATCAAAACTGTTCATTTATCTGTCCATCATGTAGAGCCAAGAGATTTTTGCTGTTCAGATAACTTTACCACAAGTCACATCTTGTTATGTGTGCCTTTTCTGTGATACCCTAAACTCAAGGATCATGAGATTACTGTGAATCTCTACTGTCATTTCCTGTGCCATTCAGAAAAATAACACATATTTCTCTCAAGGCATCTAAACCAGCTGAAACCAGGTGCTAAGAATTTGCCCTGTCTTTTCAATTCAGGATTTATACAGGTTTTTTGGGGTACTTTGAAGGTCCAAAGTAGAAGGTGGTTAGAAGTATGTTGATCTTGACATGCAAAAGTCATTCCAGCTGGTACCAAACCTGGTCAGAAGTGGAATGGCCACATCTTGTGATGACAGCTTTTGTTGTCAACTGCAGTGTGCTTGCTGACTAGCTGATTTTCACAAATACCTTAACAAGTCTTTGGGTGAAGCTAAGTTCTTCTGCAAAATGTCAGGCATCAAGGACAGTCAACAGAAGCCAAATCCATGAAACGTGGGCTGTCTCCATGATGTGCTTATCCTGACCTCTCACTAGGCAGTGAGAATGAAAATGTTCTGTCAGTTTGTGTGTGCCAGTTAAATCATCCTATGAAACTGTCTTGTGTGACTGCTGGGATTGATTTTCTACATTTGTTAAACATCATAGAATGTTTTACAACAAGAATTTTGCTTAAATGCTACGGAGAATAAAGAACAGGTTTTCTGAAAGCACTGGAAGTGTATATTTGAGCTTAATGTTAAAAAACAACAACGAAAAAACCCCCTCTTGATTTGGTCAAATTTATCCTCTGAAATTGATGAGAGAGGTTCTGCATTGTCTTCAGAGATGAAGATTATTAGAGCAGCCTGTTATTCCAATTGCCCATGCTAGGTAGATGTTTTATCTCCAGCCTTCTTGAAATTGAGATGATTTGCTCTTCCAGAACATAATAATGTTACTATTTTCTTTGATCAAGAAACTGCTTGACTTTTGCTGGCTGCTACTTCTGGTAAACTCATGTAAGAGTCATTTTCTTTTCTCATGCTCTTTCCTAGATAGTTTCCGTTTTACTGCCTGCAAGGAGAGGCTTTACTCTTCTGTGGGGTCTGTAGAGCAGTGACAGTTGTTTCTCTTCCCTTTATATCTAGGGACTGAGTTTGTTTCAAATGCCGTGTGGCCATAAAAGGGGTATTTTCAATCAGTAATTCCCTTTTGTGACTGTCACATCAAGCACTTACCCTTCCTTCTGTCTGCTAAAATTCTGTCCATTGCCTTGCTTTCTGTTGTCTTAAGACGGCACAGGGTCTACTTGCAACTTATATTTTGTAGAGTGCAGAATACAATCAGTCTCATTCTTAGTGAACTTTAGGAATCATGTACTTAATATGTAAATTAATAAACCCAGTAATAATCCAGGATAGCTCAGTAGCTGTACCATTTTGCTGGAAAAAAAAATAGTGACTTGGCAGAGAGCTTTCTTTTAAAAAAGATTCTAAAGGCAAAAGGTAATGAGGAGTATTTAGCTTATGATCATTGGTGTTTTGTAAATGCCTTCCTAGCTCCATTATGCATTATTCTGTAATGGTGTGTAATGTCCAGTTTGAATTTTCCTGTTACCAGTTTCTGTCTGTTTGCTCTGTCTTTTGTCAGCTGGAGTAAGAAAAGTCACACGATCAATAAACTTTTTCTCATGACTATTTTATTGACGACCAATCATTTAACATTGTTTCTGTGAAGTTATATACGCTGACTTCCTCAGGGCTCTCATTGTACTCCTGAAAAATCATTTGCACGAATTCTTTCTGAACCTGTTCCAGTCTGTCAGCGTTCTGTTGAGAGAGCGTGTCTCAAAGCTGAACTACCTGTTCTGCCAATGGCCTGCTAAGTTTGTTTACCAGGTAAAATGCTTACTATGCTTATACACCATCCTTCTGTTAAAATAGCTTACGCTTTTTGGGCCATAATATCGCACTGATGATCATGTTTACCTGGTTATTCACCATTCTGCTAACTCCATGTCCAGTTGGTAAGTGGGTCATTAGCAGTTTATATTGTTTCTATCCAGCTGCATCCCCGGTGTACCCTGGGCTTTTCCCCAGCTCTCTCCCATGTGGTTTTCCATGGCTTGCCAGCTTGATAAGACACCAAGCAGGCTCTGTTTGATCCATGTGCCTAATGCTTCTCTGATGAGATACGCACAGTCTGACAAGGTGGCCGAGAACGGCCTCTCAGTTGCCAGTTGAATCAAAAGGCATGCACTGCTTCTTGGCTGCTGTTAGACCAAACCATGGGTTTTGAGGTTGCACGTCATGCAGACCCAAAGTCCTTTTGGGGCGTCTGTTTCCTAGGATACTCTCTGGCTTCCCATAATGTGACCTACATTCCTCACAGGTACGTGCATATGTGTGCGCATATTCTAAACACATGAGCCTTCTAACCTCCACCTGAGTTGGATGTTAACTGTTGTTTTGGAGACTGTTGTGGATTCCGTTTGGCAAGAAGTCCAGGTCACTCTGCATTTATGACCCGTCTTTCTCATTGCATGCATTTACAGTAGCCCCATGCTACTTGCTGATTTTTCGTAAATGTTTCTATATATTCTTCTGGTTGAAAAATAGTTATATAGCTTTAAGCTAAGACATAATTCTTGAAAGAAAAAAGATGCAGCTGAATGATAATTCTTTGTACTTAATTACAGCTTCTTTTGTTAAAAGGCCGTTTTAACAAATTTAATATGACTGATTTTGTCTAATGCTAGTAATATGGAGATAATTGCTTCAGTTGTGTATGGAAGAGACATTTAGTATCTGACATGAAATTGTGACATAGCTACCAAATTAAAGACAAAGTTAGTTTATCAATCTTATGTTAACGTAGAGATTTAAAAGTCTTAAAGTAATTGGTTTTATCTCTTGAGTGTAAGGTTTGTCTGGTAAGTTAACTCCTGCTGTCATTATGCCTTTCTTTAAGAATCCACTTATCTTCATTACTTTGCTAGTAATTTTAAGCTGTAGCTATCTGTATCTTGCTGTGCAGTAGGACTTCAATCATCTTGATTTAACATTATTATTACTATTTGGTAACATGAAGTATGTTATCAGTTAAATGCTCTTACAGAATTTTATTGCATGGTAGGAATTCCAGTAATAATGTCAGAAAATTGTACTCTCTGACTTGATATATTTTAAACTCATATAGGAGGGATGGCCGCTACTTTTGCATTTGTGGTATTGGGTTTGAAAATTGAGTGGTAGTGTTAACACGTTTTTCAAAAAACAGAAGTCTAAAGCCAAGTAAGCAAGGTCAGCTTCAAATTGGAAGTATCACAGAAGAAGTTTTCAGTAGGAATAGTGAAGGGAACATGCCATTTTTAAAATGGTTCTTGATAAATTACGGGAAGTTGCATCTGATAAACTTGATAGTGCCAGCAGGGTTCTGAATCCGGTAGCTTGACCAATTACGTGTTTCTATGTTAACAAAACTTCAGAGTGAAATCTTTTTATTGTATTACTAAGTGCCGTGTTGTTAAAAAATTGAACTTCTGGGTATTCCATGACAATTTTGATTAGATGTGTGACTGGACTTTTAATTTGGATACTATTGGACAGAGAAACTGGAAACTAATGTGGAGAAAAATAACAGGTACATTAGTTCATCAGTTACGTTATCATGTTTTATAGTTGCTGCTTTTACCCGCTCAGTGTTTATGTTTTGGGAGTTAAGTAAAAGGAAAATCCGATAAGATAAATTAACCCAGACCAGCGATTTTAATTTTAGTTCTATTTTTGAAACATGGATAACAGGAAAAACCATTTACTAAATGGAAAACTATGTAATTGTTAGGAGGAAAGGTTATTTTCATACTCCCATGCTGGAGCTAATAATATTCGATTCCGCACTTGAAGAAAACATATTTGTTGATCTAGCGACAATAGTCGCATATTAGTCTTTTCATGTTCGCACATGAAGCCTTGCTGAGACGAGGGGCTAGGGCTGCCCTTTGTAGGGCAACGCCGCCTGAGAAGTCCCCTGGGGCAGTGCTCTGACAGGTGGCCTGTGAGATGCCCTGCAATACCGTGTAGCTCTGTGCTGGGTCCTGGGAGACAGAGGATGGGCCGGTTATCACCATTAGTTAACCGGTAGTTAGCACTACTCTTTGTTCAGTACAGCCTGTGGAATGAGAGCAATGGCAGCTGCATTTTGCTTTTCAGGATTTTTGGTAGTACTGAAAGAATCCCTGCGGAGTTAGCAGAGTGCATTATTTCTCTGAGATGTTTGTCTCATTTTATCAAGATAATTCGTTTTGGTGCAAATCCAATAAATAATCTTGAGGCATCACAAGTTGCCGCAAATAGATTGGATCAGTCCAGTCACCCGGGCGTAGGACTGGGAATAGAAGTATTGGTTTTAGTGACTCGGAAGCTTTTTGGTGTTTTCTTCCAAATGGATGGAGTTGTTGCAGGTGGTATAATACGGATGCTTGTTTTGCAGGGTTTTGTTTTAATCTCTTAAACTCCACATTCCACAGATCTTTAATCTACTGTACTTTCTCGAGATTTGTAGGAACCTGGCAATCCTTTCCATCCAGGTTTGGACTCTAAGGTTGTAGCTCATTTTCTCTTAGTCCCAGAAATGTGATGTACCCCTTTGAAAAAGCCAAACAAGCAATCAGAAAAATATCCAACCCCCAAATCCCTCCTGCTAACTTCAGATCTGATGCCTTAAAAATCTCCAGAATCCTTTCCTGTCCTGCCAGATGTTCCTCCCATGTTTTATGAAAACAAATGAAGTCATTTTAGCACATGAAGTTGTCTTCTGTTCTCAAACTTTGGGTTAGGTCATTTACTGCTCTCTGAAGTGTCCCTTGTGCATTAGTGAATTTCTAAGACATTCATCAAAATTAAAAGAGTTTTTAGGATGCCACAAAGACAGTTTTCTGTTATATTCACAATCTAGAGCTAGGTTTTTTCCTTTTGTCTCCCATGAAAAAAAATAAATCTTAAGTCCCGTAGTACAGGATTGTCTTTTTTTTCTTTCTTTCAAATTATGTCTTGTAGATTGCGTGATGTTTTTTTGTCTATCTCTATTCTGCCTTCTACCTCTTTAGATGTTTGTTAGTTGTAAGACTAATATGTCTGTTCTGCAGCTGAAAATTAGTATGAAATTACTAAAAGATTCTGCTGATCCTTTTCTACTGATTGTATTAAAAAGCTGATTATCTTTAAAATACTGGGCTTTTTTCCTCTTGAAGGATAGAAAGAAATGTACTTTCAGAACTAGACAAGTGCAAGATTAATTTATGAACCACAAATGTCAGTGATTTTCATATCCGTGAAGGTGCTTCTAATTGACGCTTTTACAGATTAATTTTTATATGGCATTTGAATGAATTCTCCACTTAGATGTATTTATACCAGTAATAGTAGTGTTATGATAAACTTATTTTCTTTTTGGGAGTCGTGTTCTTGGGGAATAACTTATAACTGAAAGGCACCGACTTTCACAATAGGAGTGTAACATTATAGCTCTCCAATACCTGAAGCAGTATTCATGCTACCAATCCACAGTCTGAAATACTGTTTTATAATCCTTCCTAGAAGAGCTTCAAACAGATGAATTTGTATAAAATGACAGTCTGTGGATATTCTAGTTGTGAACAGAAAATTTAAAGTTGAGGTGACTGACATTCCTTTCCAAACCTTGGGAGTGGCCCAGGGTCGTTCACTTGAAATCTTGTCTGTCCCAGAATACACCACCTTGTTTGAGCACTCTCAGATCCAAAGACCAGTGGGTTGGCTGGCTTAAACAGCACGGCTTCAGAGCACTGGGTAAGCAAATCCTTCCATTTTGTCCTTCACTTGGAACTCTATTTTCAATTACCCTTGTGTTAACTCAGGGAAACACTTAAAATGAGTATGCGTACTGCCACAATTTTTACGCGAGAAATGTGGACGTTTAGGATTATGACTTACAGACTAGGATTCGTATGACAAGAGATACTGGGTAGAAGGAAGTGTGTATTTTGTGTTTGTTGGTGGTTTTGTTGTTTGTTTGTTTTTTTTTTTTTTTTTTTTTGTTATCCCACATGGAGAGCAAAATTCTCTCAAATATTTACAGGAGTATGCCTTTTGATAGTATAGGATTTTTTGTTTAACATTTGGACATCATGCAGTAGGCAATGTTTTATACACACTGTAATAATACATATGATCTACTCAAGGGGTAAGTGATACAGCAACATGTTTTCTGAGCACAGAAACTGGTCAAGTGCCTTTCCTGTGATTTTCTGCATATTCATGTCTGTCTATGAATCGTTTGCTTTGAAAGCATAAAAGAATAAAGAATAAAGATCATCTAGGAGTTAAGGAACCTATTAAAATTTTCTGTTTCCTAAAACCTTAATAATCGAGGAAATTTTAAATATTAGACTCTAAACACCATAAACTAAATAGCAGTCCACTGAAAAGAGTAATATTTAATTTGGCATATTTGTTCTGAATGTTAGCTATATTAAGTATTTGTATTTTCTCTGAGCTTGAAGGAAGCTTAGTATTTGCAGTATCTTGTGTAATTCCTATTTCCAGAGATATATTAAGAGGTTATTTGAGGCCACCACTGTGGTGCTGTCAAAAGACACACCCCTCATAGCCAGCAGATCATGCTAGCCCAGGGTGAGCTGGCTAGAAACATCATGTTTGGCTCGCGTCCTTTGTTCCAGCTGCTGAATTGTATTAAAAGACATCTAAAAATACTCTGAGACTAATTTAGGCACTAACATCTTTATTAATTAAAACCCAGAGATATTAAAAACCATTAAAAACTTACTATCTGCCTTCCCCGCGTTCATGCAAACAACAGCTGTAATTAAGACTGTTGCAGTTGCAATGGGAGAAGCGGTATCTGCGAGTGGGATAGCAAATGGACCACAGTACGCTGTTCCTGCTAACATATGGCCTACTATTATAAAGCAGTTTAAGAAATCTGGTGGTAAGCAGTACATAAGGAGCTGCAGTGGCTTAATGAAGGCAGGAAAAGAAGAATAATAGATGTCAAGAAAAAATCAGGTTCTCTTATTTGGATTGGCCCTTCAGTGTTTCTGTTTGACATAGAAAGTAAAACTCCTTACAAAATGAGGACCAGCATGAGCCTGACTTTCTGGAAATGGGAAGCTTAACCAAGGTATAACTGTTTGCTTTCTTTTAAGATTTGTGAAATTCTTGAACTTTTACATAGCTACCATTTCACACAAGTTCGTCTGTAATAAAATCCATGGGACTCAGGTGTTTTTCATTATTGGATTGCTTTTTTCTTAATTTGCTTTTGGTACGTTAGTCTGATAATCAGCTGTGAACAAGTAGCAAACTCTCAGTCCTTATGTAAAATACCACTGTAAGTATGCACAATTTAACGTAATCAATTTTGTGGCAGCTTGGGGGTGGCAATAGTGGTTGCAGCCTCACAAGTTTGGGGATAAAGACAGTCTTGCAAAGAAACTTTAGGGACAGGAGAAAGTTGAAGCCGTGTATTTTTTTTTATCGCCCTCTTCCCTGACCTCCTCTGCTGAAATTCTGTTGATGATACTTGAATTACTGACGGTGCCAAAACCTAGGAAGTGAGTAAGTTTGGACTGTGTGCAACATGTATAATTCTCTTCAGAATGGGGCGGCGATTCCGCTGGCTTGCAGCAGAGTACTTGCAAAAGGCTGATACTCTTTACTGTTTAAAAACAAGGATTTAAAAAAGCTTTCAGCAGCTACACAGCACTGGTTTTCTATAGCAGAATAGTGTTTTTCAGGAGGGAACAAATGCAAAACTGAGATGAGGTTTCATTGTGTCTATCAAGAGGCAATATACTAGAACGATTGTATAAATTTTGCCTCAAGTACTATCGTGGCTAAAATTGCTCGGAACATTAAGCAATGTAAGATTCAGACGTATGGAGCATTACAGTCTAACTAATAACTTGATATTAGGCATTAGATAACCTCAGTGATTTTCCACTGTACATTTACTGGTGCCTCACTAACTCTGAGGATATTTTTTCAGTTTCTGTTTTACTTGCTGTGTCCAAAAAATAATTAGCAGCTGTGCAGATTCTCCATGGGAAAAAAAGACAAAACCAAAAACCCCTTAAATTACAAATGTTGGGAAAAAAAACCCAACCAGTATTCAGTAACAAGCAAGCAAAATAGTTGTGACGAATGGGACTCATCATTTCTGTTTTAAACCATGACGTGAATTGGATGATACAGAGTAAAACAATCACGGTTCAGCTTTTTAGCTGTGTTGACTAGAATTTGTACTCCGGTAACAAAAAAATGGGGTAGAAGACATCTATTGAATATGCGGACAGGAATATGGAATTACGTTGGTCCAACACCCAGAACTTGCTGTATTAAGCACAGGATCACTGCCAAAAAAAGCAGCATTAAAGAGCTGTTTCGTCCCTTTCCTTGTCTCTTCCACAGAGCCAGGTCACCGAATGATGTGCTAAAAACCAAGACGGAGTGACTTAAGTGAGGTTCATGACAAAAATGAAACAGGAAGCTGCAGCTGATAATGGAAATCACTTCTGAAGCCTAAATAAGGGTTTATTTATATACAGTTTAATAATTCTCCGTGTTTAATTTTAAGACAGTGCAAATGGAGCAACATTTATTTCATGTGGTATGATGAGAACCTTGATCCAGAATGCCAGATAATCCCTCAGATATGCACTTTCCTTTCTGTGCCATTTGGCTTTCTGTATAAATCTTTGATTGCATTTAATGATTATTCAGGGATTTTCTGTTTCAGAGGTACTACTTTAGCCTACTTCGGATTTTATGTCTGTGAGCAAAATGAAATACTTTTTTTTTCATTTCCCAAGGATGAGGAAAAAGGTACAGAAGGAGAGGATTTCCACATACATCAGTGCTGCTACACTATAATATTAATGTGAGATGTTTATTATATTCTAATGCCAAGTTTCAACGAAAGCGTTACTGTATAAATATGTGGCCTCTTAGTCTCATAGCAAAACAGAATTACTAAGGGAGTTACCTCATTTATTACCGAGTTCTTTATACACTTCTACACCACAGTAACAACCTGTAGTGCTAGCGGAAAGACATTACGGTTGTGAAATTTTGTGAAGACTGATATTTCCAAAGTGAGATATCTTAGCGAAACAGTAATTCCCGAACTTTTTTGGTAAATTAACCTTCCTCTGGGTTGCCCTCCAAATCCCCAGACAGCTACTGCTGCTTGCCCCTCAAGGCTGCTGCGCGGTGCCTGTTACAGTGGGATGTTAAATTGAAGTTGAGACCAAAACAGGTTTGTCCCACACCCTCAGTAGTCTATTCAGGTGAATTCTGAGTGGTTTATTATTTTTGTTCTCCATACCTGAGAAGGATTTTATTCTCTGAAATCCTTACTGTTCAATAATACCTCCATTCCACTGAATGGGTTGGAACTTAACTTTTTTTATTTTATTTTAAGGACTGGAAAGTGGAAAAGCATATAAAGAATTTTATCTTTATCCTCGGAAATACAAACATTTAGGCAAAGTCTGAAATTATCTTGGTCTTTCCAGCTCTTCCACCTCACTATAAATTTTTTCTCTCACTCAACAACAAAAAAAAAAAAGAAAAAGAAAAAAAGAAAAAGGTGGCTAAAATTAAATAATCAGTAGCTGTTTGCCTTCTGCATGGTAATGATCTTCCTAGTACTCACATTCCTTCGCCTCCTTTCCTCCTCTTTGTAGCTCTCTTCCATCGGCTTAATTTGATTTGATTTCCTTGCTTCATCCAACCTCTGCTGCTTGAACCTGGGTACTTTTTCTTAACGATGGGAGAGAAAGCACGGACCAGATTTGTAGTCCTGATGGTGTTTGCTCAAGAACGTGTATCTCGTAACTTCCACTTGGTGTTGGTTTGTTCCCCTGGTACCCTTTCTGTATGACAGTCATGTGGTGAAAGTTTCCATGCTTGTTGACTGGTCAGGGTGCAGATGCCTAACTCCAAACTCCTTGAAAGGTTTTCGTTTGCAGCTACCTAGCCTGTAAAGTGCCTCTGTCTTCACTGGGTTGCATGATTTCTTGCTTAAGTGAGCTTTACTAGTAACGTTGAAACTCCACTTGCTCTTCCCAAGTTGCCCTAACATGCGTTGGGCTGAAGACTACAAGAACTGCAAAACTCTAGGAAAGAAAATGAACTTTATTTCCAGTATCTGGTGGTTTGTTTGATAATTATGCTGCAGTTTCCTACCTTCAGACCGTGCTGTTACCTTCCTTCTTTTCTGAGGCTTTGAGACTGAAGCATCGAAGTCATCAAACTAGAAACTGATTTGTGTTTTAAACAGAGAGTACTATGCAATAACACTTCCCCTGTCCCCAAATACCTTCATGTGGGCGAATCTATATGTGTAAACTTCTAGCTCCTTTTTTACCTTCTGGTTAGAAGGAAGATAGTATTTCAGCACTGCCAAGTAAAACAAGAAAATGATTTTTCCATTAATAACCATGCTGAACTGATTGAATTCGGTTTCTGGGATGAAGAAACTAATACTGTGCTCAAGTGATGCACAGTTGTTTCATGATGATGAAAGTATTACTTTAATTTAAAAATACCTAAGTCTGCTCTGGGAAAAAAAATGTTAAATCATGTGGAAAAAGTTATGAAAGGTATGGTACTTCACTTATAAAATGTAATTTATTTTGTGAACCTAGAGAAGCTATTTTCACCTGAAGTTTAGGCAGTATGAAGAAAACAAAAAGCTGTAAAACATCAGCCGTATTTATACAAAATTCTGTACAAAGTAGATACAGTTGATTAATATGGGTGTAAAGGCAAAGAATAAGTTAGGTTTAATCTTTTGGCTTGTACCACGCATTATCAGTTACTTGGTAATTCACTTGATTTGCTGGTGCTCTTCTGTTTTCTTGGTGTTCAAATGAAAATGTCTTAAGGCTTGCATCTTCGGGGAGGCCTTGTAGCAGCTGCTGTGTCTGTCTCAGCCCTAACAGCTGTTTCACGTAGGTGGCATGCTCAGACTGACAACTTTCTTTCCAACAAGGATTTTTCTCCATTCTTCTATATGCAGCTTATTTTTAAAGTTATCCATTTGCCCATTCTTTAAGGAATAGGATTAACTCAATTCTGTTCTTAATTCCTATTCTTAATTTTAAAACGATGAGTTTTGTTCTTTCTAGTTTTATACATTTATGTATTTTCTATATTTTTAAAAAATTTCACTTTAAGAGTGATAATCTTGCCTCATGGACTCTGTTCTTTCTACTGTAAGAAAGCTTAGCCATATAATTAACTTTGTAGATCTTGACCCTGAGGCTATTCACAGGATAATAGAGTTTCAAAGTAAAATGAAGATGAATATTATAGCATCATAGTGGTCATACAGGGCTAACTGGGGTAATTATGAACGTTGTGATGTTATAGATGCGAATTCCACCCCCCCCACACCCCCCCAGTGTATTTTTCTGACCTCCTTAATACAGCTAGCTATAGCAGAAGTAGTCAGCATTTGCAGGTGACTGGGGACAGCAAAAAAACACCATGACCCATCAGCCCTCTTTTCCTATGCCAGAAACCAGAGTCTGTTATCACTAAATGAAAGGTCAGCAAATACTGGGGCAGTGGCTTCTGCTAGGGGTGACATGCGCCTGTCCCAGGAAGAGGGAGAAATATTTCCCCCGCTGCCTCTGTTATCCCAGCGGCCGAAGGAGTGACAGACCCAGGAAATGATGGCACTCTTGCATGTGGTTTCGTATAAAGCAGGTCAGCATTTGTTGTGGTAAGAAAAATTAGCTGTCATTGCCTTATATTTTTGGCAATCATTGATCTTTCTGAGAGCCACTGGTTTCTTGGTGTGGCTTTCCTTTCAAAGTGATTGATAACTGCTCTTAAGAAAGGCTTGTGTTTCAAAAAATGTTTTTTACTTTTGACTCTCTCTGCAGTCGAAGCACTAGAAATAGTAGAAAGTAATAATAGAAGAAGTTAATAGGAGGATGGGTAAATGGATCTCTTTCAGAGTATTTCTCTGTAGGTTTGTTTTGCCAATATCTGGCTGGAGGCAGTGATCAGTGATGAAGAAAGTTCTTAGAGTAGCTGCTTGTTTTCCCAGTGTAGCGTGCAGACACCTTTACTGTTTGCTTAGCAGTGTCCTCTGCATTCAGTTCAGTGGTTAAGCCATTACATGAGGAATAGATTTTACCAGTTACAAAGTGTGTGTGGTGGTGATGATGATCTTGCATTAAAAAAAAAATAGTTACTGAAAGTCAGGAAGCTTGGCCACATTGAACAGTTTAACCAAGAACCAAACGTTTCACAGAGCTCTTGCATTGTTAAAGAGCTTGTCCTCAAAATACCATTCAGTAAGTTTCGGAGTGAAGCTTGACCTTTTACCTAAAATTGCAACTTCTGTCAAAGTTGTCTTTGCTTTCTTGAAGATCTTTTTTTTGTTTGTTTGTTTTGGTACTAATTTTAAAGGAATATGAAAACTGTCCCTCAAAAAAGGAACCAGAAAAAAATGGAATTGAAAAAGTCACTACAGAAAAAAATGGAATTGAAAAAATCACTACTTTCAAATTAAGAACACAGTAAAAGATGTAGTTAGCTCAAAGGAAATGGACATTTGTAAATCAAGATTTATGCTGTGTCACGGAAAAACATCTCTAGCAAATTAGTATCCCCTTTCACAAAGATCAAGCTCTACAAATGCCTCTTTTGGTAAGTGAAGATCTTACGCTGATAAAGGGTGTCACAAATACTCCATTTTCCTTGAGAGTATTGCTTTGTATGGGAGATGTTTTCTGCTCTGAAAAACTTGGAATATGCCCCAGTGCTGCACGCCACTTAACCTGTAGCCCATGTGTGCTGTGATCTGATTGCCGTGTGCCTGGGAGGGATGTCTGGAACCAGCTGGCTCTATGGGATGGGGGATGCCTCCCCAGCAGTTATTTGCCTTCCCCCATCTTTGGCTCTACAGCTGTTTTTTGTGTCCAGAGTCAGGTCATACCTGGTACTTTTTCTGTCCTAGTTGGGTCAGTTTGGTAATGACATCCTGCAGAGTTTGGAGAAGAGGGTGAAGGAGCTGCAGTGAAATGTTGCGTACCACAGATGGGGCTCCGCAAGTGTGAATTGGCCCCAGCAGAGATGTTGCCTTGCCAGCACCCTACCTGTAAATGTGAACACAAGGCAAAAGGAAGGAAAGAAGCTAAAAGCATTATGTGTGGGGAACATAGGGGAAGTTTCTGAGAGTGGGTGACGTGAGACAGTGGTGAGTTGCAGGTAGTGATGTCAACAGGGAAACCATGTCATCGAAGATTTGAGTGAATTGCATGAAAATTTGTGCTTCTAAGGCTACATCACTGCCATACACAAGCTAGTTGTTTTCAGGATAACTTTATGTATGCCTATGTGAGCTGTTGTCAAGAGATGCCACATTCAAAAGAGTGAAGGAATGTGTTTCTAAGAGGTATAGCGTCTGGAGATGTTTAAAGTATTCTGCCATCATTGTTCTCTTGTCTGATAGAAGTGGAAATGATATATTCCTTAGGGAAAATGGTGGCTTTCTGGTTAGGAGTTTGAAGCAGGAGTCTTGAAAACTAGAATTTGTATGAGTGTTGATGGACTTGCTATTTTACATAATTTACTTTTACAGTGGGTAGGAACATGGAAGGAGGCAGTTGGAGGTGTTATATCCCTTTTCAGGTGTGTCTGTGATCTTTTTCAAGTAAATCAAGAGGTTTCACTAACACTTGCTCATAGTCATGCGCAGATTTGAAAATGCTGCATGGTGAAATTAATCAAGTAGCTAATTTCTTGTTTTGATGCGTCTGTGAAAATAGGCTGCCTTGGTCTTCTATTTAATGTTGTTAAAGTTTTGTTTAACTTTTTTTTGCCGTCATATTTTTGTTCAAAAAAACCCAAACTGATTTGGGTAATTATCAAACACTTAGTTAAATCAACTTCAATTTCAATTAGTAAATTTCATTTGGAAGTTCTGAGCTCTGTATGGTAACACAGAAATTTATCACATGGTTATGGCTGACGGTATGGCACTCATGATGAACAGTGATAGAAAGAGTTCAGGGTATGGCATGCAGTCTTACGCTTGTGGTTGCACGTAAGATCTATTGCCCTGTCTTGTTCTTATTGTAATGATTTCTAAGAAAAGTGTATTGCACCTGAAAATCTTGGAAAGACCGAACTGATCTGAAGATAGTAGGAATACAAAATCAGGTTAATTATAGCAGTGTAAATTGCCTTCCTTGTAATGAGGTGAAATTGTTTTTACTTGTTTAGCTCTAAATTTTCCTTTTTCTATTCAGAGTTAGAGGCAGTTATGTAAGCCGTGAATGGATTGTATGGGACAAAATGACTCACCAAGATCGACTATAATGCAGATAGCTGTGTTGTTATGGGGAAGTACTCAGTGACTCAGCTATAGAAGAGGCTGCTAATTGGAACCGCTGCACACGTGGCTTTAGATGAGTATCTACCCTGAACCCTGGGCCAACACACTTCTTGGCACCTCTTGCTGT
Source organism: Sagittarius serpentarius (assembly GCA_034782735.1). Taxonomy (NCBI): domain Eukaryota; kingdom Metazoa; phylum Chordata; class Aves; order Accipitriformes; family Sagittariidae; genus Sagittarius; species Sagittarius serpentarius. The sequence goes on along the minus strand of JAVKLA010000053.1, from coordinate 4,021,720 downwards.
GCGAATTACTGGTCAGACTTTGAAAAGCGCTGGGTGTCCCACCTCCCATTGAAGGACGTTAGAGGAGCTCTTCAGATTTCGATTTTGCCTTGCAGTAAACTCTAATATTTCTGTTGTCCGTTCTTGGCAGCTTCTGTGAAGGAGATGAAGAATAAACTTCCTGTGCTTTCCACTCCCAGTAGCGTACCAAAATCTGAGGCTTTGCTTTTAAAGTGCCTTCTAATATTGCTGTAATCCTTCCGTTGGTATCTTCTCAGTACGGGAGTAGTCTCCCTGTCACAATTCTGCATCTGCTCACAGAGCAAGGGAATACCTGTGTGGCTGACCACAATTTACATCTCGGTTTGAGAAAGTCTGAGCAAGAATTTCTCTCGTCTTACTTTCACAAGCTTTCCAAATGTGGGGAAGTTGTGCCCGAGTTGGACATTTTTTCTAGCCTCCACGGTCATCAGAACAGGTCACGTTATGAAAACGGTCTCCGAGGGCGTCGCTCTCTTAGAGCTGTCCTTGGTAGCTGGGTGCTCCTGCCGTATCCCAAGGTCGAGCTGGTTTTCTTCTGCTACGCTGCTGTGCTGTAGGGGCGAACACCAGCCGTCTTTACATAGTTGCATTTGATGCTTTGTTGCTAACATCGGTGTGAATACTACGAGGAATATATTTTATCAAAAAATGGCTGTTTGTGAATTGAGTTTTAAAAATTAATAACTGTAGGACAAATTCCGAAGGTAGTTTGATGTAGAGAATGTTGTTATTGCAATTACAAGGAGTATACTCTCCTATATATATTTGTCAGACTTACGTGCTAATTGATATTTCAAATCCCAGAATGAGCCATCCTACTGCGTATCGCGGCCCCATGGATTTTACCACATGATTTCTTTCTTGTTCCGTGGACTTCTGACCATCTTCTAGAAAGTAATGAAAGCCTTTTTTGTCCTGTGTATGCTAATCGATTCATACCGTGTGTGTACATCCCTATGCTTACCATCGTTTTCATCTCCTTTTTTAAAAATTATCTTTATTTATTTATTTTTATTTCCTATCCTTAGTAGCATATTTTATTCCTTTAGAATACCGGATATGGTCTTGTTGGAAGAGTGTAGATTAGCAAAGAAACCTTTGCAGATGAACCTTAATTATTTAGGATAAAATAACAGTTCCTGTTACAAGTAGTAGAATGTAGCTGTAGTTCGTGTGCTTGATCTGTATTTTATAGATCATCTTATTTTTCCTTTCCAGTCACATTACTTGTGTGATAATATTAAGGTGTGTTTCTCTGGATGGGAGACATCTTTTACAACCTACTTTTCTCTTTGTTTTCATGTTTGTGAGCTGATTGTTTACATGTAGCAAACTTAGCTGCTTTACATGGCAGTGTTTTGTCTTTTAATAAAATAAGACCTTTTTGAAGGTGATGTTTGACTGAGGGCTTTGAGTTGTGTGAAAGAACAACTGCATTTGCTGGTGAATAGTATTTTGTGTTTTAACAGCTCCCCATAAATCCTTCCCCACTGTTACAGAAAAACAAACAAAAACCTTTTACTGTGTAATCAGGTTGTGTCCATCTTTCTGAAACTGATGCATGTATTGTCTCTGTTGAATTTGTGTAAATGCATAATGTAGTGGCCATATAAAACATAACTACCACCCCCCAATAACAACAAAGTTACGTGAAATTTGGTCTCACAGGGTATATATCTCTTTATCGAGTAGTGGACAGAAAGATCCATTTTCTTTTTTATTAAGAACCTATATATAATAAAAGATATTTGAAATACTTTCCCCCTGTAATTAATGTCTCAGGTTTTCAACAGATTTTTTCCCAAGTTTATTGTCAATCTTGCATTTTCAAATTAAATGAAAAATCTGCCTGTAAACATCAAGTTTTCCTGATCACCGAATAGATAGGATAAGAGATAATATGAAGCAACCTGAAAGTAGAGGTACATTAAAGTTCTGTTTGGATCATATTGAAAGTTCTTCCATCCTTTTGTTTCTCTCTCTCTCTCTCTTTTTTTTTTTTTGCATGCTAAGTGAATTGGTTATCAGATTCTTGTTAATTTTCTGGATGAAATTTATGAATTAAGTATCTGTGAAAAATGAGGGAGGTGCAGAGCTGAACAGGTCAATTCTGTCAGAAGTTCCCTAGAGAGAGCTAATAAAGCTCTTAATCCTAACATGCTCTTAGCAAAGTCCTTAGCATCATGCCTTGCATACCCAAACAATCCTCTGCTTGCTTTCTGTAAGGTTAAAACTGGTGTGTGACATGATGAAGTATACAGAGTGACTTCTTCAAATAGTTTCAGGCCATAAAAATTTTAAGGCAGGAGATAAAAATACGGTCTTCTCTAGTTACAAAGTAGTTTGACACTTATACAGGCATTTAGAACAATTAAAGGATACTTTTAACAGTTGTGGGAGATACCTGGTTTTATTTTTTTTGACAATTCAAGTGGGGTTGTGCTTCAGGCTTTGAAGGGTGGAATTTATATTCAGTGCAGACCTTTCATTGGAAAAAAAGGTGAATTTTAAAAAAAGCAGTTATCACCTCCCTTTTTGTCTCAGTTGCTGATTGTTTGGACTATATTGAAATTAAATAGCATCAGTTAACTGTTGTTTCTTTTGCTAGGTATATATCTTCCCAGTTGCACTGAAATTAATTCAGAAAATCACAGGTTTATTTCAGTAAAAGTAAAATGGCAATTACTACATTGTTGCTGAAGTCAAATGAGTTAATTCTATCAAGGTTTCTGCCTTTCATCATGTTTGTCTTTTATGTGTTTGTCTTTTTCTGCAAAACAGAACTGCCTTGTGTCAAAAAAACAATGGCCTGAAGAAAGCTTTGAGCTTTCCTTTATACTTTTAAACAATCAATCATATATATTTCTTTCCTCAGTGTTAACTTGTATTTAGTTAATACGTTAGAGAACTTAGCTCCTATTGGTCACACAGATTACTTGTTTGCAATTACGTCAAACTTGCATCAGCACTTATGGTTTTATTACTGTGGTTATATTATTGTTAAACTTAACCTTGTGCTTGGTTGCTAATCAAAAACTAGCTAGCAGTCCAGATGTTTAACAAAAATAGCATAGCTTTGTTTTCCTTTCTAACTCAACAGACAAAGTTACTATACCTTGCCTGAACACCGAGGTATATTTTATGTGTGCGCACACAAATTCAATGCATTTATGTCAGACAAATTCAGGGGGTTTAGTCTTTGGTATTTGTATTTTCATGGCAAAGTGAATGTTACCACAGTGAAGTGATAAAGATGCATCATCAAGACTAGAGAGGATATTTTCCACCAATTTTTTTTCTACTTTACTATTTTTCTGAAGTTTGGTTTGCCTTGGGTTTTCATATTTGTACATCAGTATTACACACTGAAACCAAAGTGACTTCTGCAAATGCATTTCTGTCAGTGAGTTTTTTGCGTCATCTATTGTTAATTCAGAACCTTCCTTTTGTAACTCTCGGTATTACCAAGAAAGAAAAATGGGCTTGCTATTAAGCTTTAGCACTTCCTTGAGCCTGGTGTGGGCAACCTGTGTGACCTCTGCTAGGGCACATCATGTCTTTGTAGGCCGAAATGTTAATAGTTTCTTCCCCCTCCTGTTTTCTGTTTTGTTTATTAAAGTTTGCAGTCTTTCATTGTGCTTATACAGTGGCCCCTGTTATGAATGACACCCAAGAGAAATCTCTAGAAGGTGTTTATAATATTAATAATAAATAATATTTAACTCGAGCCATATGGAGACGACTACTGACTTTCTCCCCTCACTGTTCAAAACCCTGACAATTTGAGATCTTTTTCCTAGAAACTTAAGGGAAAAAAAAACCAACTGAAGCTGCCACTAGCTCTGTCTCTTGACCTGGTGGTAAAAACCATCACAGGTGAGAGGAGGCTAGCCAGAGGAAAGGTGTGCCTAATGTGAACATCAGGAAATAGTGACCCTTGGAAGGAGAGTGTTCAGAAATGTGTTAGAAGTGACTGAGCAGTTTCAGAAATGATCTCACATATTTGTGATTTCTAAGAAATGTTATTTTTTTGTGTAAAAGTTATATACATGGAAATGTCCAGATTTAGGGAAGACATAAGATGTTGGTTATGTTTTTAATTGAAAAGTTTCATTTTCATTTTTGAACTCTATGTAGGTGATCTATTTTTTTAAGGTATTTTACAAGGCAGACCAAAGGCGTTTGCAATGTGATTTCTCCTAGTTGCCTTGCATTCAAGAAAAATAATGGAGATAGGATAATGGAGATGTAATATTTGGGATTTCTTTAGAAATACCTATCTTTTTGCTTAAGTAAAGACTTTTTGTATATGAATTTGATTAAATACTAAAGAATGTGAGCATCGATAAAGAAGAAAAAGGTGACTTTTGCAGCAGCGTGAAACTCCTGAGAATATTATCCGATGAATGGTCTCTACAACACGATATAAAGAACGGTCAGAGAAAAAGAATACTGGTTAACAATGTTTAGGATCAGTTTGAATGGAAGTAGACCAGAGAGAATGATTTGGTAACAGCTGGACTTTGGACAAGGTTTTAGTTGTGCAGAAGCGAAGAAAGCAATTTGTGGTGGAACTGTATAAAGAACAACGAAGCAGAGTTAGTGATGTCTTCCTGGATGGGGGAAAGAAGGGAAAGAGCTGAGGATGACACCAGGATTGAACTCAGGGATTTTTGTGACTCTGAGGGGACAAATAATAGAGCTATTGACAGAGACAGTGAAGAGAGGAAAAAGGAAGAATTTGGATAAAGATTGTAAACAACCACTTCAGCTGATGTTAATCGGTATATGCTCTGTTGACTTCATTCACAGTAGTGGAGGATATGGCCTGTTGAGCTCAGCTTTAATGGTAAGTTTGAGTTGGCAGGGAGATCTCAGGATAAAATGTCAGCAAAAATAGGCAGAGATGAAAGGCTGAGGTTATAGATCCCAAATTCTTGCAAGTGGGGCTATATCTTGATTCATTGAGTTGTGATGGCAGCTTAGGGAAGATGAATTAGCTACGCAAAAGTCAAGCAGAAAAAACCTGAGAGAGCCTGAAAGAGAACAGGAAAAGAGAGAAGAAACCCACCAAAAAGGCCAAAGAAAGGTTAAAAATAAGAAACAGAGGCTGGAGCTTTGGAAAAAGAAGGTATTTGAAAGAATCCTAATAGTGAGATTAACTACAAAAGGAAAGCATACAAATAAACCAAGAGGAAAATTAAAAAGGTGTGGGTTTTTTTTTCGCTCAGCTTAACATAAAACAGATAAAAATATTAATTCCCTTGGCAAACATAATGTAATATAGAAAGTGATTGGAACATAATAAAAATTACTTCAAATAATTCTCATTTTCAGGAAGATGTTAGGAAATGGAAAGATTGTAATTTCTCATACTGTATGTTTTTGACTCCATAGTTCAAATGTTAATGGTTCAGTGTCTTCTATGCTTTATTGTATTTACAGAAAACAACATGTTCTGAAAATTTGTTAATAGATTGACATTGCATTTAAATGCTTGCATTTAGGCAATGTGTAAAGAAACTAAAAAGACTAAGAGTTTAGGAGAATACTGAAACAAATTATTTGTCTTTTGCTTTCTTTGTATAAAAATATAGATCAGTAAGCAAATATGTGCTATAAATATTTATTTGTCATATATTTTCCCAAGGGTTATAACATGGCATTATATTCTTCAGATTGGTTTTAATGTCTAAATAAATTCTTTAATTAAATTGAGCTCTTTTTTATTTAAAGCTGTCTTTTGGGGAGATATTGCCTTAGATGATGAAGACTTAAAAATCTTTCAAATTGACAGGACGATTGACCTTACGCAGCACTCCAACGAAAGACTTGGCCATAACACAGGTATGGTATTTCAAGCTTGTTTTAACTTATTTTTGTTATTTACTTCTACATAGAAGGCAATCTCTCTTTTAAATGTAGAAAGACAGTATAATGTTTTGGGTAGTAGTTTACACTATAGCTATAAAAGTTATTAAACAATGAGTATAAATATATTTTAGGGAAAGAAAGAGAAAAGCTAAAATTTTAATTTTATTCTGGCATTTCTGATTAAAAATATCTTGTTGAACTGAAGAGCAGAAGCTGGTAGGAACTGTAAGTCCATTCTGCAGGTAGTCATGTGGGAAAGGAAATGGTAGAAAGCTTTGCTTTTGTCACTAAAAGTTCCTAACAGCAGACAGAGCCCAGATGCCCTGTGGAGAACATGGGTGGAATCCTGGAGGCGAGACTGGGCTTGTGGTGGTCTTGGATTACAACCCCTCCTTTTGCTCTCTTTTCAGTTCTATCCAGATTGGTACCCAGATCTAGAAGCAACACAAGAACATGTCACCCTTTCTAGAGTTTGCCTTGTCTAAAAAGCAACTATTTATCTGACTTTTTAATACATGTTTATTTGCTGTTGTTAACATACAGTACATTAGTGCCAGAAGCTGCAATCTGATTAACACAGGCAGCTGGGTATTCAGCCAGCTAGATGAAGAGATATTATTTATGTGTAAATATATATGTGTGTGAGAGAGAGAAGACATAATCCATGTTTAAATGGATGTCTGTCTAATGTCTGAAAATATCTATGCTTTCAGGCTCCAATTTGTAATTTATAACTGAGATTTTGTAAACTTTCAGTTTATGGTATCAAAAAACCCAAGTTAGTTAGGAAAAGTGTGGAAAAAATGCTATTAGAAAATGTATAAATGCGTAATTGAAATTTATTTTCTATTAAGCATGTTCTATATGTTCCTGAGCTGAGCTACTATTAACTTGGTAATTCCTGATATGTGGAAATAAGGATCACTTTGAGGAATGACCAGAAAGGAATTTTTCAGACCAAAGAAGCAATTTTCAATTTAACCTTTTGATACTGATGTATTTAAAATATTTTTACTCTTCCTAATTAGATGTTGTGACTAGACTATTTTTATAACAACTTGAAAATTTGTTTTATCTCCTTTTAAAGCCACTTGTTTTTTCAAGGCAGGAACACCTTTGATCACTTCTAGATCAAAACTGGATTTTAAAATGTTAATAGAGTCAGTGGTTTCCCTGCCCCCCTTTTCCCCAAACAAATAGTTTAAATTGGCTTTGAAGGTATTTCAGGCACTAGTTTTGCTGATAAGATGTAGAGAGCAAGGTCAGTCATTTCTCCTTAGAATGGATGCAGTTAAGTGATTTCTTTGGCTTGCTGACTTTCCTTTTTCTTCTTGCTTTTCTATTTTTTTCTTTTTAACCGCACAGTTATTTTTTTTCAATTGCCACAGAAAGAATATACATTTCTAAGCTGTTTTAAAACAATATTTAATATTCTATTATTTAATTTTCTTTCCTCATCTGTCTTGAGATTTGTGCGTTATCTTTTCCTGTGGACAGTGTCCCATTCAGGATACTGAGTCATCCTACTGAGGATTACTAATGCATTTGGATGAGATTTTTCTACCTTTATTGCACAAGAGGAATCAATGCAACTGCAATGGGCAGTGGGACTGGGCTTTGGAGAACAAACGCTGCTGAAGTTAATGGTTTTGTAGTGGCTGTCAGTGAACCCTCAACATTTTTGATTTTTCTAAAAACAGTTGGAGAACTCAATTTTACACTTCACGTATGTAATTATTTTTCTAAATTCACAGTATTTTGATGCATAAACCAGGAGTTGAGCCTGTTTTTGCAAACTGCACAGCCTAGTGTGCTTTTTTCTCTTTAATTTCCAAAAGAGTAAATTGCCAACAACTAACTAGTTGATATGAGGTAGCAACTGGAAAAGGAACGTAAAATGTCTGTAAAACAGAAAACAAATTAATATTTTACCTTAGTTACAGACACAATGACAATTACGAGCTTGATTTCTGAGCATTTTCTGTTGTTGACCTTCACAAACTAAAGGTGACGTCAGGCAGAAGGGTTAGATACTTGGGTGTAAACCATCAAGATGGAGTTGTGGAGTCGCATTTTTCATTGCAACTACTAATTAAAAACCCTGAGACTCACAGGCTTCGATTCACGTTATGTGACTACAGCTTTTGGTGAGGATTATCTGCCTGGAGTTGTAGGGTCGGATACTTAATCTGTGAGTTTCTCAGAGTGTGGCGCTCTCATTTTATTTGTCATTTTGTCCAAGCAATGCACATAATTTTTGTAAACAGAAACAACAGCAAAGCTGATAAAATAGTTATGTACGTATTATTATGAGTCCAAACTGCCAAAAGTATCCTCCTTCTCCTGCCTGAAGTATGAGAAGATGCAGCAAATATGACTTTTTATTTTTGAACTTTTTTAGACTGTGGCTTGGCAAGGCTATATATTATTCATATAAGACAGAATAGTTATGTGAGATACTTTTTCTTCTATAGTTTTCCACTAAATGGATTACACAGGCTGTGTTAATGCAGAAATCCTAGTTTAATATTTTTTTCTAGAAATAGTTACATTATAATAGTTTCTTTAAGTAAATAATGGATTCTTTGGTTTTTTTCTGTTATGTCTGTGATAGTTGATGCTTTTAAGGATTTTTTTAGTATCTGTTTGGAATATAGCTATGTGCCTTTTTTTTTTGTAAGATGAATATTAACATGAGAGACAATTACATTAACAATAATCAGTACAAGGAATGGAATTGTTATATTCTCTGTAGTGTATATTATAGTTACCATGCAACTTGTTGGAAAGGAATGTGTTGAACTATTACCTCATCTATCTAAAATGCTTTAAAAAATTTGGAAAATTTTTCTCAAGGGAGCCAGCAACTATGTGACAGTGCAATCCAAATAATTAGGCACATTGTTATTCACTGAGCAGCCACACAAACTCACTTGCCTTATATGGAATTTTCTCATCTGTAACATGGTTTTAAGTTGCTGTTTAATAAATATATTTTCCACATATATATTGAAAGTTTTTATGGGAAGTTGGGAAAGGTCTTTTGAGTGGTGGTTGGAGGTTTCAGTGGTCCTTCTATTTCTATCTTTTTACTTCTGCTGTTGTAAAAGTAGTTTGAAATCTCTCTTGTCCTGTAACAGATATTGAATTTTAAAATACAACCTACTCCAAACTTCTGAAAATCACAAAACTTTCTGAACAATTCTGAATGATTTATTGACTAGTGCAGTATTATCAGTGTTCTTTCTTCTGGTTTACTGGTGTTTGCAAGGGCACTTGCAGCCACAAAAAGATTATATGTGAAGGGAGTATGTGGCAGATGCATCAAATGTACACAGTACACCTAGAAATGCGTTGCATTTCTGTGAATGGCATGGTAAATATTAAAGTCAGCTACTTAATAGCTTAGTTTTTCTTGCTCATTGGTTGCTGAAATGACATAGACATACATATGCCTGCGAGGTCTTACTGCACTGTACACCAGCATGTGACGTTTCAAAGCCTTTAGTGTGCATTGACATCTATTTGCGTGCTGACAAAGAAAACCAAATCTTTCATGGTAAAATCAGCCAAATTAAGTTTGTATCAGTTTTGTTGTTTTTTGCTGATGAAACTTTGGGTGTTGCTTTCCCTCTTTCCCCTCCCTTGAAATGAGAAGATTATGGCATGCATTCAGGAAATTTCTGTGAGAGTAAGGCTTTTAGCTGTCAATCAATATGGCTCTGAGGATGTCAAGGTCACCAGGAAGAAAAAAAGCTCCAAATAATAATTAGATGATGTAATTGTCATGACTTGTCTGAATAACAAAGACATGTTGGCTTATATTCTGGAATGCATACTAGAAATTTTTTTAGCTAAAAATGTGTTTTTATTTCATTGTCAAGAATACTTGAAGAATTTGTATGTGAGTCATTGAAGAATGTTATACTTCCTTTAAGATGTATTGCAGTTTTTACAGGGTATTTTCTAATCTCTCCAGGCTATATAGTTGCTGTAGGTGTAAGATTCTGTGTTTTTAACTTTTGTAAAATTCCTTTTTTTTTCCTTTTCTTTTTAAAGGTGGCTTTGGAGAGCGTGGAATGTCAAAAAAACGAGGTGCCCTCTATCAGCTTATAGACAGGATAAGAAGATTTGGCTCTGGTATTTTCACTGTTTAAATTAGCAGGTTGCCTGATGTGATAATGTATCATGAACATTAATGATGATAGTACTTTAACACTTTAAAGCCTTTCTGTATTACTATTGGCATGAACAAACCAGAAAATAGATAGTACAAGAACAGTAATTAAGAGATTAGCTCTTTGTTGCACTTTCTTAGAAGTCTGTTTCCAGCATCAAATCTGGAAGCTAAAATATGTAGTTTTAAATCTCGTATTAAAAATTCTTTAGCTTTTTGGTATGGCTGTGTTCACAGTTATCAGTTCAACTGATATCAATTCAATGTCTTTTCGGTTACAAGTAGGCTATGCTGCATAGCTGCTAATTTTATGGTTTGGGGTTTTTTTTTGTTTGTTTTTTTTCTGGATCCAGTTGGGGCATTCTGATGATTTGTAACACTGAACAAAAAAATTTTTATACTAATCATACTCTTGTCAGTATGGACGTAGTTGAGTTCAGCAAGCTATTTAAGTGGAATCCCCATTAATACTGGTTGAGTTTACTCACCATACATGATGCAAGGAGACATCGCTTTAATGTCGTGAAACCTCAGTCTCAGAAAGGAAAATATGTGAAACTTCATTGTAATGACACCACATCATTATGTCTAAATGCATTACTGCATATCGTGTAAGATTAACCAGAGCACAGTAACTGCCTTTGCAGATGTGCTCTGGTATATAGTCTTCATTCTTTATAAGAGAATTACAGTTTTAGTATTGCATAAATGCTTGTCATCTTATGCATGCAATTTGGCATAAGTTTCTTACTTCTAGTTCAAAAGAAAGTTGATAAAAATAATTTTGAATGGTAAAACATCTATAGTAACATGTGATGTAGTTCAGTAATGACTGCATATTAAGTGTAACAATAGTTTTTCTGTGAAGTTTCTACCTGTGCTGTAGACTGTTATGTAATTCTTATTTACGCACTTATTTAATTACAGGGATAAGTTATTTGCTTTACCTGAGTGCTTTTTTTAAACCCTGAAATTTTCTATATCATCCCTGATATAATTTGTGTTAAGTGTTAGTTGTTACAAAGGCAGGCTTTTCTTCCTGTGTGTCAAGAGCTTTCTCCCTGCCTTGTACTGTAGCTTCTTCCCTTTCTTCCTTCTGCTGCTCTCCCAGCCCTGGGGCTATGCCAAGATACCCCATGATCCTGCCCTGGAATCCTCTCTGATTCTCACATAGCCATTAACACTTAGGCAGGACTGGTATCACGGGGGATACTCACAGAGGGAAGGTGTATTCTTCAATGAGGAGTAAGACTTCAACCCCACTGAGCAGGATTTGTTGATCGCCTTTCAAGTGACCCTTTTTAACTAGCTGTCCCGATGTGCGTACTAACTTATACATTGCTTCTGAAGAAATACCTGTTATGGTGTGCAAGTCCTTGTCTAACTATCCTTACCCTCTTCTGTGGTCAGAGTAAGTTTCGGCTGATTCGGGAAAGATTTGCCTGTAATGGGATGAATGGTGGTAACATCTCTGAAAATAGTAGACTTTTTTGGTCTTATAAAGCAGTTCCAGCCATGAGTAATACTTACCCATAGGGTTCCAAAAGCTTGTTTATGAAAAATGTGTATTTGCATCCTGGAGTGTTGTAGGGCTACTATCAAAATGAAAGCCACATTTTCATCTGAAAATGTGTCTACTGGTAATAGCTACAGGTGATGGAGATTGGAGGGAAAAATGTCTCTCTGACTTTTTCCATGTGTATACAACTTTGCAAATATTATGTCTATTTTTTTCCTTGTAATTCCTGATAATAAAAGCCGATTTAATACTTTAAGGACTTCTTTCTGTCCAGTGCTTTAAGGATTGACATACACTTACTTTTTCCAGATCTTGTAATAAAAATGAAAGGGACAGAGAATGCCTTGATTACTTTGGGCCTGTCCAAAATCTCCTTCTTTGGTGGAGAAATCCTAATGTATTTTAAAAAAACCCAAACAAACCAACACAAGGAGTGTCATTTTTTTTTTCTTAAATTATTGTTATTATTGTTAAATGAGAGAATTTAGATGAAATTATGCAACGTGCCTTCAAGCTGATAAATATATGAGCAAATTGTCACTGTAGATATGTTTGAAAAATGAAGATTTAGACTCTTCAAGCATTTCTTAGAAAACTAAGTAATGATAGGCTGTTGCATAACAGCAATGTCCTACTTTTAAAGGGCATAAAGAAATAATCTGACTTTGACCTGCTGGAAAATAATTGTTCTTTTTTTGTGTGTGTGATCTCATTCAGTGTTTTAATTATCCTTACAGGCTTTGAGCAAAATAATACATCTAAAGGAAGAACTACTGTAAAATTCTCAGGGAAAAATGAGAAAAACCGATTTCCCAGAGCTGCTACATCACGAACAGAAAGAATATGGCCAGGGGGTGTCATTCCATATGTAATAGGTGGAAATTTCACTGGTAAGCTTTGTGCTTTGGATGGGGAGAAGGAATATGAATTTTTTTTAATTGCCGCCTTTATTTTTTTTTTAAATACTATGGAAGTCAATAGAAAGGTTTCTGTTGGATCAGCCCTGAAGTACATCTGTTCTGAAAATATTAGTTATACTTCAAAAAATTGTTCCGAAATGCAAGCTACATAATAAAAAGGTATAACTATGTTTTAGAAAGGGAAGGCTCTTTTTATTTGCCTAATATTTCCTGTTGCATGTTAGTTTTCAAGAGCCTAAGTAACAGAATGTCTTGAAATCTGTTTTTTAAAAATTGCAGGATATTTAGCAGAAGAATATAACTAATTTAACTGGTGTGACATGTATCTGCTAAACCGATTTCACTCAACAAACTGACTCAATTGTGTTTTGTAATTCCTTAGTTTGGTTTTCAGATGGGTACACACAGACGTAATATATGACAAGAAGAAAGACTGACTTCAAAATATGTATAATTCTTAGCAGAAAACTGTAGAAAAAGTTTAAAACATTTGTTATCCCTGAAGTATGTAAATGGATCAATATCAATATAGATGTAAGAGGTAATTTAAAACAAAAAAGGGAGGGAGAAAAGCAAAAATGGATGGGAAACGATATGTAATAACATTTGCTGTGCACAGTATACGGAACCAAAAGAAACATGCAAATGCTCTCACACTCTATGCATATGTATATGGAGAAACCAGACTGATTCCTTTCAAACTGGCAGCTACAGTCAAACTTTTAGTTTGGGTATTTACATAGTAGTATACCACATGTGACCTTTGCTTTAGGATTACCATCGTCTGAAATAATGGTAGTAAAATAAATGAAAGCGTATCATGTTAAACATTTTACCTTTTTCATAATGAAAGATAAATTCTAAAGCTTGGAAAACATTGCTTAAAGATAAAAGATAAAGGCAAGATGAGATGAAATAACCTTTAATTTTTTGCATCTGACATGATTTAAACTTGCTATTTTCATGAACTTTGAGGTTTTGTTGTCTTAAAATTTTAAAACCTTTTTTTTTTTAAATTATCTTATGCTGTGACATGCATCTTTGCAAACATCTGCAAGGTGGATGCATTTCTGCTAGCAAATTCATGCCAAATAGTACAGTTCTTTGTGGATTTCCAGCTCTGAAGCAATACAGCTATAGTCTCAGATGCTGCCTCTAAGTTAATAAGCCTCATTTTTAGTCAGACAATGAAATTACATTGCTCAACTATCTGAAGTACTGCATACTAGCTGGCTTTGTGTTCTGTGGTGAGAGCTGGCCTGGCTGCGTCTGAATCGAGAGTAGAGTTTTGATTGTTTCTGAATGTGTTTCTCATTTTTAAAACAAATATCTAAGTATACTTAGTATTGTGCCAAATTAGAATTTCCCCCTTTTGGTGGATCATTTGATTTCTGAAAGGTTTTGTTGCAAAGTGGAGACTGGTCCCTTTTCAAGACAGCATTATTAAAATCAAATGCCTTAACTGGTATGCCTGTATAAATGGCTTAGGTTAAATTGGTCTCCAGATTTGAAGGCTGTAGGGGTTTTTTTTCCTCTTTTTTTTTTTTTTTTTTTTTGTTCTGGGTATATATCTAGGAACCAGGGTTGCTGAATTTTGTGTCCTTTTTTTTTTTCTTTTTCTTTTTTTTCACCCAATGTGGTCCACTTCATAATTTCATCTGGGAAGTTGCTTAGCGAATATTATGTTAATGCAGGCACATAAGCAACACTGTATTTCTTCTGCTGTCTTCCTCTGGTGTAACATGGCTGTGCTTTTTATTGCAGGTTTTACGTTTGCTAGAGCATGTCAGGCAGTACTGGTCCCCTTGCAGGCAGATACGTTGTGATGAGCTGGTGGTCTGGGTATCCCTTTAACTGGAATCTGGCAGTACATGGGACTGCCAGGACACAGGACTTCATGATCCAGTGACTCCTTCCAGGCCTACGTTCTTAACATTGAAACCTGATTTTAAGGAACAAGGTGCCGTTAGAAAAGTCTCTTATTTCACCTCATACAATTATTCTTCCAGGCACCCAGCGCGCCATGTTCAAACAGGCTATGAGGCACTGGGAAAAGTACACGTGCGTTACATTTATTGAACGAAGCGATGAAGAAAGTTATATTGTATTTACATACAGACCATGTGGGTAAGTGTGTATGTATGGTAGCAGATACTTGTGCTTTCAACGTTTGGCCATGTTTGTCAGCTTTACAGTTTTAAGTGAGTGTATACTTCAGAGGAAAACGAATAGATAGTTACTGCTTTTAAATGATACATGTGTTCTGCTTGTCTTTAGGTTCATTGACAGCAGTATGTATAGTGACTTTTTGAAGTTATGCCTCTTTCGTCTATTTCTAGATAAAATTATCTTGCTATATATACATATAAGACTTTTATATTTGGCTTTCTGTCATGCTTTTGATATATATATGTATTTTTCTAAAGGTATTTCAGGCTTTTATCATTTGTTTATTCTTAGCTTTCTCCATGTCACATGTTTACTGCTGAATTACGTATGGTCATCTATCCCATATTCCTTTTCCAGCTTAATTGTTGTTAATTGTAATTTTAACTCTTCTATTGTTAGACTGTCCTTGCCCAGATTTTTTAACCACCAAATTCATGACTGTTTTGTGAATTCCTTCTTCCAGGTCACTGGTATGTAAAAGTGAACAAACCAGGTTTTATTGCATATTAGTGCAGTTTTCCATTAATCACTGTGTTCCATCTTCAGATATTTCTGCTCACAAATGCCTCATTATTGTGGTTTAATGCCAGCCGGCAACTAAACCCCACACAGCTGCTCACTCGCTCCCCCCATGTCGGGATAGGGGAGAGAATCGGAAGAGTAAAAGTGGGAAAACTCGTGGGTTGAGATAAAGACAATTTAATAGGTAAAGCAAAAGCTGCACACGTGAGCAAAGCAAAGCAAAACAAGGGATTCATTCACCACTCCCCATGGGCAGGCAGGTGTTCAGCCATCTCCAGGAAAGCCGGGCTCCGTCACGCCTAACCATTACTGGGGAAGGCAAATGCCATCACTCCAACATCCGCTTCCTCCTCCTTCCTCCACCTTTATATGCTGAGCATGACATCGTACAGTATGGGATATCCCCTGGGTTAGTTGGGGTCAGCTGTCCCAGCTGTGTTCCCTTCCCACTTCTCGTGCCCTCCCAGCCTCCTCGCTGGTGGGGTGGGGTGAGAAGCAGATGAGGCCTTGGCTCTGTGCAAGCGCTGCTCAGCAGTAACAAAACCATCGCCGTATTATCAACTCTGTTCTCAGCGCAAATCCAAAACATAGCCCCATACCGGCTACTATGAAGAAAACTAACTCTACCCCAGCCAAAACCAGCGCACTCCGTCAGCTATGTTTGTTGTTCATTGCACTCAGAATTCTGAATTTTATATGGTGGTCAGTGAACTTCCTGAGTGCACCATGTTCATTTGCCAAGAAGAGCGCTCACTGCCTGTGGAAATACTCTTCTTCTGATAGTCACCTTCTGCTTGGGTTGTAGGCTCCACAGTGAACAGCACTCTGTCTTGCTGACTTCCTGATCAATGAACACTTTGCGTGCCTGCTTTTGAATTTTTATGGGATAGTGTCGTGAAAAGAAGTTTTGGGGCCTCCTTGCATTGTAGGAATGATCCTGAATGTACTTAATTGTAGCCCATAAAATTACACGTAGACTTATCTGTTTGAATTACTCCTGACATTCTTCTTAAGGCATAGGACAATGTAATAAAACCCACTCCTAGGCTGTTTTAAGAAACGCATCATCTTTGCCTTGGAAAGTCTCTGAGCCACAGATCCTTGCAGTTGGGGAGCTTATTCTACGGCAGCGCCTGTGAACTTGCCTGTCATGTTCTTGTGCTCTCGTAGGTCTGCTGTAGACCCCTGTTAGAAACGGTGCCAAATGAAATGGACTTTTGTTCTGACCCAGCATAGCTATTATTTTAGTTAACGATGCAACCTGTAAAACAGGTTTCAAGGACATTGGCATAGAGCTGGAAGAGAAATGGGAAGCAGAGAATAATCGTGACGGTTCCCTGCACTCACAGAGGAAGAAAGCAGTGTGAATTTAAACGAAAGTGTGTTGAAAAATACAAGTGGTCTCAGGTGTTTTAGAAAGAGAAGTATGGGGATATCTACAGAGATCTTGGTTTCATGAAAAGTAAATTCTACAACTTCAAAGTGCCCAAAGCCAAATGACAGAAAATCTCTCCAGCCAAAGCACTGTTCCTTAGGTTGGTTGATGCTTCATGAGATCAAGTCACTTTGGGGTGAAGGCTGGATTATAACCAATTTGAACCAGAAGGCTGGAACATGCTCAGTAGCTACCTTCAGAGTCACCATTATCCTTTACCATTAATGTTGTTTTATTGGTGGGCACTTCATAAATTACAAATAATTTACAAAGGCTGTAACAAGTTTAAAATAAGGAAAAACCAAGGAAGAGGGTGGCTATGAACAGTCCACCAGTGATTAAAAAAACAGGCTAAACAGAAGGGGCAGTTGAGTGACCTTTTTGGGGGTCCTGAATCTATAAGCTATTTCAGGAAGAGCCAGATAAGTAAGAACGTATCTTCTCTGGGTGGATAGGAGCTACTGTGCACTAAGCACCGTCACACAGTGCTGATGCAGGATTTTCCATGTGAAGAGCCCAGACAAATGTGACACCAATCCATCTGCAAACACTTTCTGCTACATGGCCAGCAGAAATTAATCTCAGTTCTTTCCCATAGCACCCAGCTGTGTTGGTTTGTTAGCACATTGTGTCATTATTGTTTGCAGTACCATGGCAGCTAACATTCGCAGATGAGGGAGACTTTATTGTACTTAGCACTGTTCAAATTAAAGACTAAATGATAAACCCCACCCCAAAGAGCACACCGTCAAAACATGACACATTTAATGAAATGGAAAGTGGATACAGTCAAATATGTGGAAATTCAGGTGGCAATATGTACAAATGTCTGAGAGGACAGCATTAGCGCGCTAGCAAGTGAAGTGTTATTGAGCCTTTGTAAACGTTAAGGATATTTTGAAGGAACATAATGCATTACTTCTTCCAGCAGTTCATGGGAAGCTCATCCCAGAAGGGCAGTGATGAAAAAAGCATATTTGAAATATAGCAGCTGGTTATCAGAGATCCATGACCTTCCTAAAGTTGAGAGTTTATATATCAGCAATGAATGAGAGATAAGTTTTGATTATCATAAGACCCATAGGACTGCAAGAGATCTCAGAAAGATGTCTAATGTATTCTTAGGACAGAAACAGCTATACCTAAGTCTTTGCTGATATATACTTGTCCAATTTGTTTCTAAAAACCCGCAAGAATGAATACTTCACAGCCTGCTAGGAAATGTATTTCTTCAGTATCCTTAATACAAGAAATGTAGGAAGTTGAGGGCAGTATTTTTGGTCATAACTAAACCAGATATTTCTTGCTGCAATTAAAGTACATTATCTTCTTTCCTGCTCACCATAGCCATAGAAAATAAATTATTCCTGTTTCTTTTTTGAAGGAATCTATTATATACTTTGAGACTGTTATTATGTCCACCCGCGGTTCTATTTTCTTTTAGGCTAGAAAACCCCTAATTCATTTAATCCTTCCTGGTAAGTTGTGTTTTCCAGGCCTTTGATCACATTGTTATCCTCTTTGAGATTCCTCTCAACTAGTCCACATCTTTCTTGAAATTGAGGACCCAAAACTAGGGCGTGTTTGTCCAGATGAATCATTACTTCTGCTGAGCCACTGCTAGAGCTAATTCATATATCTTGTAGTCTCTCCTTTCGCTTAGGTACCTAAGCATGATGCCTCCCTGTTTCTCAACAGCTGCCACATTTGACTCATGGTCAGTTGGGATGTGACTCCGAATAAGAGCCAGAGTACTTTCCACAGCACTGATACCCCAACACTGGTTCCAGTGTGTGCATATTTTGCACATCTCAGGACATCAAATAATTCCATAGTTCCCTTTTCCGGTCTCTTCTCTAATCTGTTAAAGTTGCTATCAGTTCCAGGCTTGTCTTTGCAGTATTTAGCAGTCTTTTCTCAGACTGCAAGTTTAAAGAGCATCTTCTCTATCTTCATTTCATATAATATTCCAACCAGCTTTATATCCCACTTTATATCGCGGTTCTCTAGTTTGCTTATGGGCAGCTTGTGTGGAAAAATGTTAAAAGCTTTACGGCTGGATCCCTCGTTTCCATCAGAATAATTTCATCTGTTGCAGTCTTTAACTATAATTATTTCTCATCACGTCTTGTTTATGTAACCTGATTTTGAGAACAGTTAATTATTGAAATATTGTTTCTTAGTACGGCTGAAGCACTTAGTAGTTTGAAATTTTGTAATTACTGATAGTCATTTGTACCCATTAGCTGCAGATGTGAGAATAAGAATATAGTATTAAGATACTAGTGTTTACGATTCTTCTGCCAAAGCAGTGTACATTGGCATTAATATCTATTACAACAAATATTTATGCAGCTAGGTGATTAGGGCAAGTAAAACTCTAATTTGTAAACAGGTTCAAAGCACTCTCTGTTCACTACTGCTTCTCTCTCCTTGTGTTTCTTGTTATCAGATAGGAAGTGCCTGAAGACACAGCCAGTATACTTCTCTGTATGCAAAGCCAAAAAAGGGGTCAGAAAACTGGGATGGCCTATAGTCACATGCTCTTAATAAATATTACTGAGTACAAGATCAAGCTTCTTTTTGTATAGTGAGACAAAAAAAGAACAATTACTTATATTGTTCTGGCATCTCAATATGCCTTTGATCTGACTTTGTGGCAATTTTTGTTCTCCACTGCAAGTCTTAAGTACTTTTTATGACAAATTTCAGTTGACTTATTACAGTCACTACTTGTATCTCCTGTATGGGTATTTGACAAATCTGTCTGAGATACAGGAAAATCAAATCTCTTTCATGTGCTTCCCCAAAGGTTGTAGACTGAACAGCTTCTGAATGTTTTAATGTTTTTTGAAGTTGCTAGCATATTGAATAGGCATTACAGGCAAGTTCTTAAAGTTGATGGAACAGGTAAATTCATTGCCTGAGGTACGATTCTGCAGCATTCTTTACCTTTAAGAAGGATTACACGTTATAAAAGGTGCTCAATGGTATGAGAAGAAACTGAGAGTTGTGCTAACTAATCCGTTGCACTAGGGCTGACTCCGGCTCCCAGGCGGTAATTAACTCTAGTAGCTGGTGCTCTTCCTGCCCACAGCACTTGACATGGCTGCTCTGCTGGTTGTGGAGTGGCCTGCAGGATGGGCATGCCCAAGGTGGAGGTGACCAGTTGCCATAGTCTAAACCACGGTGCATTAACATAAACTGAATGAGGGGTGGTTGATGTTAATACACTGGTGTGACGGGTTGACCCTGGCTGGACGCCAGGTACCCACCAAAGCCGCTCTCTCACTCCCCCTCCTTGATTGAACA
>JAVKLA010000053.1:3941382-4001671 GCA_034782735.1 Sagittarius serpentarius | reverse complement strand
CCGGAGATGTTTTCCTTACATGTTCTCACTCCTCTCCGGCTGCGGCTTCTGCGCCCCAGCACTTTTCCTTCTCAAATCTGTTATCCCAGAGGCGCATACCATCATCGCTGATTGGCTCGGCCTTGGCCAGTGGCGGGTTCGTTCTTAAAGCCGGCTGGCATTGGCTGTAGCGAACACAGGGGAAGCTTCTAGCAACTTTTAAAGAAGCCACCCCCGTGACCCCCCCGCTACCAAAACCTTGCCACGTAAACCCATTACAGCTGGGGTAGGCGGCTGTTAACTGAGGAATGGACTCAGTTGGCTGTTCTTTATAATACTGGGGTAGTCGTCTCCATTGAGCAGGTGAAGAAGCAGTAGCCACTTCTGCCATCACAACAGGTCCTCTTAGAGCAGTGAATCAGAACTTTTAGTAACGATTGTACTAATCGCTGACGATACGCAAATTCATCAAGGCAGGTCATAGCTGCTATCTCCTTTGTACAGAATGAGTTATATTTGTGGTTGAGAGAGATATGTTTTCACCAGGAGAAAAACTCTGCTTGTTCAGTGAGATTTTGTTCATGAATTTTGTGAACTTCTTTCTCTTGCTTTATGTAACATGCAGGTGATGATATGCATTTCTTAGTATGTTTATGAAGTTCTTCATAAACAGTTTTTCATCCACAACTTCATACAGTCAGTGCCACGGCAAGCTGATGCTGTGGTCCGTGAGGATTTTTATATTATCACATTCTGAAGAGTGCAAATTTTAAAAAAAGTGCAACATCGGTGCCCTACCTGATTGTCTCTTCCTTCATATTAATTTAAGAGCATTTTTGACAGTAGCTGTGAAATAGTATTACTTAAAAGAATGAGCATGTTGTTCCAGTCTTTTCACTTTCTCTCTGTCATTTGTTTCTCTTTGCTCACCATCATTGATTAGCTAAACTGACTAAACGGAATTAGAGATTCATAAATAGTTACTGTCTCCAACTGCTGTCTGGTGCAATAAAGATTAAAGAGATGAGGAGCTTTAAAAGCTGCCAGTTGACTCAATTTAAGGGGCATGACAAGTGCTCATACAGCACAGAGAGGTCTTGGTCTTTTGCCAAACACACCTGGGGTCAAACCCATGATATTGCAAATTAATTTATTTCATAGATTTATTTATTTTAGTTTTCCTTACCCTTTGACTCAGTGCAGTTGTGATCGGAATCTTGTAGCTTAATTGGATGAATCTGATGTGCTTGACATGACAGTCAACATAGCAAATCCTAATGACCTTATATGAGTGTGCACGGCTGCTGTTATTTTAAGACTTGGTGTTAATTCTAATTTTCTTTGGCATGTAAAGAAATACTCAATAAATTTGTTTATAATTTCTGGGAAGCACTTGAAATCTGTTAAGTAGCCAGTGTAAGGGAATTACTATACTCATCGGGCTGCTTGTTTTTAGGAGCAGGCCAGGACTAAAAAAAAAAATACCTAATGTGTTGGGTTTTAGGTGTTCAGTGTTAGACAACCTAGAGGAATATTATGTAAAAGATTGCAGTTGATTTTTCTCTTCTGAAAAGAAAAAATCTTTCAAATGTGTCAAATGAGGTACCCAAAGTCACTACACACATTCAATAATGCCTGACTTCTCTTGGGTTTTATGACTGTAATAGTAAAATGTCAAATTATCTGTGCAAACACCTAAAAATCTGCCACTAAAAGCTTTCAGAGCTGATCTTAAGCACCTCTCTTTTCAAGAAACTATCGACTTTTTGGTATTGTTAATTGTATTTGGTAAATTGGTTAATTAGGTATTTATTTACCCTATTTTCTTATAGAAACAAATTGTCTTAATAACTTGATGTGTTATACTAGCCATTTTGTTGTTCTGCTATTATTGCACAATTATTGCCTGACCTTTTCTAAGATACGGTACACAACCTTAAAAGGTTAAACCCTCTTTTGGTCCAAATGAAGTAAATAAGGCAGGAAGAGACAGACAGACAGACTGTAGTTAAATTCTTGTTTTATTCCTTTGCCCTTGTTGTGAATAGTGTCAATAAAAGCAGAACTGGGGACATCATAGAGGGTACTATTTGGAACAATTATTTATTATTTTTTCACTTTTTCCTTTTTCTGTATTTGTCTCCAAAGTATCACTGTGCAAAAATTGTATTGAAAAAATATGGAAATTTTTAAGCCACTAAATATGTCTTTGCTAGTTGAAGCATGTAATGTACATGAAGTCAATAACGTAAGCATGTTAAGACTATTGACATTGTATTAAATATTCTACAACCTACAGTCTTAATAACCTATTGATTTGCTTTAAGCTATAAATAATGATTAATGTTCTTTAGTTCTACATTGCAATTTTTCTCTGTAGAATTTCCAGGTAGTGGTAAACATGAAGACTCAGCAGCAGTGTTTAAACTGTTTTAAACTAAAGGATTTGTTCTGCCTTTTCATAATTATGCATGGTTATCCTAACTTTATTCTCATCAATCTCTCACACTGCCATCATGTGTTGTATTTAGATCATAAAAGTTTTGAATTACAGATTCAATTCCAGGATTTAAACAAATGTGTTTAAATGTGTTGAGTCTCCAAGGTGTATTTTGCAGGATTATGGACGAATGGAAAACTAGGTAGGTTAAAATTGATTGCACGGTTGGACTTGGAGGGATGTGGTTAACAGCTTGGACTCAGACTGTGACTGAAAGTGCAGTATCTCAGGGGCCTATCCTGGGACCTGTCCTTTTTAACATCTTTATCAGTGACGCACAAAGAGGTGACAGTGCATGCTTTCATCAAGTTTGCAGATGACACCAAGTTGGGGGGGGACCAGTTGATAGGCTCAGTGGTAGAGCTGCCACCCAGAGGGACCCAGGCAGGCCGGAGGCACTGGCCAACAGGAACGTTACAAAGTTCAGCAAGGTCAAATACAAAGTCCTGCACCTGCAAAGGAAAGTCATGGTGGGATGGGCACTGCCGGCTTGGGGAGCAACTCTGTGGAGAAGGCCATGGGGCAGTGAGCTGGGCAGAAGCTGGCCGTGGGCCCTGGCATCAAAGGCGGCCAGTAGCGTCCGGGGCTGTGTGAGGAGAAGCACAGCTGGTGGCTCAAGGGAAGGGGTTATTCCTCTCTACTCGCCACGTGCCGGATTACAGGTAGACCCTACATCCGGTTGTGGGCCCTCAGTACAAGAAAGATATTAGTAACCTCGAAGGACTTAAGCACAGGGCTGCCAAGGTGCTCAGGAGCTGGAGTGCTTGCCCTGTGAGGAGGTGCTGAGGGTCCAGGGTTTGCTTAGTTGGAGAATAGGTGGCTTCAGGGAGACCCAGCAGGAGCCTCCAGTTCCTACAGGGAGGGCAACAAGAAGAGGGAGCCAGGCTCTTCATGGTGGAAGAGCTTGGTGGGAGAATGCAAGGCAACAGGCATAAGCTGAAGAAAGAGAGAATCAGACTGGATATAAGGAACAAATTTTTCACAGTGTGAACAGCCAAGCATTGGAGCGGGTTATTCAGAAGGGCTGTGCTGTCTCCATCCTTGCAGGTTTTCAAGACCCGACTGGATAAAGACCTGAGCAACCCTGGTCTGACTTCATATCTGACCCAGCTTTGGGCAGAAAGTTAAACTGGAGACTGCCGGAGGTCTCTTCCAACATGAATTATGCAAGGATCAGTAAAAATTTATCCATATCTCGTAGTCTGTAATGTGGATTTTCAGACTGCATGCCTTTTATGCTTTTCTATTTTTAAAACAACCATCAGGCGTTGTCAGTGCATTTTATCCCTTTGCACAAGTTAAGGTCAGTACAACATAGTTACCATCATTAATGTACATGACCTTGATGTAGGTAGGAAGCCCTAACTCATTAAGTTCACCTAATATGGAAATGGTGACATGCTTTCACAGAATGTGGATTACTTATCTGATTGATTCTGTGTTTTCTACCATGGTTTCTTGGAGACTGCCAAGGCAAATGCTACATCTTAGTCCTTACTTCAAAGTGTTCAAAGATAAAGAACAATGTTTTCTAAAAGATTTGAAGTCTGGGACCTAGGAACTGTGATTGATAAATTTATTTGGTGTACACAGGCAGTTGCATTGTGACAGTGAATTGAGACCTCTCTACTGAGGATAGAAGGCCTTTAATGGCTTTTTAAATGAATGAACATTTCTGAGAATGAAGAGTTACTGCAAATTCTACTACCTTTGCCTCAGAGTAAAAAGTGTGTATTCCAGCATTCTGTCTCTAGTTGGATGGAACAGTAAATAACACTGTGTAGGAGGCTTAAAAACCAAAACAAAACACAACAAAACACAACAAAACAACAAAACTCCAGACCCCTCCTAAGGATCCAAATACTTCTCTGCCCAGGGTGAGCACAAGTGAATAAGACAGTATATGAACTATGGTAATTTCCTTATTGCATAATAGAAACATATTCAAATACTTGAGTGACTAGTGAAAGATAAAAACCTGGGTAAAAATGATATTGAAAATATCTGTAGTGCTTTAATTGTGTTTACATATTCACCTGTAGCCGTAATATTTATTCTGCAAACATGCAGTCTGAAAAGTATGTTAAGCAAAACCATGTCAGCGTGTCAGGTGCAAAGGTGAAATCCACTGTGGAATCATGAGATAAAATGGTGTAACTGCTCTAAATTTTTATTTTAATCGTATTTCTGCTATCTGTTGCTCCTTTTTATCACCTATGCTGTATTTTTAGGGCACATCTTAAGGTAGTTTTTCCATTACTATTATTTATATCAGTGTTTATAATAATATTTCTATATCATAAATACTGTAAATAGTAATTTTGTGTTAATACAGTTTATATACAGTGAGGGAAATAGAGCAATGCGCAGGTGTCTTTTATTTTCTTTTACTGTGGTGTGGAACACGTAGCACGTAAACCTGCAACATTGACAATGGCACAGAATTATAGCAGGGAGTCTAAACTAGCATTGTCTTTATTTACCTGCCTTGAAGAGAGCTATCAAGAGAAGACACCTTAAGAAAATAATTAAACATGATATTGCACAACTCTAGTTGAAGCACTGAGCCTGATTCAGTGGTTTGAGCTAAAAAAAAGGTGATTCATACCTATCCTTGGGACTATCTAAAGCAGGAAGAAAAGTGTTAAACTTATTTTGAAGGCAGGAATAGTTGAGAAGCAGTTGAGATAGCAAGGAATGATTGCAATGTGAACAATAATTTTTCCCAGTACTATTTTCAAGATAGTTTCAAAATTCTTGTTACAACCCTCCTAGGCTGTTGTAGTAATATTTTCCTCTATAAAGTAACTTGTGTGGCCTTTATCATTTTAAGCCATTAGTGCAAAACCAGAATATGCTTAGTAAGAACAACTATTATGAGCTAAAATGCCATGGCTGTACTTCTCTAATATTCATATTTTAAAATTATAGTTGTATTAGACACTAACAAAAATCAGTGAAGACGACCAACCAAGACTGACTGACCAGCCACCTAACCAAAGCGAAAAGTCTCTTTGCCACCACAAAACCTAAAGAAGAGGAACAAGAAAATGTTGTCTGTAGAATTTAATCCGCTATCAGTATTGCTCCCATAGCTGCTCTTCCTTTATTGCCCACAGAGGCATATGAAGGATAGGATCATTCTCCACATTAGCATCGACCTCCTCAAGGACCAAATGTATTCTGCTATGTAAATGTTGTATGAGAAAACGTGGTTTTATAAAAAAAGGGGGAGAAGGGAGAGGGTGGAGGTGATCTGCTCAGTACAATTCCATTCCACCTGACAGACTGCAGAATTTACAGAGCAGAGATGGGAAATCAGGCTTTTATCAGGGAATATAATGCTGGCTTGAAATATTTAAGATCTTCAGAGGTGACAGAGAATCAGCTTATGAAACCTGAAATTGTCTTCCATTTTGGCAGGATTTGCTTTACTCTCATTTCTCTCCTTGTGCTAGCATAGTCAGTAGACTTTTTTTTTCTAACCAAACAGCAGACATCTCAGATAAATGCAGACAATATGAGTGCTGAAAAGGGCATCTCTGTTCTGTAAGTTTACATTGGAATCATGGAAGTACAGTGAACAGGAATGAAACATGAGAGCAGTTGTGAAGTGGGGTTTTTTTGGGTTGTTTGTGTTGGTTTTTTTTTCTTGTGAAAATACGACTTTCTGGGACTAAGGTTCCTATTACAAGAAAACAGGAGTGAGAGGAAAAAAAAACATTCACACATATCTGTTTGTTCAACCTCCTAATATACTGTTGTTGCAAATGACGTTGTGTATCACCCATAGCCAGAGAAGCAAAAAATGAGGAGGGGTTGCACAGTGGCATCACAGGATTCCTCATCTTAGTCAGGATATCTTCCTTCTGTACTTTCAACTAGATGCTAAGTGAATCTTTTAAAGGAGTACTATTTCACTTGCATCATTTCTGCACCCTTTATAGATGGAACTAATGAAGTAGGGTGACTTTTTAGATCAAAATAAAGCAAACATCAGAACTGAGTGACTAGAAGTCTGGTGAGTGCTGTCAAGACACATAGCAGAAGTATGACACAGAAGAAACCTTGCTTTACTCATTCTTTTCTTTTCCCTCTGCATGCCTCTTGAGTGTGCACGGGCAAGAAAGCAGCGATATGCATGGGTGAGATGGTACTTCCAGTCAACTTTTTTATTGGTTCTTTGGGTGAAAAGAAGTTCCTGTCATTCTGAGATACAAGGCCACAAGCAACAATTCTGTTGATCATAACTAGCATCTTCTAAGTAGACCTTGGATAAAAAAACCCTGCAAAGAGTCATGTGTCCTTTATTAGGTATTCTGAAGAATAAGTTGTTCTTGCACTAGATCTAGACTTTGTGAGACTGCAGAAATTGGATAGTGCATTGTGGTTCTGATTTTTTTATAATATTTTTCTTATTTTAACTGTGAATTTCCTATATGGTTTATAGACATATGCAAGAAAACTTTCATCTGTGTTTGTGTTTTAATTACAGGTGCTGTTCTTATGTGGGTCGAAGGGGAAATGGTCCTCAGGCTATATCTATTGGCAAGAATTGTGATAAATTTGGTATAGTTGTCCATGAGTTGGGTCATGTTATAGGTTTTTGGCATGAACATACACGACCAGACCGTGATGACCATGTTACCATCATTAGAGAAAACATCCAGCCTGGTGAGATATTCTGATAAGTATTTTTGGAAAAAAAAATATCTGTTTATTTTTGGTGTTTCCTTCATCTGCTCATCTCTCTTAAAACTGAATGCTGAATAGCAGAAATGAGCATTTATGCCTGCTGTTCTTCTTAGCTAGACTGATCTCAAGCTGATTTGTAGATGTAATACTGCAACTAAAATATAATCTTTTCTAAAGATCTGGCAAAGTAGCAAGCCATTAAATTGTATTGACTAGAAGGAGAGAAATAGTAATCATGCTCAAAAACTTTGGAGGAAGCTGTTGCTCTTAAAACCCTTTAAAAGTCATGTTTCTGTGCTTAAGAAAGGGCTTTTCTTTGTAGTCTTTGCTGAATGGTTAGTAGAAACATGTCAGTAGCTTTTCAGCTGCCCAAGAGGTTTAGACCTGGGAGGTAAGCTGAGGACTTCGAAACTGTGACAAAGATGGGCACTGTTCCCATGGTTTCCACCCCTACAGAGCTTGCAGCTTTAGCCAGTGGCCTCGGTGTCGTTGAGACAAAGCATCTGAGAAACCTGATAACTTTAAACTGTGACTGTCATCTCTTTGTCAGTCTAGCTGTTGTGCCCACACTTTGTGTCAATGTGGGCAAGATGGGAGGGAATTTGGCATGTTTCATTTGCAATGTTCATAAATGTGCACGGGCTTTGTGAAACACTGATTTTGACTTCTGGGAATTCTCTGCTCAAGAAGGTGTGAAATCAGAAATTGTCCAATGATAGCTTGGAGTATTTGTCTGCTCCTACAGAAAATGTTTTAAAACAAAATAGATTTGAAATGCAATAAGTCTTTGCCACCTCAGCTAGGACTTGGAAGATGACTGGCAGCTGATACACACTCCCACAAGTCTCTGAAGTCCTGAAGGGGCGTGTGCATCCAAACCTCCCTTTTGTTCTCTCCGTGTCATTGACTTGTGTAGATGCCATAGGTCTTCCTCTATTCTTTTTCCGCAATGGGGAAAATCAGCTGGAGTGCCATCCTCGGCCTCCTGCTCTCTGCTTTCAGTTATCTCTCTAGTTTCTGCCTGAAACCACTTCTTGTGGTGTGGCATGAGCTTGAGGATCACTAAATGGGATCAGGAAGTCATGACCACCAAGACATTTGGGTTTTGTTATATTATGCTAATTATGTTGGTTAATAATTTTAATGGCACAACAGTTTTTCTGCAAGACACCGATAGGAACATGAATTGGAATAAGGGATGCTTTGCATCTCAATGCACTGATTAGGACAAAGAACTTCTGGTCTGGAATTATGAACTAAGCATAATTCTTTTGATCTTCATCTGCTTTTGTCAAGTTGCAACAGCTGATTCTTGAAAATGTGACTTTGTAGTGTTTGTATTACATGGGCGTTCAGAGAGTAGACTTCACTGAAGCAAAGTCTCTTTAGTATCCAGTCTAATGAGTCTACAACGAGGAGGTTCTTCCGGGGTCTTTGCTGTCAAAATGAGTTCTTTCTGGAATTAAGAACCAAGCCAGCAAGTTTTATGGATTCTACATGAAGCGCAGCATAGTGTGCGGGGCCTTTATGTGGGTTAGGTGAATGAGAACAGTCTTTCTAAATGCCGAATATAGGAATTTGATGTGTGTTTCAGAAGACATGTCTGCCCTCTTGGTTAATAAAATCACAGTTACTCCCAAATGGCTAAGATTTATGAATGTCAGTGAGAGATTAGGTTAGGATCTTTGTTGTTTTTCTTTTCCTGTTTGGTTTTTATCTTCAAAAAAGATATTAAAGAAACTCTAATTATCAATCATTCGTAGGTCAGGAATACAACTTCTTGAAGATGGAACCTGGAGAGGTGAACTCCCTTGGGGAACCATACGACTTTGACAGCATTATGCACTACGCCAGGAACACCTTCTCAAGGTTGGAGTCTCAGGTTATACCTTTTGACTTTTAATTCTATTCGTCTCTGTGAATGCTAAGAACTATGCTTTAAGTATTCTGGAATTGCTTAAAATATCCCTTGTGATGTAGTATTCTTACAGCAGTCAAAGCAGAACTTATTTATTTTAGGTCAGAATAATTTAATTATATTTTTAAACATGTTTTGTTTCTGTTCAGTTTCAAAGCAGCCTTTTGATCTGGCTTCAGTTCTTTAGATTCTAAGATGAGATAATCTGGAAACATCATTTCATATAATACTCACTTTCTTTTTTCTCCACAAAAATTTGAGTTTAGAAAAACCAAATGAGTGAAATGGTTAGGAATTTTATGTGTAACATGATCTGTTCTCTTAAAGAGAAATCTCTTTTGATGCATAATGTCTGAGTAACTATGGACTATGGAGGTAGAACACGTTATGGTATTAGGACATCTACCGTGAAAGCCACAGCCTTTGCTAAGAACTGCAGTCAACCATTTATAACAGGCTGCAGCCATATCTATGGTTTGTACGTATTGTTACTGCCATCAAAAACATATAATAAAGAGTTCTGCTGGTTTTGCTCTGGCCTGTGCTGGGCTGATCCATTTCCAACTCCATAGTAACTCATGTGGGGCTCACTCTGAAACTCTGCATGGTTGTGGGGACCTGTACAACAAGCTGTTCCCATAGGCTAGCCCTACTCCGGAGAATAAGTGAAGGAGGAGTCTTTCACTTGGTCTCCTGTTATATTTCATACCAAGTCACAGTTGACCTAGTTAATCTCTAAAAATACCGGAGTAATGCAAGTTAAAAGAAACCTCAAAAAACCCCCAACAAATAATGCTAGTTTGAAAAGTTCTGTGCTTCGCTTTATTTTTGTTCTATTCATGCATTTTAAGGCAAAAATACTAGACAATCTGAGACTCTGAAATAAAACAAAGACCACCAGAAACCTCAACAACCTTTGAAAATTTCTTAAGCTTGTTGTCCTCAATATAAATGACATTATTAAAAAAAAAAACAAACCATACACACAATTCACCCCTGGAAGAGCATGGGAATGAGCCACATGAGGTAGATATTAGTCACATTGCTTAATCCAATTACAGATACCATTACCTTAAGGAAAAGATTATAAGAACCTATATAAAGTAGAGTAATTTAACAAGCTGGAACCCCCCAGAGTCCTAGGGCAATGACAAGATCAAGATAATTTGATTTGTGGGCCCTGATCTCACCACTTTCCGAGCTGGCAAAAACTGATAGTGCTATGAGTAGGCATGCCCTGCCCCAAGGTACAAGAGGTTGTTACTTCATACCATTTAAAAACAGCCAGCAAACCCTTGAGGTCCTGTATTGATTTGCACTGTTTTATCTTGAAAGCATGAGTCGTGCTCAGTGTGGCATATTGCCAGCTGTTTGTTGTTAGGCTTTACTCACCCGTTATAAGTAGCAGAAATCACAAAACACCGTAAAGTTCTGGTCACACAGAATGATGTTCGTGCTGTATTAAAACTGTTACAGGTTGTTTCCTCATTGAAGTGTTAAGGCATTTCAGAGAGGATTGTTTTCACATTTTTCAAATATGAATAGCATCAGTTTCAGGTTGTACTATAAATCAGTGTAAAATAAAATTAAAATTTATAGATACAAACACTTTTTAAAAATAGTAATGTACCTTATTTCTAAAAGCTGAATAATACTGTAAGTAGTTTAGATTAAGGTAACATCCTGAGATGATTCTTTTTTTTTTTTTTTTTTTTTTCCAAAATTTCTAGTGATGCCACAAGAAATCTGACTGGGTAAAGAGAGTAGTATGTACCTGCAATATTCAAAATGGTTCATTTATTATAATTTAAAAACCATTCTGTATTTATAAACGGTTTTCCTAACTACAAAGATCCTTACTGTTCACTAATTTTTGGACCTACGTTATGCCTGAAAATACCAGTTTTACTGTTCAATAAAAGCCCTACAAGTATACAAGAGAGTATAAAAAAATTAAAGAAGAGATTACAGAAACATATTCATCTGTTAGCTTCCATTTTATGGGATTTGAGGGATTTTCAAATTCTCTAACATGATAATAGAACTTAGTTTTGTACCTTACTCTTTAAAATTTTTTTGAGACTAGCAAAATATTTTGGATCATACTTAAAATTTGGGAAATTTTGAATAAAACTGCACGTTTGGAACAAGTATGCTTCTCCATTATGTCTAGTCATTTAGGGTAAATATTATTAAAAACACATATGGTAAGTTGATATATATTATTGTAAAGCAAGCAGAGGCTGGCAAGTAAGCATTTCTGTTTCAAAAGCGGCAGTTGATAAGAGTAGAGTTAGACCTGTTATAACACCTGACAGAAGACTGATTGGCAAGTGTGCCTGACTTTACCTGCTCTTACACATGTAAGTCAGACTTTAAAACTTCCCTTAAAAACTTTATTAGAAATAGGAACTTTGTGATTAAGAATTTTGTGATAGGGCCTAATCTATGTATTTATATATAATTTTGTAGTTAATTTTTTTCAGTATAGCAAGAACTTAACAGCAGTGTCTTTTCCCTGTGTAGTCTTAGCAGTAGTAAGAGATTTTCCTCCTGTTGTCTAACAGAAATATAAAAGCTGATATGTTAATTAATGTACTGAAAGAAGATTCTTTTTGATAACTTTGCATAAAGTTTTCCAACCTGAGGAATTTTTATGACATGTTTTCTGTATTTACAGTTCTGCATTTTACCATCTTATTTATGACAAATGTAAATTCTAGGTTTACAAAATAGCATTATACATTCCTAAAACTCAGACAACTTTATGACAGAAACCTGATAGGGGTTTTTGGGCTCTATTTTTATTTTTATTTTTTTTAGGGGCATGTTTCTGGATACCATTCTCCCTTCCCGTGATGATAATGGTATACGACCTGCCATTGGCCAGCGTACTCGTCTAAGTAAAGGAGATATTGCACAGGCAAGAAAGCTGTATAGATGTCCAGGTATTGCACCACAAACAAACACACACCACATACTAGCAACTGTTTAACTTGTTGTTCAAAAGGAATGATAAATTTTTTTGAGTCAGCTGGTCAGTAGTCTTTTTCCATGTTGGCAACTGACGTAGGCAGTTCGAGAGTTGAATCATAAAAAAAAAAATCTTATAGATAAGGTCTCTGGAATGCAAAGCACTTAAGGACAGATAAACTATATGAAACAACACTTAGTTCCATGACATTTCAGTCTTTGTTTTCCTTAGCTGTTCAATGACTAGGAAAAAAAAAGTTGTTTAATATCACTTCTAGTTTGCATATTAACTGGAGTCCTTTTTTATTTGAATTCAAATAGAGTGCAGAAGGAGCAAATTAAATTATTGCAGTCAGCTCGGAACATATCACATTTCTTGAAAATTTGACGAGTAACAAGCCAGGTCAACTAAGTTGTAAACTCTTTTATGGATGAACTGGTTAGATCTTGTTAAAAAATCTCTACAGTTTTATCAGTTAGGTTTAGTATTTGAATATCTTCTGCCTAATTCTAGCATCCTGTAATTTCAATACATAGGAATGTTTTATCTCAGAGTGTTGGGGTAGTTGTCTGATCAGTGGCAAGTCTGGAGTAACCCAGAGTCAACCCTGTGGTTCTCGTTGTTCTGTAGTGCTAGTTCTTTGTTAAGTGCTAGCAGAGTGGTGGAAATCTCAAAGCCAAGAGTTTTTGCTTTCCTTGCTCTAGTTATGGTTGATACCAGTTTTAACCTTTGGTGTCAACTGAAGCAGTTCAGAAGTGCCATCTCAGCCAGAATTTGCCAGCAAGGTCCTTGTGGGAGGCTAGACATACCAGCTCTGTGCCACACAGGTTTTACAGCCCTCCAGCTCCTCATGGGAATTAATGAAGTCTCAGTAACTGTTTTAAGTCAGATATATGGCTACTTTTTACCGCCTGATCAATACAGAAGGACTAAAAAGAGGGATCAGGACTGAAGTGATGGAGCTGCTTCAAATTTGTATCAGCAGCAGTGGGATCTTCTGAAGATCTGGGGCATCTGATGTGCATTTGATGCACACTGTACAGCTGAAATATGCTTTTCCTTTGTGCTGTAAGTACACTGAATCATAATTTTCTATACACCGAGAACATGCACAGTGCTTCTGGGCCTACCAGAGGAAAAACCACTTTAACATATTTTCTCTAACAACTATTCCTTTTGGAATAATTTTTGCTCTTTCTTTTTGATACAGAAAGTACTTGAATAGTGGCATTCTTCTTGGCAGCATTATTTCTAGTAAGAGTATACTGAGAGCAACAATTTCATAAACACAGAGAACACATATTTTGATAAAAGACAAATTTTGGAGACAAAAATAGTCTCTAGAATTAAAACCACTGTGAAAGTAGCTAGTATCTTATGAGCATATTGACTTAAGAAAGAAAGGAAAAAAATTACAGCCTAGGCGGTTTAGTGTGTATATAAAACTTTCAGTTGACTGAAAGTGCATGTTAAAAAGATGTAATGTGCTTTTTGAGCTAATGTTCAAATAGTTTTTCAGAGAAAATGTCCTTTTCATATAATTAATGAAAATGTGTAATGATGAGTTATCATTTCTTTCAATGTCTTGAAAGTCTTGTTGAAAGTTAGTTTCACAGTATTGTAAAGCCATGGTTGTTCAGCAGCAGTGTGCACTTTAAAAGTAAACTATTTTTTGCAGCACTGGTGAACACAGGTCAGAGGGATAATAAAAATGAATGGTGGTTGCAGGGTCATGTTCATTTTCTGGTGCTTCCCTTCAGCAAACTTTGGGATAAGAGACATTGGTTTTCTAGCCCTATGTAGGTAAGCCAGTCCATAAAAGAAAGTGAGTTTTAAGGGAGAGAAAAAGGCAGAAGGTTTTGCTACAAATTTTAAATAGCATACTATTTAACATGCTATTTTTTTCAGTTAATATTTTTAGCAGAGGCTGCATAACTGAATAACACAACACGAACTTAAACATCCAGTAAAGAAAGCAACTCTCTGAAAGTTGCACGGCACTTGTGATCTAATAAATTTTCCAGCAAATAATGAGACTGAAAATTCAGTCATTAAGCTTTCGGTTTTATGGAGAGAATCATGTGATAATCGTAGTATATAGCAATAAAATCCCTGACACTGTGTTGTTTTTGGAGGTGTGGTGTATTTCATATTTCAGACAAAAGATGTTAATCATGATGTCTGCTTATGATAAAACAGCAGTGAATATTTCAAACACTAACAACATCTGCATTGCTTCATGTGTTCATTTGTGTTGCCTTAAATGTAATACAATGAAAATACAGAAAACAGTACCTTAAATAAATCAGTAATTTCCAGAGATGCGCACTCCTTTGATAAAGGATTTTGTAGTATTGTGCACGTTTCGTTTGGAGCTCCAGTTGTTCCTGCAAGCAGTTTCTGGTCCAAGAAGCCAGTTGCGTTTTCTGGGGCCCGTGAACATGAAGTAGAGCTCAGGGCTGCTGGAGAATACAACTGATCCTCCCAGCTGTGAGGCAGCTGAGCCTTCCGGGTTGTTTTAGCTAGTCAGGATGTTCAGGGTCATTATTCAGGAAAGGGCTTAGTGACCAAGAAACAGTTTTGAGCTTGGTGAAGCCAAGGCATGAGATTGAGATTTGATAACCTGTCTTTCATCAGCTGAGTAAGTGCCAGGACTCAACAACCTGGCAACAGCAATTTTGGTTTGTTTTTAACTTTTTCTTAGGATTTTTGTCAAAGGAAAACATAATTGGTGATAGGGATCTGTTACATTTTAATACTGAGTTACATTGTTACACGATAGAATAATAAGGAGAAAGCAAGGAACTAAGTTTAGGGTCCTTCCTCTGCCAATCTTATTTTGAACTTCGAGTGTCTTGGCATTTGAGAACAGATCTTGAACTTTTCAAGGCTGGATGTGTTACAGTGGTTTTCAGACTGTCTAATGGAGTATAGAATATAATTTCTTCTGGCGCAGCTACTGAAATTTTAACACAGGTCTGCCTTTATAGTTTTATATAGAAATGGTAGTTGATTTAAAATTCTGATGCGGTTTTATAGGAGCAAAAGATTAAGAAAGGGAAACAATGGAGAAGGATACTCTTAGGCAGTAAGAGAGGACAAGAAATAACTGGGTAGAGTGGGACTGAACAACTGGTGGGAAGGGAGGCTCAGACTGACAGGAGAAGGCGGTTCAGAGGAAGAGAAGGTAGATGGAAGGAGTTCAGCAAATTTACAAATTGCCAGGGTCTGTGAGAGTATGTGTAGAAGAGAGCAGATGACGGATACCTAGTCTGCCTCTTTTTCTGTGCTGTTCTTGCTGTTCCTCAGGCTTAACTTGCTCCCATCTCTATTAGATTAGAAAAGAGTGTTCACTTTCAAAAGTCAGCCTTTATTCACTACATAAGGAGGATTTAGGTTTTTAGATTAAGGCTGTTTCCCTATAAAGGGGAATCAAGTCAACAGTAAGACACTGAGTTGTAGTAAACTAATTTAAGTTTTTAGTTTAACAAGTACTTTATCAGCACCAGGTATTTTTAGGGCTCTCTGGCAGCTTTATGTGCCATATATGTATAGTTGTACAGACTGGGGTCTAAGTAAACAGTATTAAAGTGCTTAATTCTCTTTGGAAAAGGGTAAGCTTAAATTAGACGTATATGACAGTATGTATTTGCTAGTGCTGTGGACAAAGGAGAGAGGGTTGGTTTCCTAAGTGTCCTGGAGGATCTGGGCTTCGTCATTTGCAGATTTCACTATAAACCTTAATGGAACTTGACCATGTGCGTAGGCCAACCCAGAGAGGTGTTATACACAGGCTGTGTAATTAAACACTGCTGCAGAGTTCACTGGTAGGAATTGCTTTGTATAAGCATATAATCGACCTGCTGCCTGCGCCCATTGCTAATCTTCACAAGGAGAAGCAAAAACAGTTTCCCTTTCCGTACCACAGAAAGGCTTATCAGAAGTCTAACCTTCTCAAGCTGTAGAACAGACAGGAGATTGTTTTTTTGGTTGGAGTGTGTGTGTGTGGATAGCTAAAGTGGCATTTCTGCAAGTGGTCTGGCCTAGTAAAATTGATATAAGACGTGACATATGAGAAGGGGAGAAAAAGCATTAGAGAAAACATTGGCGATGTTAATGATTAACAATGGAATAAAAATGTACAAATGCTTTATAAAGCAAAGGTGTGTAAGACTGAAGTTGTAATTAATTTCTTCTGACATGAAATATGCTAAGATTAGTTCTTAGGAAATTTAAATAAGTGGCCCTTACCACTCATTTTTCATCTGCATTTCTTTCCCAAAGTGGACTCCATTACTAATGGACCATCACATGGTAAAATGTTTATAATATACCATTTTATAAGCCTAATCATGAATACCATAGTTGCCACAGTCCAATTACAGAGAAAACGTTTACATTCTCTACTGACAGAATTTTAACTGTTTCAGTTACCATTGATCCATTGCAGAGGAATGTGCTTTTACACAAGAAATGCCCAAATATCACCCTGTCTACAGTGGCTCTGGAAGCCAGCGTGGAACTCAGATGCCATGGATAATTAATTCAACTGTTGATTAGTATATGCTGTTCTTGTCATAGTTCCCTTAAGTAACCAGGAATTTTATATTGAATGCTAAATGTGGTGAAAAATGTAAAGCCCAAACATATTGTATAAATTCTAATTGTGTTAATTCTTAGTAGAAGTTATCCAATTAGAAGTTATCCAATTACAGTTTTTCTTATGCTTCACTTAAATTCAGAGATACTTATGAAAATTTTGAATTGATAGAGAGCTCCCAAGCGTTTAATATGGATATAAGTTAAATTGTTGTATTCACTAGCTTTATTCTATAATTCTTAGAAAAAGAAAATGTTCCACGGCACCTTTTGCAACCTAAAATCCATAGTAAGGCTATATACAACTTCTGTATGTGGAGCATGGAGTGTTATTAATATTCTGGAGAAAACAATCCTGCACTCTGTACAAGAGAGAAAAATTCTGGAATGTTTTACAAAATGTAAAGCTATTATGCTTAATTCATTGATGTGTTTACTTTTATAACAGGGTGATTTAGGGACTTAAATAGAGTAAGGAGTGGTTATTCCAGGATCTTCCTCCTCTCCTCTTACTAATTGCGGGGCTGCATTTGAACTAATCTCTCTTATGTCCCACATACTTGACAGCATTTCGTTTGCTTACATACTTCACACTGTGTGGAAGCGTGCATTGCATGACTTCATAATATTTGTGAGTTGAAGTTACCACTAATTGAAAAAAATGCAATGTGAGCAGAAAAGGTTGGACAGTCAGCATTCCCTATGTCTCATCATGTCATCTGCTCACGGCTTGCTTAGTAACTGTAGTGTTGGTGAAATAGTTAAAGCTAGAGCAAACAGAAGATCTACTAACGCTTGAAATATGTTGGTTGTATGCCTTGTGAGAGTATGCTGATGCAGTGTAGTCTCAGTGAAGCCATGCATGGGGGGAAGAACAAGAGAGGGCTCTAAAAGTGGTGAGCAGAATGCTTGGATCCTCACAGATCTCCCGCGTAGTGCATGCCATCTGCTGCGCAGGGTATCTCCTCTTTGGGCTCTGCTTTCCTCTCCTCCTGTACAAGACAACGGTTTTACTCTTGGCCTTCTCTTGAGTGCTTTATGTAAGCTACAATACGGTTCACTAGCGCTGGGGGAACCCCGTAAACTACTCTGCAATTTATTTAAGTTTGCATTCATTGCTGTGTTAAAAATAACTTGTGGTTAATTATGGATAAAGCCTTCTCACTGAAAAGGGTTTGTACAGAAATAATTATTTAGTATTGAATACCTTTTTTGTATGTGTCATTTGCTGTGGCTGCCTGCAGTTTTTTAACGATAAAACCACATTTTTTGAATGAGGGGAGGAAAATAATTTTTTTTTTTTCCTGTTTCTTTCCTAAGGGACACAGTGATGGTGACTTTAGCCATCAAAATTTTGGGGGTTGCGTTAATCTTCCTTTTCTCTTCTCATCACAATAACCATTTCAGTGTCAGAGAGCATATTTAATGCCTTGAATGTGGCTTATGCCTGGTATTACGGTGTAGTTGTCAGATTACATCTAGACGCATTTTAACAAGACAGCCTTTACAGCTGTGTTGTCTGTCTTTGTCATAAACAATCTCTTCCTCTGTCCCCTTTTATTTAAAGATTTTCCAGATCATTTATAATTCATTGAGATTTTGGTGATACAGTAGTTCACCTGCTGGCAGTGGTAGCGCTGTAATTTGAAAGCACTGCAGAGCTGATTACGCTGTCAGTCATGGGATAATGTTCTCAAATTCACATCTCTCGTATCACACCTGCAAAATCGATGGGTGAAACAACTTTATTAAGGTCAAAAAAGATGACTGACTGAGGTATGACACCCTACCAGAATCAGTTTTAGTGGTGGAGAATGGCAAGAGCTGCCAATGTTATACTTTAGTGTGAAGAGGGTTTATTAACCAGTCTGCTAGCACCTAGTAGCATGATTGATAGCTGAGATATGGGTATTAAAAGCTTCAGTAATAAACAATATAAAAAGCTTTGGTATTTTAAGACTTTACATTTGCTTTGCTTTATTACTCATATCTCTACAAGTCACTATTGCAAGAGATTTTGTTGAATATAGAATTTGGCTTTCTCTACCAATATAAATGAGTGAGTTTAGGTCAGATCAGTCCCTCATGTGGGCAAAGTACTAAATTAAATGAAACCACTGATGAAATTCCAGTGTGGTGCCAATCATGTCGTGCCAGCTTTTGTTTTACTTTTGTTTTATTTCTTAAAGGATGTGTCTAAGGGTGTGGCTAACTTTTTTTTTCACCAAAGTAAAGTTATATGTATAATTTTGCTGTTGATTGACAGCAATGACATTTTTAAGACTGCTGTAATTTTGATTATGTCAGCAGACAGCACACAAGTGAAATAGTTCATGGAATAAAAACATCCTGCGTAAAATGGAATGAATGTCAGACTGGCTTAAAATCATTGTTTTGAATAAATCGTTAAATAACTAGTCTGTTTTCCATTCTGCATCTGCAGTGAGTTAAATGTATTCTGAATAGCTACTGGAAAGATGCATTTTTCTCTGTTAGGCGCATTCAATTTTGTATTTTTACTGTATTTTCTTTCTTTCAGCCTGTGGAGAAACACTGCAGGAATCTACAGGCAACTTTTCTTCTCCAGGATTTCCAAATGGTTATCCTTCCTACACACACTGCATATGGAGAATCTCTGTGACCCCAGGGGAGAAGGTATTTTAACATTCCCTCAGCTAAACACCGATACCATTTTCAAAATAAAACGTTGTGTTTCTTTAGCTTTTCGTTTAACTTTAAATCTTGCATAATAATTGAAAACAATGGTATGCCGTAAAAAATGGGACCATGAACCATGTGCTATTGACTTGACTTTGGTCTGTGGCATTAGAACCACATCATCTCTTTGGTGGCTGTCCGTGTGTAATGAAGGCACGATTTCAATCTGCTACATTTGTTTCATGGAATCCCTTTGAAACTGGCTTCCAATTCAGTTGCTGGTTTGGTGTAAAGGTGGAAGAGGTAGTTCAGTCTCCTGAATGGTCTCTTCTCCAGCATGGGCTCAGGCGAGCTGACTGAGCTGTGTGGGGCTGAGAGCTGGGCCCTGCCTAAGGAAGCTCTTAGTATGTTGAATGAGATATTTCTAAAGTGAAACAGAAATAACGTGGGGTAAAGCAAGTGTAATTGTAAGTGTTCCCTGGTATTGGTTCTAGTGCATATAGTTTTACATTCTGGGCATCAGTTTTAGGGGAAAAAGTGTGTGTGTGGGGAAAATTGGCTTGGTGAGAGCAGTTCAGGGAGAGAAGTGTGCCATCCTAATGAAAGCAAAACCTGTTCTTCTTGTGTACGCTTTCAAAACACGCTAGCTGAATCTTGTTTTAAATTACTGGCTCAAATATAAACCTGCCTGAAAATAAATAAGGGTAGAGGAAGCGATGGGAAGTTTCACCTGAGACAAAATATGCAGGAAAGAAAAAAAGGATGTAAGTTTCTTTACAGGAAGCAGTGGCTGATATTACGCAGTCAAATACAGCCTAAAGACTGAAATATAGAACCTAGCCACCCGCCTCAGTGCTGGAGAGTCCCAAGAGGAAAACCCAGCATTTGCCCCCAGATATTTCTGTCAGTTTTGTCTGTGGTCTCCTGCTCCATATTGGACATAGTTTTCTCCTGACTGGATTACTTTATTCCATGTTTCTTTCAGGTCAGAGTCCTGGTAGACACCAAGAATATATGTTCTTGATGTGCTAATAGATCCTCAGGAGCCGTAAGAGCATTTGCCACTGTGGGGGATGAAAGCAATGTCATTTGGAAAGCGTTCACCCTCCTCTGGGCAAGAGCCAGAGACAGGAGGAAAAGTAAACACACTCTGTGCTGGGAAGGCGTGGGTGGCTCTGCAGGTTGGCAGGGAAAAACAAATGAAAACAGATTAATAAGAGAAGGTTTGTGCAAAAGATGCAAATTAATCTAGATAGGTAATTTTATGTCCCAACTCTTTGTGATTCTTCTTAGACACTGCTGTGATAACAACAAAAATTGTTTAGGTTTCTCTTCCATTCCTCAGTTAAAAAAAAATAATAAATTGTAGTGTTCATCTACAATTATTCTTGACTTTTGAAGACAATGTTAATATATGAGCTAGAAAATGGTCATGCATAAGTATTCATAGCATTCTCCAACTTTGTGCCAGCCTATCTGTGGATGTTAGTATGGTTGTAATGTATTTGTAATACCATTATGTCTTGAGATTGTAACCACCACTGGAGCTGTATTATACTGTATAAAAGCTTAATGGGGGAAAGCCCCTGTCCTGAAGTCAGCAATGTAAGAGGACTGGCTCCTTTCCCATCTTAGCCTCCACTCCAAATGGGGAAAAAGACTAACCAGAATTTTCTAACTGAAATTTGACGTGACAAGTCGTGCCTGTAGGACACTGTTCTGACCCCCAGCTCTCATAGTCTCCATACAGTTCATCAATAATGAAGTAAATGATATTTGTGCTAGTGTCAAAAAGTCTGTTTTGCCAGTGCCATTCCCATAGGATATTGTCTGTCTTGAGATAAAGGACCCTATTTGCAGCAAGTACTTGATGTGAACAGCAGATAGCAGAAATGAGGTCTAACTAACGCATGTATCACGGTACCTTGGACACACATTATGCTTGATCCAAAATTTTCTCAGTAAATGATGATAACATATTCACGTTATGAAGGGAAAAATAAAAACATATTTAGATCTTTGTTCCTTTGTTTGCTGCTTTGACCTTGATAGGTCTCAGGAATGTTGTGTGGAGGTTAGAGTGTGTATAAGCACATCACATCACGTTCCGAAATGTCAGTGAACACTTCAGTCACCTAGAAATAAACTGAAAAAGCACTAGTCCAGATTGTCTAGCTCTTGTCTCTTATTTATTGGGATTTAACATTGTGCTGTTTGAGCATAGTTTGGAGGACTTCTGTTCTACCCGTGCTGCTTTCTGCAAGTACAGACACTTCCTGTCTTTGATGGCAGGAAATTCAATGAAGGTCGGGACTACAGTGGTACGCACTAGCTGCAGATTTCCTTTTATTGATAGGCATCATGAATTGCCAGCCCAACCTAAAATGTGTGCGCGCCTATTACTAAAACAAGGCAGTTCATTCACCTTTCACTTTCTCTCAGGATTTAAGACTATATGGTAAACAGCTGTACACAGTATATCTATACACAGAAAAATCTCTGGGGGAGGATGGTGTTAGTAATACTGTATGCCCCCTGCCAGGGCAAACCCTGCCTTCTGGTGTGTAGAAATTTTGTTGGCATAGGGAGTTGCAACTGTGCCAGTGTTGGTTTTTTTTTTTAATCCGCCTTTTTGAATAGATTACATTACTTTCCAATTTTCCTTAATGTTTTACATGAATGATAAAATAGGACAGATAAATCCTTGGTTGAGATGGGAAAAAACGCCACCTGCAGAAAACCTAGTACTACCTGGTGTTTGCTACGTATTTTGTGCTTTCTTATCCCAGGCAGTAGGAGGTATGATATATGCTCTCTGAAGCTGCAGTAGCACAATTGAATCTGCTGTGTAATCAATAATTCCTTAACTGTGCTGACAAATACTCATTGATTGTTTTTCCTATGAAGACTTTCAGCCATCCTGCCCCCTTGAACAAGCTCTGCCTTGTCTCTACCTCTATTTAATACTTTGCAGAATTGCAAATCAGAATCTTAAATATACTTGTTTGGTTCCTCACCAGAAATCGTGCTGTGACAGATTGGGGGTTCTGCCTCTGTACAGCTAATGAATTCTGGTCAATGTTAAGGAATTGCTGTATCATCAAATACCTTGGCATGTCAGAGTGAGAAAAGGCTGTGAAGGTTATTTCATACAGTTTCAAAGGTGGGGGCCATTGAGGAGGTTCATTAAATTTTAATGGTTTCCATTCAGATAGCAGCACTTTGAGACAATGACATGATCACACCTAAGTAAAACCATCCTTTTCCCAACTCTATCCTGGCAACTAAGGTTTGGACAAAGGCAAATTTCCAAACAGAAAACAGAAAAATCTGATGTTTCAGCTGTGTCATGGAAAATGGAAAACTTGTGGCTAGAGTGGTGGGAGACCTCCAGGCTCTACATAGCTGAGCCAGTGGAGGAGGTATAGGATGTGGCTTCTGTAACTTGCTTCCAACAGAGCCAGCTGGGTTAGCTTAAGCAGCTGTGGAAGGTAGCCTGACCTTAACCCAGCTGTCTGCTTCTCATCTGGGCAGAGAAAAAGGCTTCCCCTTGTGAACCCTTCTGCCTGCAGAGCTGGGGTGAGGTGGGCATGGGTGGAAAAGGACAGGGAGACTGCTAAGGACAGTAGAGGTTTCAAGTATTATGGCTAGATACAAACGGAGGTCCCTACCTATGGTATGAGAAACTCAGGAAAAAAAGAAGGTAAGAGTTTAGGAGGAATCTGAACTGCAAAGTGGATGAGCTGAGGAGAAGGAACAAAAATCTGTACTTGGTGAGGCCTCTTTATTTGAAGGACAAGTTGAAGAAACAGTCTGCAAAGGACAGACAGAATTGCTGGGTGAATGAGAGCATATACAGGACCTTTCTGCCGTCCTAAGAGGTAGGTTGAACTTGCACTTGGAAATGTAATAAAAAACTGAAGCGGAGGAAAGCATATGAATGATTGCATTTCTAATCAGATCTGCATATTTCTCTTGGAGAATAACATGGTAAGTAGGTGGGGTTGGAATTCTGATAATATTTGTGCATTTATTTCTTCAGTACATGTCCCTTGAAGGACTGCCTGAATAGTAAAGGCAAAATGCCCTGTGGGTTAGACATCTGGGAAAGGGTGCACGTAAGCTAGAAGAAGTTCGAGGTGTAGCAGTAGGCAAAAGCAAAGAGGTGAGTTGTGAGGTTCCCTTTCTGGGAGGGAATGGCACGAGAAGTCTGCGTCCAGAAAATAAGACGGGGAAGTTGAAACAGGAGGTGCTGCAGTTAGACTAAAAGAAGGATGAGAGCATGTGGATGGACATAACTGCAGCAACCTGGTGAATGCCAGCTCAGAGGATCAACTAATGGTTTGATGCATGCCATTTTTAGGTAAACACTGCAATAGTCTGGAAACCGAGTAGTATGGCACTGAAGTATGGCAAAATTAAAAAAAAATTAGTCATTCTCCACCAAGGCCCTGGTGAAAAACTGGCAAGGGAAAAATAAGAGCCATCTGAATAGAGATGTAGCCCAATAGCTGGACTGAAGACAGAGGGTGTTAGGTAGAAACCCAGATTGTAGTGCTTGCTCTGCTGAGAGTGCATCTAACATGTGTGCTGTGCTTACCTGAATCATTCCGGTTGTCCCTCTGCTGTTGAAATTTGTTCTACTTAACCGGAGTAGCCACATCTGAAATGGGAAAGGAATCTTAAAGTCTGGCTCACAGAACTTGCAGAGACATAGGAGAACTAGGATCAAATCTTGGATGTCTCAAAGTTGGAAGTTCACATCCTTGGAGTTCAACAGTGGACTGTCTGGATGATTTGTTTACTGGCTTTCACAAAAAAAAAAAAAAAAAAAGACCCACAACAAACCAAACAAAAACCTTGCAAAAGACACAAGCAACACTCCGTCCTTTCCCCGCTGCTCAATTCTCTACCTGCTCTAGCTTTAAAAGCACTGATTTGATGTATTTTCTATATAAAAACTCTTTATTGTTCTAATTCGCTGAATGATTAAATGGGTGAGCATTTCATTATCTTTTTAAATTCCATGCTTAGGAACACATCCCCTATCTACATAATACACGATATTAGTTGAAACCGTTGTTTTCATTAGGACTTAATTTACTTTGTTTTTCAAAGTTCAGGGAAAGGATACCTATATTGAAAAATAGTTCAAGATACTAGAATATTTATTACTGCAAACCTTTTCAGTACAAGGAACAGGTTTTCCTTAAATATATTCATTTCTATTGTAATTTCTATTGTAACAAAGAGAAGGGATAGCACAACGATTGTGTCTGATTTCAGATTGGTCCATTTTCACCTCTGAGCTCAGGAAGGAAGCCTACAAT
This sequence comes from Sagittarius serpentarius, assembly GCA_034782735.1. NCBI lineage: Eukaryota > Metazoa > Chordata > Aves > Accipitriformes > Sagittariidae > Sagittarius > Sagittarius serpentarius. The sequence goes on along the minus strand of JAVKLA010000053.1, from coordinate 3,977,018 downwards.
ATAATCTGACGACTATTCGTTGTTACAGGTCTTTATGATTCAAAGTGCCAATGGCATCCTGGACATGAGTTAATATTATCTAAATATATTTCCAAAGTATCAGACTAACCTTGAAGCAGGCGTTCTTTGCATATAGATCTCAGATGAAATTATTGCCTCCCTTTGTGGCCCTAAAATGACAGAAGGAAGGGGCCAAAAGAGAGGGGGTAGGCTGTATTTGTTGCATCTGCTACACCAAAAGCATACCAAAGCTGCTTGCAGGATGTTCCCACGGAGAAGACAGTGCTAGAGGCAGACTGCTGTTTAAGCAACCCTTTTGCAGGTTTTGTGGATGCGGTAGCAGCTTGTGGATATAAATGCTTGGCCATACTCAACGATCAGAACAGGTACTCATTTATTCAGTGCTGTCCTGATGGTCCTTGGCAGGCTTCGTGTCCCGTACCTTCATCCCACCAGGCTGTGGCTGCCAGCACAATGTGCCTCACTGTACAGGACTTCTGGCTGTTGGGTTTTATGTGTAGCCTTATAGATGTTTTCGGTTTGCCGTGTCATCGTGGTAGTAAAGGCAAAAGCTGAATAGAATCACCTGTGAGCTTGGTCTTCCACCCAAATGCTCAGTAGTGTCAGCAGTAAGGGATAGGGGAAGAAACAGCTTTTAAGATTAAGTCAGAAAGTTTCTCATTCTCCGTTGAAAACAAAAGAGATTTTTGAGAATGTAAATGCTTGTATGGGTGTAGTTAGTTATTTTTTGTGGAAAGTAAGTGAAAGCAAAACCCCTGCTAGCCTAATGTTAAGACACATAGTGTTTTGCTCTGAAGGAATGTCTCCATTTTGCATTGCTGGGAGAAGAGTCTTACCGTGACACTCCACCACCTACACACCCAAACCACTGAGCTTTATGTTATCTTTAAATTAGCTTCCCCTGAGAGCTAATAGTTTTATCTTCTTAAAATTAAAAGGTCTGAAAAAGTTCTACCTTTCTGGTTTTAAATTGTGCTATGTTGTGGCTGGAGAGACACGTGGTGCCTTCAGAGGAGGTGGAAGTAAACCCCCCTGTCTGACTGTCCGGGCCCATTGTTCCCGTTTTGGTCTTGTATTTCCTCGCAGCTGGACTAAGGGTAAATTCCTCTCCTTTCAACTCACGCTCACAGCTGCTTCGTAGGCTGCCATGGAGATACGGTTTTGCAGTGTGAGGTATTTGCTACTGTGCAGCAAGTCCTGTTTGCTTTATAAGAGCAGGTTTTGATTGTGAGTTCCTAGGGTCAAAGCTAAAAATAAAACCACTTCTATGCTCATACGTGAATAAAGAAGATTTTCAGTTAAGTTGAAATGTTTATTAATCTACACTGAGGAACTGATTTGGAAGAAGATGAATTCTATTTCCAAATACACTTAAATCCAATGAAAGGATATGAATTGGAAATTATTTTATAATATAAATATGATTTTATAATATAAAATATGAATAATTTGTAATCTCCTTGTTTGGACTTATCCCTGAAATTGCAGGACATGATGCTAAGACTGTCGCGGTCAGTCAGGGTCCAAACTATAGCTATTGTGTCATCCTGTGATCCAGGATGAATCCTATTCCTGTGTTAGAAGTGTAAATTTATGGCAGTTTAGGATTAGTATTTTTAAACCAAAGTGGGATAATGTAATGGTCTAGGATAGTCCTGATATTAAGTATTAAACATATGCCTGTTCACAGATGTGCTCAGTAATATTGGGAGTCCAAGTTCAAAAGTTCCAGAAATGCACAGAACTCAGATTTCTGTATAAAAAGCTTTATTACAGTTTCATTAAGAGTCATTAACGAACAATGTACTGCTTGTTTTAGGGATATTGCTTTTAGCATTACTGTCCACCATTGTCAATATTTAACTTGACTGAAAGTAAATTATCTTGTCAAAACAGTAGTAGAAGACACAAAATAAAATAAGAATTTTTTTACAGCTGTCAGTGCGGATTATAGTCAGAATGGAATGGAAGAGGAATTGGCAGGAGAATTCTCAAATAACAAAATTATATTAGCATATTATTTTACCTTATTAGCATTCTCAAATTTTTATTTATCAGTGAAAGTCTCCCTGTAAGCAATTAAATGTGAAGTCTGTCTTGAATCTGCTCAAATATGTAAGATTAAATAAAAAACTTTTAATGGTCCCAAACAACTTTTACTTACTATAAGAAATAATTGAGGAGAGATTAACTAAGTGTCTAAGTGGTTGGAATCCTGCTACAAGTGACCACTGTGGCTTCAGGTCTGCAGAATGCTGTTGTGATCATTTTCTAGGACTAACCACAAGTGATTTAATTAGGTGTTCTCTGATTGCAGATTGTTTTAAACTTCACCACCATGGACCTTTACAAGAGCAGTCTCTGTTGGTACGACTATATTGAAGTAAGAGATGGCTACTGGAGAAAATCACCTCTGCTTGGTATGCAACTCTTGAATGCTGCACTGTCCGTAGTTACCATACTCCTTGAGTTCAGTGGACTTGCTTGATGTTGAACCCACAACAAACCTCTTGGTTTTTAGGTGCCTAGAATGTATCTAAACTTGGGGATGGCAAAAAACTCTAAATGACCTCAAATAAGTTGATTATTTGACTTCAAGCCTCAAGCCTTCCTTTCATTGCAGCTAGCTGTTACTCAGCTGCATGTGTGGAAAGATGAAAACTACAAAATGTGCAACTTTTTACTTCGCTTACAGGTATTGAAATACGAAGTTGCCATAGTTTTGTTCACAGAAATGGGGAAATAGTATACAGACAAATCTGTAGAGCGTGTGATGGGAAATCCATAGAGCATGTGATGAGCCCATGTGCTGTGGTTGAGAGCACTCACTGCAGAGTTGTACTTACGAGCTCTGTTCCTATACTTTTAAAATTATGAATAGAAGATTAATTCTATTTCTTCTTTGCATGTCCTTCCCTGCTCTTGCAGAGAAAAGACATGCAAAGTAATAATGAACTAAGTCTTAGAGTTGCAACTGATACGCAGGAAGCTGCAACCATCCTTCTCTTAATTCAGAAGGTTGGTGGGGAGATTTCACGCCCCATAATGCCACTGCCCAGTCCAGAGGCTTGGCTTGACATCCCGTGATCTTCTCTGATTGAAACTGGGGATTTCAGACCATAGGAAACAGGAATGTCTCCAACTTCTTGGGTCAGTTTTGTTGTTTTTAGAATGAAGACTAAAACTATTTGTTAGTGTCTTAACAGCCATAATTTTAAAACAGCAAAAAAGAAAGAAAAGGAAGCAGAAACAGAGGACAGCTTTTTAAGAGTAGTGCCTGTTTTCTTGGCCTTAATTGTTTCTTCTTTCTTTTTAAGACCAGACAGTAATTACCCTTTTCTCCTCTTCTCTATCGCCTAGACACACAGAAATTTCACCTACTTAGGCTGAATTCAAGAGCATTATATAGTCTAGGGTCATTTGGATGTTAGTTTTAAAATCTCTTTGGTCCATAGACACAATGAGCAGTATTACTGTGACCTAGATTACGTTCCTCTCTTTAAGATTAGTAGTTGCTTTCCCCTTCCAAAATGCCTAGGTGTGTATGTATAAAAACAATCTATAACAATAATTTTTCTAATTAATTCCCCTAAGGTTTTATACGCAGATTTGTGAGCCTGACTGCCATGAAAAGAAGTACTGAAAGCTTTATAATAAAATCTTTGTGTATTAGATCCTGATCTGCAGAAACATGTGCTTAGCCATAAGCACGTAAATAGTTCCACTGAGTTGGTTATGCTACTCCTGTTTATAATGTTAAACACTTGTATAAATGTTTGCAGCGTTTGACTTCAGAGGCGGCAGAAAATGCAGTTACTGGTTGCATGTTTTTAGGCAGGTTTTGTGGTGACAAACTGCCAGAAGTCCTTGCGTCCTCCGACAGCAGGATGTGGATTGAGTTCCGCAGCAGCAGCAACTGGGTTGGGAAAGGTTTTGCAGCAATTTATGAAGGTAAGCCTCTTACAGCATTAAAAATGACTTGATTATGGAGGAAAAATATTAACCAGATACCTTCTGATACTTTAAAAAAAAAAGTCAGAAATAACCTAATACGAAATCTGTATTTTATTACTAAAAGAGACAGTAGGTGTTAACTGACTAAACAGGACATTTTGAAACTCTTCCTGAGATCAGAGTTCCGATGACCTTTTTTCCAGGGACGCCACTGATAATATTCATAAGCATTTTTTACCAGCCGTTTAATTAACCAAATGTGCATGTTCTTGTGCTTAGTGTGTGGAAAGATGTTTTTTCAGTACTTTCTGTTTATTCTTCAGAAAAATCTGACTCAAGTTTTCCATATGCTGTGGGATTACTTAGAGACACCGCCACACACTGAGTATATTAGCAAGTCAATATTCACCTTTCTAAAATAGAGCCTCTTCTCTTAAATACTGAATCTACAGTAGTAAACTGTATGATTCAGTTGATATTCACAGATCTTCACGTGATTACCAGTATGGACCCTGAAAAGTGCATTTACTTTTCATGAAAATATTTTTTATTTATATTAGCCGTTTCTTCAAATTCAGTGTAAGCTTGAAGGGATAAACCATAGATTAAAATGCATAGATAATTATAAAATATGAAATTTTTCTCATTTGTCTCTTTCTAAAGGTTAGTAAATATTAATGAAGAATGTTTATTAAATATATTTCAAAGGTGAACAAAAAGTAATATTTAATTATTTTGACCTTTTAAATATATTCTGTAAAATGTATAGATACAGATTATCTATGATTCCAAAGTCTTCCTGAGCACTGTAGACTTGTTTAGAGCTGTTAGAAATGCTGAATTATATTCTCTAACTGAAATACGTGTAGTGGTTTAAACGGATTGTGTTTTCAATAATTTGTCCCTGGTAGACTTTTTAAGTCTTCTCCAGAATAATCTTATCATTAGTTTTAAAAAGGGAAGCATAAAATATCAGTTTGGGCATGGGGAATAGAAAATGTCATTACTGACAATAAGAATTTTGTGCTTTTATCAGCTATCTGTGGAGGTGAAATCCACAAAAACGAAGGCCAGATCCAGTCTCCCAATTATCCTGATGACTACAGACCAATGAAGGAATGTGTGTGGAAAATAACAGTGTCAGAAAACTACAATGTAGGATTAACCTTTCAAGCATTTGAGGTAAAGCCTTTTAACTGATCTCAGAAAAGTATCCAGTGGATAAGTGACAGTGACATTTAAGGGAATCCTCATTAAACCTGTGAATAAATTTAAAAATTCTCTATGAAAAATAAGCTCCAGAATCCAATTCTACTTTCCCTGAAACCTTCCTTTCTGCAAAAATTTTCAAGAAGATTAAAGGTTTTTCATGGTTTTTATGCTATTTGAATTAGAACGTTTAATGTATTGACAGTAGTTGCAGTTTAGCAAATACATAATCCAGTTCAGCAAGGCTGCTTTAATATTCTGTTAAATAATTGGGATTTTTTATTTTTGCTAAATCTTATTGTTAAAAAGGAATGTCTATCTGGAAAGAAACCACTGTGGTTTTCGGCTTCAGTTTTGAGAAGAAAGAAAAAAAAACCTACTTAAATTCAGTTTACAAACCTATATTTAGAGAGGGAAGCCTATATTTAGAGAGGGGAAAAAAAAGCCATGGTGAGTCATACTTGAGTGTCTTTAGTGCACATCACTTTGTGTATAACATTGTTAAACAGTGGTAAACTATTGTGTAACAAAGAAAAATAATACTTCATCCATCTTTTTATGCATCATGATACACTGGCTTGAAGTTTGTAGATAAATTTAGTAAAATACTTTGAGTTCACTTGTTTTATTTGAATATGCTTCAGCAATAATGACTTGAACACTTTTTTCAAATCTGAACTTTTTGGCTTTATGGTGCACGTACATATAGAAACAAGTGTAGTAAATACAGATATAATTTCCAACCTGTAACTTTAGTCATACAGACAGACTTCAGAGGTAGGGCACATTTTTGCTATGACTGATGAAAAGTCTGAGCATGAGATAACAAGGGCTAGGGACTTTTATCAGCAATTGTGAATATAAACAATGGAATCTTAATAATTTCACAGATTCTACTTCATTTTCCCTTTTTCATATCCTGAATTAGTGTTGGGTCTAGCGCAGACAAGATCAGCTCTCCCTGCCCCACGAGTTTTCCAAATGCTGTTCAGACTCTGCAAGGCCTGGCTCAAGATTACTTCACATAGTATGTCAGTCTCTCTTTTTAAGCACTGTTGAACAAAATTTTTAGTAACTTTATGTAATTTACTGACTAGATACAGAGCTTTTCTACTCTGCCATTGGTGCTCAGTGTTTTTTAGTGTGATTCCAAGAGAAATGGCACTATGCCTCTGCTGAAGAGACTTGCCACAATGTTTGATCTCCATGCAGATGCTCAGCGTTGGTCTACACGCACGGTACCTTATCGCTTGAACTGACCCCAGTTCAATATCGCCTCTGGGAGAATCAAACTTCCATCTCTTCTTATCTTTCAGGACCTTTTTCTAATCGCCAAATTATGGACTATTTGCAAGATGGCATGTTCATGCCTCACTATATAGAAAATAATTAGAAGCAAAGGAGAACATAATTTAGTAGGCTAGCAGTTAAGGCTGTAAGGAGAAATGTCCAGTTTCTTCCGCCAGACTATTTAGTATTATGGCACTCTCTAGAGGTGAAACATATGTGGACTGACCTCATAAGAAGAAAGGAAATTGAGAAGAAGCATAGTTGAGTGGTAGTCTCAAGTTAGTGCCTCTGCTAGATGTGGTTTGAAAGAAAAAAAAAAAAAAAATATCCAACAGCAGGGACTTGAAAGGTACCTACTTTTCCAGGGGGAGTCTGAGCTGTGATTCCAGAGTGGCAAGAGGCCCTTGAGCACCAAATGAGGTGCCCCAGGGAAGGCAAAAAACTTCTGTTCTATCTGTCTTCGTGGCGTTTCTTACTGGCTTGTCCACAGGGCTCCCCGCTGAGAGCGAGAGTTGCTTTGGAAACTGCTCTGAAGTGCCTTGCCTAGACATTCACCATTGGGTCTGATTTCCATTTCAGGTCCAAGTGCCTGAACGTAGGTGTTCTGTTTTTTGGTACTAAGTCCCTCTCTGGACTGAATCCTTGGTGCACTGCCCAGTAAAACAAAAAGTTTAAAAATCATAGTTCTTCATGCCAGCTGAGATCAAAAAAAAGTAAATGTCAGGCCAAAGAGTTACTGCAGCGTGTTTGTGAGAAAATTACTTCTCTGTCCTTTGAAAGGTACAGTTAAGTAAGAGGAATTCTCATTATCCATATGTAATGCTAGAGAAAATAACTGTATAAATAACCTTCACTCTGAAATGAAAGCACTAGGGAAGCTGAGAATTTCAAACTGTATCAATGAGTCATCTTGTTTTGCCTGCTGTGGGCAGCGCATTTTCCACTGAGTGCGGGATTACCCTTTCTTATTTGGCTGTCTGATGGGCAGCTACACTTTCCAGTATCTAGATGACAGCAGAGATGTTGGGACTGGTAACTCCATCTTTTTGCCTCATTGTTAGTCACCTTTATTATATTGTTCTTTGAAAATTAGCAGTTCTTGTCTTTTTTTTTTTAATTTTTTTTAAAGAACTTTTGTTGGCATGCAGTCTCACCAATTAAGGCAATCCAGAGGGTTTGTAGAGCTGAGCCATATTAGTCTTCCTCATCTGAGTGGGGCTGTTAATCTTTGTGCAGATAGTGTTCATTTAAATTATTTGTATGTAAGTCTGGGAATAAAATTTATCTGATCTTCGGATTCCACTAGGCATATATCCCACTTTTTATGACTGAAGTCTGTGACCTGAGTCGGATATGTTTACCTGTACTGGAATTTGACTCTATCAACAAATAAATTAACAATGACAAAAAGTAATTGGGAGATTTCTCCTGAAATATGATGGCTCCCAGATTTGTTCTTCAAATCCTCTTCTCTTCTTCTTCTTTTTTTTCTTTTTAAATATATATATTTTTTCTGTCAGGGGAATGCTACAAAACAAAGGTAGTTGGAATTTTTAGTCTAAAGTAATTGTTTTTTGCAAAATTGAAACTATGTACAAGGAATTTTCTTTTCTTTTGAGAACGTCTCTGGCTTTCCATTTCATCAGGAGATTATGTAGTGTTTTCCTGTGCTTATGTGCCTGTCTTAGGAATTTTTCTGGCATTTTCTCAACTTGGTTCTCTAGTGCCATTCAAATTCTGCGTTTCCTCCAAAGCCTTCAGGAGCCAATGGTATCTTTCATTCTCCCGTAAGCAATGCATTTTTCTGTAAAACCTATTTATTTATGCTTTTTTTTAATTTGCTAACACTTTCCATATTTCTTCTCATCCACATGTAATATCAGTCTTGTGAAATTTTAATACTCCAGTAAATAAGGTTTGCAGGATCAGTCCAGTTACAACTAGACTCACTGGGAGTCCTTTCATTAACTTGAGGAGATTTTCTACCCTTGTAGTAGGAAGAATAAAAACTATTGCAAGTGTAATAGATCTTTGTATGGCAGTGTTCCCAGATGGCAGTACCATGGCATCTTAAAACCTGAGGTGCGGATAGCAAAGCACATTTTTTACTAGTTCTTTTTCATTGGTTACCAAACACCTTAACACCAGTTATCATTTCTCAAAACCACAGTATTTATCTGTTAGTTTATATATAGGTGTAACAATTTAGTCCCTTAATATAATAATATTGATAATAATAATGGCATCACTTGCAGTTGTAGTACACTAAAAATAAACTAATATGGTAGAATTGACCACCTTTCAATTGTTTTATTGAAAATCAATAGCACTTTGTAAGTTGGTTGATTTTTATAGTCTTAGGAAGTTTAGCAACTTACTGCTATACAAAATGTATTTTTAGCTGTTGTCTTCTGCCAAAAATAGAGCGATTCTCAGAAAAGAAACTAAAAATTCACCTCAAAGGGAATGTGGTATGTGTAACACAGAGCTGCACTTGGCCTACGAAAAATCATAATTTCCATATTGCCCCATAGAACATGGAAAAAACCAGATGTTAATTAAAAGTCTTGAGTAGTGAAATGACCACAGACATGTGAGGGGAAAATACACAATTCCTTCATTGATATTAGTGGGCTTTGGACCAGGTCACTTCTTTCTGCATGAGAGTGCAATAAGATTTTTACTGAGATAACAAGGCAGACTTTGTTTCAAATTGGAATATGATGTCATGTGTTTAAACTTTTATTATTTAGATTAATTAAATTTTGGAGTCAGCATTACAATGTCAAAAATTTACCAGTGCTCAGGTAGACACGTGCCTGACCGCATTAGTTGCAAACATACAATTGCTATTGAAGTCAGCAGTAGGTGGTTGCATCCCAGATGTTCATGACGTTTCCCAAACTCTGGCCCAAAGCAATTCCTGAGCAAACAGCTAAGAAATTACAGTAAATGGCAATATGGATTGTGCCAGAGAAGTGAGGGGGAGAAAATTACGTATGTAAATGCTTGAAGAATTGGAAAGTTGGAAAGAGGACAGACAAATTTTGTGTCTAAGTGCCATATTTTGATGCCATTAAAATGAAATAGAATCAAACAGTCCCTTCCCGCACTTTTCCCTCTTACATAAAAGAAGCAGAAATCCTAATGTGCTAAATGAAAGCTCCTTAGTCTGTGGTGGTTACTGAGCTTAGTGTTGGTCATAACGCACAATTAGAGCAGAGTACCAGCAGCCACTTGTACTCACTGTGCAGCTTATGCGCAAGAAAAACTCTGTCTGGAGAGAAGTAGTGGATTTTTCTGGGTTTGGTTTGGTTTTGACTTGTCATTTTAAGAGAATTTGGATGTGCTGAATTAAATTTGAGGCTTCTCCAACCCCTTCGCCCTGACTGTATTCTTGTCCCCACCCCCCATCCCTAAACTTACGTCATGATTCAGCCACTTAGTTGAACAATAGGTTTCTGAGTGGAATTATTTTTGAATGCTTGGATTTAGTTAATTCTTTTATAGCTAAGATGCTGTATTACTTGAGTAATGTGAAGTAATCCTGCAGTAAAATGACCCAGATCAAGAGGGCTTTTAATTCTGTTAGAAAAGATGCTCTCTCAATAAAGACAGGCATCAGAAATTGTCTAGGGTCAGGACAGGATCATATTTGGGCTGCTACTGCTTTCTTCTTTCGTGCCATCCTCCCTCTGACTCTGCAAATATTATTATGTAAAGAGCACAAGGCTTGCTACCCAAGTAGAAATGCACACATGTCCTTTCACATATTAGTCTATGTTTGGATGTCATCCAGCAGGATGTTTAAATGACGGGTACGTTTTCAGTTGTTCTGGTTTCCAAAGGTTTCTTCATCAGTACGGCAAAGATTCACTCATTGATCCAGAAAGTCAAAAGACGACAGCTGAAATCAGGAATCGTGAAACAGAAACCAGACATATCAGCCGAGGAAAAAATAATGATTTTTTTTGTCATCTGTTCTATTGGCTACTTAAGAGCTGATAAATTTAGAAGTATGTTTGGATCTAATTCTACAGATGGCCCAAACTCTTAATGCACTGTAATTTTTTACAGTTGCCCTGCAACAGTTTTACCTGCAGTGGGTAGTGAGAAATACAAAATTTTGCACTGTGTTGAGGATAAAGGAAGAAAATAATACATTGATCATCACCTGAAATAGCACAGGTTGATAATGTCTAAAAATCTTATTCATATTAATCAAAATTGAGCTTTTTAATATTTCAAAACCAACTAATATTTATGACCTGTTTAGTTTTTGAACCATTAATCTTGTATACTGAAGTGTACATGAGAAAAGAGGACTATACTTGAGCTCAGAGCAGGAATTTGACAGAACATTAGGAATCTTAGAGGTGAGCATGTCTCTCTTAGTTATTTTTTTTCCAGTTAGACTGTTGTGTCCTGTGTAACATCTCAACAATTTTTTCTTGTGGAAAACAAGTATAGTTAAAAACAGTCCAGTGATGCTTGTTCATCTTCCTAATGTTTGAACCCTAAATAGAGAACCCTAACCTTAACTTTGAAAAATTTCTATTCTGTTTATTATCTGATTGATATCAAATATTTATGGTCAAGTTCAAATAGGTCACTTTCAAAATAATTTTTTACAGATTGAAAGACATGATAACTGTGCATATGACTACTTGGAAATTCGAGATGGAACGAACGAGAACAGTCCTTTAATTGGTCACTTTTGTGGCTATGACAAGCCAGAAGACATTAGATCTACCTCTAATACCCTGTGGATGAAGTTTGTTTCTGATGGAACCGTTAATAAAGCAGGGTTTGCAGCTAACTTTTTTAAAGGTAAATGTTAAAGCATATTTTGGGAGCTGTGAACTGCCTATCACTTGTTTTTGTACTAGAAATATTATGACAGAATATTAGATGTATTTCTCAGCCTATTTTTACTAATATCAGTTCTGTACTGTCTCCAGCATATTTTTTTACCTTGGCATACAACTTTATCAAAACAAAACAGTGGAGGTATTTGAACCTCCTTGTAAAGTATGCCCAAAGAATGAAGGAACATATTCAGTGCGTCTTCCTACTCTCTTCAGGTTCGAATAACTAGCTTAGTTTTGAAACATCTTTGAAACACAGCTAATCTTGTAAAAAATGGCTTTTTTGACGTTGTGTTATCAAATATAAATAGTATAATCACAAATAGGTCTTTTCTGTTCAGGTTTTTTCTTTTGTCTAAATGTTGTGGTTTTTCTAATCCGTTTGCTGCATTAGGCTGCTTTATCAGTTTATTACTTTCTGTGAGCAAGCAAACCAAACCAAAACCAGCTGAGAAATCATAATGACCAACGATCTCACAGTCTTCCTCCAGTTTTGGGGTGCGTGTGCGTGTGTGTGTGTGTGTGATGCGACTGCAGCTATACCTGCAGCATTTGGTGCGTGGGGAGTGTGTAATTCCTACCCTGTGCTGCCCACGGCACAGTGAAAGCCCCTAGCAGTGGTGTGGCCATGGTGACACCCGAAATACAGGTCATGCCACCAGCAGAACCTTTTTGCTCTTTGGAAAAGCCAAAAGCTGGGGCTTTTCTTACCCTGTTAGTTTTCACGGTAGACAATCATAACCTTGAAGGCTGTAGACATGAGAGTGGGAGCTGGTTTATTCCTAAGAAATTACTTGTCCTCGTGTAAGGAAACAAAATTTCAACTTCTGAAGAATATTTTAACAGTGAATCTCGTGGGTATACTTCAGAGCTAGTAGAGACAACGCGTTATTCCTTTCCCTCCCCCATCCCTGACGCATCTTGTTCCCTTTAATATCAGTAGAATGAAAACCTGGGATTTGAGGATTCTGTTAATCTGTTTCTGAGTATGAATTTGGGATGATGCACAAATTGATTCTGTGGGAGATAAAGTGCCCTTCAAGTGACCCTGCTGTGGATTTTCAATCTTTCTTTCAATACTTTATACAACCTTTAGATTACGGCTGCCTGAATTATTGTATGCTGCCCACAAAGTGCTTACAAATCAGGTCTGCAGCTGTCAGTAGGTATTGTTGTAAAAAAACCCACCCAAAACCCACAAAGGACAAATTTTTATTTTCTCCATTGCAGGTCCCCTTAATATTTGAAAATCCTCTAGTCAGCAACCACGGTGTATTATGTAGTGCACCTTATAGTGGCATGCATACAGCTCTCTGGGTTAATATTGATCCAGCAATTACAGCTGAGGAAGGTAATTATTTAACACGTTTTTGCATTCTTCCCTGTCTTGGCAGAGGAAGATGAATGTGCCAAACCTGACAATGGTGGCTGTGAGCAGCGCTGTGTAAATACTCTGGGCAGTTACCAGTGCGCCTGTGATCCTGGCTATGAACTTGGTCCTGACAAAAAGAGTTGTGAAGGTACAGTGCGTTGCTGCGTTGTGGGCTCTTAAAGCTGACAGAGTGCCATCGCTTGAATGGAATGCTACACCTTTCATGTGCTCTGTCCTAGCAGTGTGAGATCTGTGGAACCCAACCTGGAAAACCAGTGCTGCCTTTTAAGTCGTGGTGCCAGAGCAATGCCTGGCCGCAGCAGTCATGTTCATCCGATGCCTGTCACTCATTTAGCTTTACAGGTTTTGCTGTTAGCCGATCGGGAACGATGCAAAGCAGGTCTTTGTACCTTCCCAAACCACTTACTACGTTGTTCATGCTCATTAAAGCAAAGCCTCCCACCGTGCATAAGGAGACACTTATCAGCAGCGCAGTGTCTCAGAACCGGAGTATTTAACGGTCCCTCTGGCCACCTCTGACTGGGGTGCAGCTGGGAAGCTGGCAGGTTTGAAGAGCAGGATCCTTTATTCTGGCTCAAAGCTCTGAGAAATCCTCCCCCTCCCAGTCAGCTTGTGGGCTTTTCTTGCTGGAAACAAATTCTGCTCTTCAGGGTGAGCAAAGCATGTTCAAATAATCATTTGGAGAAATAAAAACCTGACAAGTGGAAGTCTGTGTAAACAGGAGTGGACTGAGATAAGCTTTTGCATTCTATACATATTTCATATCAAAGGAAAGAAGCAAAAGCTCTTGATCATTACGCACCAATTATTGTTCGATTTTTATTCGTAAACACCAATAAACTTAGGGATAGTGCAAATTATTCTTATCTCCGTTCATCTGTTTGTTTGAGTAGTGAATGAGTCTGAAAATTGGAGTGCTCGGGGTTACGATTTTCTTCTGATGTGATTCACTGGTCTCTCTTTTTCCCAGTTTCCTGGCTTTAATTCATGATTTGTCACAATTTGGGGTGGTTTTGCTTAGTTTCTTTGCACTTTTTGTTCTTCTCCTTTTGGTTCTGTGGGGCTGGTTTTGTTTGTTTGGGGGGTGTGTGTTTGTGTGAGGTGGTGATAGTCCCAGACTACAGACATGTTAGATTGTGGCTCTCATCAAGCTGGCTGGTTTTTCAGTTGTTGTTGTTCCCCTCTCCCCTGCCCCCGCCCCCAACTTTAATAGTGAGCGCATTGGAAAAACAATTTATTTAGGTGTCTGCATATTAGGCAGTATGCAGAAAGTAAGGTTATTCTAAGGGGGGCCATGAAGACAGAGGTTTGATCTCTGGGCCTTTGATCATCAGGCCAAATTTATGTCAGGAATTTGGTTTAGTCTGCCTGCTGACCTGAGTCAGGATATTAGGGAAGATTACCAGTCTTTCAGAAAACTCTTTCCTCTGCCTCTGAAAAAATAAAGAAGAAATACCTCCCCGGCACCCAAACGGAAAAGCAACTCTGGCAAAAGGGGAAGTCAGTCAAAGTAGTGCGGTGCAGCATGGAGCAAGACCCCTGAGATGTCCCTAAAAATGTATATGCATTTGTTCTGCATCACGTAGCACTCGCTGTATGTAGATGCTGCTTGGGACTGCTGAATTAAAAACACTGTGTAGTCACAGTGAACATTACATCCTGGTTACAGTTTAGGACTTTGACGGGTGACCTAAGCTGTGTTAATTCACACATGATGCCAGAGTAGAAGCCTCTAACGCAGAAACTCTGCCCAATGCTTCACTGCAGTGTTGACGTGCACAGAAAATGGCTTCATGGTCGTCCAATGCAAACCTCCCCCGCTGGCAGCATATTAGAAAGCTTTAAGGTTTTGGGTTTTTTCTCCCAGTATTTCCACATTTCCCACCATTGCCTCAAGGAACAATGGAGTGATGCTGAAAAGCAGAAATTGAAAACTAGCAGTAGTTGTCCTGACCCAGACTGGATCATTTGGGGGTACAGCTTGTGTCATCTGAGTGCAGTCTCTAAACCTGTGCCTGGTCTTTTTTTACACACTGAGGTGTGACCCACGGTCTTAGTCGCCCCCACCCCAGTCAGATTACCTTTACATGTATACCAAGAAGTCTTTGGCATGGAAAGCCTGATGCCAGGAGGAAGGCTGGTATGTGTCTGGGTTGGCCAAATAAGCCCTGACACAGAAACTGGAGAGTTCTCCCAGGTGTGTTGGATGAAGCAGGTGCAGCGTGTGAGACCATCGGCTGGGCAGGAATAGCCAGTTTTAAAGCATTCAGTGTTAGCACAGAGCAGTTGGAAGAAGGTGGAGCTTCCCCCCACCAGCTCTTTAGAAAGAGCTTTGTGGATGATTTCCAGTGCTGTCACAGTGCTGTAATGGTATCGGTGCTGCAGAGTGTGATCGAGAACCCCTGCAAATCCCATTACTTTCCTTTTAAAAAATTCCACAGATGGAAAAGATTAATGTGTTTATACTTTGCTGTCCGAACTGCATTCTCAGACATGGTACAGTATTGTTCTGTTGTATGGAGGTGACTATTCGGCATATATTTGGAAAGAATAGGTATTTTCTCTATTACATGAGCGTCCATACTTCAGCAAAAGTAATTGGACTGAAGAGTACATGACTGCTGTCCCAGAGAAGTGACCCTGTCTAGTAGGTTATGGGAGGCATATACAGCTATATGAGCTGAGACAGGTAGGGCTGATTCCGGATCAATAATCAAGGAGAGAAGCTGGGGCAATGCGAAGCGCATCTTAAGTAGTCCATCTGTCAGAAGAGGGGTGGTCAAGGTCCTGGGGGGGGGCGGTGAGGTCAGGGGACTTGCATGGGAAAGGCTGTGAGAGAATAACCAGAGTCTCTGGAGGGAAGGGAAAAGAATGAATATGATAACGCCTTGCGTAGTCCTGAAACTTATCTCTGTCCGCAAACCTGCAAGCTGTTCAAGATAGGGGCTGTCTCTTTCTCTTTGTTTGCACCAAGCATGATAAAACAAGATTCTGATTAGTCTGTCTGGGCATTACAGCAGTATAAGTAATGAAAGGACTGAATCTTCTCAGTGTGCTTCTGTTTATAGTAAACCACGGGTTCAGTCAAGAAACGATGCTCTCCCTTTTAATTTTACAGCTGCTTGTGGAGGACTTCTGACAAAGCTAAATGGGACTATAACCACACCAGGGTGGCCCAAAGAGTATCCTCCAAACAAAAACTGTGTGTGGCAGGTGGTTGCCCCGACGCAATACCGAATTTCAATGAAGTTTGAGTTTTTTGAGTTAGAAGGCAATGAAGTAAGTAACCGTGAACAAAGAGCTGCACAATCTGTTACACACTAAACAGCTTCACGAGCGTTCAAAAATAGATATTGTCGTATAAAACCCTTGCTGACCTTTCATACGCTGACAATAACCATAGATATTCTTGTTTTCGTTTTGGGACTGTTTCTGGATTCTTTCAAAACAAACATGGAGAGAATAGCTCTCTTTTACATATAATCTAAATGTGTATGTATTGCAAGAAATTTAAAAGAAATGTTCTCTGTTGAGTCTCAGCTGACTCTTTTTTTATCAACAAAGTAAAACAGAGCAAATGGCTGAGGCACATTGGAAAGAATTCAAGAGAAGAAAATCTGGAGAAACCAAATCATCTTTACAGACTACAAAGAATACACATAAGCTGGAGTTAGTGATGGAGCGAGGGAGCATTTAAATCACTTGCAAGTATCTCGGCGGGGGGGAATATTTTAAAAGGAGCAGAACCAGAAATAAAGCACAACAGAACCACAGCAGTGTTTGAGCTGGGCAGCCCCCGGAGGCATGGGGGATCCCGTCCCCAGGTTGGGAAGAGAGGCAGGTTAGAGCTCTCCACGTGGTAAGGGCTGCTCCCTGTAGCTTTAAACAAAGTGGTGGGGGTTGCAGTGGGGTTTGGGTGCAAATCAGTAAAATATGGGTTTCAACATCAACTTTTCAGCCTCCGTTCTGCTTTCTGGGCACTGCTGTGAGATATCGTTGAGTTCCCTTGCCAGGCTCTAGCCATAATGTGCTGTAACCATCAAGTTTATCTGGATATTCTTCATGTGGTGTTAAGAACCCAAATCCCAGGACATTAATTCTGACTAAACAAATTTGTAGCAACATATTTGACATAAGGATGGGCCATGTTTTGGGTATGAGATCTGAAGTGCAAAAAACCAATCCAGCCATGGTTTCTCCAAAATATCTCAAAATTATTTGCAGAGGCAGCAATGTGAGATTTCTATATATATTTTTTTTTTTTTTTTTAATAGTTTGGGCTGGGTTCTAAAGTCCATGAAATTCCAGCTTTTAATGATTTATATGTTACGGTCATGCCCTGTTATCATTATTACAAGAGCTCCAAAAGGTGTAATAAAAACTTATAAATCCCAAAGATTTAAATTTAATTACCATTTGAACAAATCATAAAACATTTTTCCTGCACTTTCTTGTACTTAAGCCAGACTTGCAAGGAAGACATCTGGGGTGTAATGAAGATAAATCAGTTTTCTAAGATCATACAAGACACGTAACTTAAGCAGATATGAAAAAAATATATATATAATGTTTTTCAACATTTAGAACTTTGGCTTGATCCTCTCCTGTGCTGCTAACTCTCAGCTTTATACTATTAAATAGTAGTACTAAGAATGGTACCTGTGAAAATCAGAAGAAACATATAATATCTGGAACATTCTAATGTATTGTCTGAGTGCAGACATAAAATGTATACATTTAGCAAATGCTCTAAGTTTTTTTTTTTGTTGTTGTTATAGGAGCTCCATTTAGGACCAAGTTTTAATCTCTTTTCCACTATTACAATTTTCATATTTTACATTCACATTTTACAATTTTAATTTTACATTTAAATTGTAAATTTTTTTAAATATAATGTAGTATGAAGAAAGTTAGACCTATCTGAAATTACATTTCATTTCTAATCTAAAGCTATGAGACCACCCAAACTCAACAATATATTGCTGAAATTGCTGGGATTTATTAACATTGTGAGATATATTTGAAAATCACATGCATTAATATGAATTTATCTTACAATTAATATAAATCAGAATGTAGCAATAACAAGGTTTATGAATCTTTGTGTTCTTTATGTTGCATAAAAGTAGTTTCAACTGAATTAGTCACTTCACAACTCTGCAACATATGAAAATTGTTCCAGTAACAATGCAAACTTAATCTACATCTAAAATGTGTTATATTAAAAACACTTGGAAATGTTGACAATCATTTAATATTTCATAGGGAGAGAGACTAACAGGGCCAAAATATACTTTTCTATAGTTCCTCTCCAGCTCCCCTGACATTTCTTTTTTGACTAGAAATTACGATTTATCAAATACAACTTGGATTTAATGGACAATCTAAGCTCTGTATGAATCCTCCTGGCCACTGTTTTCTCTTAAACTATTAATTGCAGACAACTGGGACATTTTTGATTAAATGATTGATAGTTGAGCCTAAGAAGCTTAGAAGTTTTTGGGTGGAAAGCTTTAGGTTGACCATGGGATTATACATTGAAAGTATTATCATGAGTAGTAGGCCTTGCATAAGGCTTTTTTATGACATTATTTTGCTTTATTTTTAACTGTTTAATGAAAATGACATGCATCAGACTTCCAAATTATAGCTATGCTACCGTTAAAGAAAGATGTATGGTTTTAATAGTGCAGATTTATATATTTGTAAATAAATTAATATGTCTTAAATACATTATGGTAAAAACTTATCTTGTAAGTCTCTAAGTGAAAACTAATATTTTTAAAAAATCTATGAGATGCAAGCAGTAGAAGGTTTGTAGGTTCTGGGTATGTGGTTTCTAGCACAAAGACAGGTACAATTTTAGGGTGAATATTTCTAGATTTTAGTCTAATGTCACTGGAATTTTTACTTTTTAGATTAAATGGAAACAAGATGCTACGAAGCATCTTGAAACTTAGACACTAAACACAGATTAGTATCTATCCAAATATAGTTTTGAATGTAATGCATGGTATAGCTATGCCTCAGTGACCTTAAAATATTCTTACACAAAATCAGTGAATGTTTGTGAGCATTTACAAATGTTTTCAGAGTCAGGGAAAAGTGAAAAAAGATATTATTAATCTATTATTAAGCAGCATATACCAGTCAGAGTTCTTGTGTTTGTAAAGAACTTCATGCTTTTCTTTTGCTTAGCCAAAAAAAACCCCTTTTCTTTCTTTTCTCAGGTTTGCAAATACGATTATGTTGAGATTCGTAGTGGCCTTTCCTCTGATTCTAAACTACACGGTAAATACTGCGGCACAGAAATGCCTGAAGTTATCACCTCTCAGTACAACAACATGCGAATTGAGTTCAGATCTGACAACACTGTGTCGAAAAAAGGCTTCAAGGCACACTTCTTCTCAGGTATAGAAAATTACTCTTGTGTTCCTGTGAGTGCCTCTGAGCATACACTGACTAGGTGGAGTGAATACTGTATTTTGGTATGAAAGTTAGTGGCCTTTTCCCTTATAGTTTTCCTGGTAGCTTTGAATTTGTTTTATTTATATAAGCATAAACTGCTCTCCTGTCTTAAAACACCGTTCTGAATTGTAATGTCTGTAGAAAATATGTGGAATGCATATATGTGTATAAATAACAGCAGAGGCAAATAAACTTTGTGAGATATGGAGGAAAAAAGCAAATTTACTAATTGTTCCTAAATTTCTGTTAGATTTCTCTTATCCCAAGTTTTGTTGCTATTTTTTCAAATCCCAGTTGTACTGTGATATGAATTACGTACTGTGTACTCTTGTGTTTTTTCCAGTCAGGTCTCTTAATATATTGCATTAGTTACGAAATTACCACTTTGTGCTGCAACATTTGTTTAACATTATGGGTACTCTCTTGCCAAACTTTGCACTACTTAATGTTTTGCAGAAGAACAGAGTTTAAGACCTTGCTCTTGCAAAAATGTTAGTTATGAGTGTAATTGCACTGAGGCAGATCAGAGCAATGGAAATTTATATCATCTGAGGACATGTATTGTTGAATAAAGATAGACATGAGTGAAGCTGAAGATGTGAAGAAGTATTTGCACAACAGTGGTCTCTGCAATTACTCATTGAGACTAGACTGTAAGAGTCTGGCTGTGGCAAGTTACCACCTGGTGATAGTAGTGGAATTTTGCTTAGTGTTTTTCTTGTGTGTTTACACACACACGTATGCGCAGGTATTTTATCTCATGTAAAACAAAACAGCAAAACAGGCCCATCCACCCACCTCTTCAAGCTGGAATTTGAATTCTGCCCCAAGTTTTTTGACAGCAGTTAAAAATCTGAATCTGGAGAATCCTGATTATGTTTAGCATCTAGCAAAATGTATTACTAGGCACTGTTATTAGCATTTGTTTGCTAAAATATTTTATCAAAGCTGAAATGAAGTGCTGTTTCATTGGTTAGCCTTAATAACTGATAACTGAACTATGACCAAGTGATAAGAATCAGTATATTTGATAAATGATGTGGTTTGGAAAGTGTCAAGACAAACAGTTTAGACTTTCAATGTTTTTTCATTATGACTGCTTTGATATTTTTCTTAAGCAATTATGAAAGATGAAAAAAAAAGTGTTTCACCTCATACAAAGAAATGAACAAACATTTTACCTCCTGTAAAGCATATTATTTTTTCTAGTAATCACATTTCTCTGGTCATAGTCTTTCAGATCCGTCTTTACATACAGGAGCACTTTCTACTTTTAAATATATATTTAACATCAGCCAGAAGCTGTCAAGGTTTACTCAGTATCTGTAGTAAATACCTACATGCACACAACAGAGCTTCCTCCTAGAAACACTTAGACAACTAGTCATTTCGTGTTGGCCTAGTAGTGCCAGTAGGAATTGTCACCTATTTGACTTTTTACAAGAGTAAGTATTGACATTTTCCAGTTCTAAGAATGGCCTGCAAATTAGTTCATTATGTATTTGCAGGATCTATAAACCTACGTCTGGTAAGATTGGCAATGATAGTTCTGTAATTTGTAAGATTTTAAGTCAGAAGTTCTGTTTTGTAGACATGCTGAACATTTATACATTTATAGTCAGTTAAATTTTGGTTTTCTTTAAAGTGATAGTTAACTTCCACAGATTTATTTATTTATTTACTATTTTAGTGATTGTTTAAATAATCTATTAATATTCTGAGTGGGGTCTAGGAAGAAATCAGGCCAATGCTGTATGTTGCAGAAAGACTGGGCTGTAATTCATGGAGTTATAGAAGTTATATCATCAGGAGGCTGTAATCATTCAGAATCATTATTCCCCTTGTATTTTTCACTTCTGAATGAAATGTGTCCCCCTCCTAGGTCAGAACAGGTTTTTTCCTAGCAATTTAAAAAAGATAAGTTTTAAATTACTCCATTGATCACTAGAATAAGTTCAGTAGCCAGGGATAAGTCTGAGCTAATGTGGGTTGTTTTTTCTAATGAATAGAAATGTATTTTGTGTCCTGCATATAGAATATATCTAATCCCCTTCAAAGAAAGATAGTTTGATGCAAATAATCTTTGTGAGTATATAAATTTATTGAATGATTCATAACACATTTCTGCCGTTATCTCTTCTCTCATTTCATATGAGTTCAGTACTTTGTATTTTGTTTTTATTCTTTCTCAATTCTCTTCCACTTGCCATTTCTAGCAGATTCTATTCTTCTGTGTTATCTGGCTTTCGCCTTTTGACAATAGTTCCTGATCAAAACAGAAACTTTGTAATGCTTCAGACAAATCAAACTTATGAACTTAAAAAGAGGCTGTCATCTCTGAATAATTTATCAGACAAAACTCTCATGGCTGTCAGAAAACGCTATAACTTTCTTACCCCTAAATTCCTTAATACGGACATAATATGCTATTGGTCTGTCAATGAAGAACAAACTTGAGACTTCAAGTATTTTGACTTTTGGGAGTTGATATCTGATCACTGTTCAGCTGATGCAGTGTTTTTTGTTTCGGTTTGTTTTTTTCCTATTTATGTACTTGTTTCCAGAATACAATACTTTTAGAATGATATCTGTGGAGAAATACTTAGTCCTAGTGTCTAAGATCCTTGCTGGAAGGCATTTAACAGTTTTATTAATTAAATCACAATAGGAATATTGTAAGCATTTAGTTATAAAGACATACATTATGAAAAAAAAAAAAATCACTACTGAGTAAAACACTGCATCTTGCAGTCTATTCACCAGTAAAGGGCATATGTAATGCTCAGCAAGAGAGACAGGTGGGTAAGTCAGATTAGTTTGAAGATTAGGAACTGTAATGTGTTCCTCAAGCACAGCCAAAGAACTTCCCCCCCCCCCCCCCCCCCCCGCCCAACTCTTTTGGTGGTGAATTCTGCAGCCACAGCTACAGTTGAGAAAGCATGGCCCAGCTCCAGCTCAGACGACAGAAAGCAGTTTTGGGGGGGTTGGAACACGCTGTGATAAACTGTGAAAGCAAACAGTGACACAGGGCAACAGATGACCTGTGTTAGGAAGGTATTTATGTTGATATAAGACAACATGTAATTATATTTTTGGCTGTAAAATGGTGTTAACAGCCAGACAGGTGCTACTGGAAAGTGAGAAAAACTTTTTTTTCAGCATTCTGTAAAATTTACATTTGATGGGACAGTTCTGAAGAAAGCTCAGCTGGGAGCCGTTGCAGGGGTCTAGCTTATCTCCAGAGAGACTCTTGTATATTTATAATTAAGTTTCTTGGATAAATAGAAGAAACTCAGGAGTCATGATATATTATTTTTTTAAAAACTTTTAATAAAACTTTTTGGAATTGGATATTAGGCTACTAAACAAAAAGCTTCCAGTAACTAGTTTTTTATTCTTTCCCCTCTCTCTTTCTTCTGTCCTCCTCTCTCTCTCTTCTGCTCTTGTTACAAGACAGTGACCTATTGCAGTCTGCTGGGCCCATAAGACTAGAGGAGTATAAAATAACTCCATGAATTTACTTTAGGGAGGAAAAAAGATTACAGTACTATATATTAAAAAAAAATAATTCTGTGATGTTTCTGAGAAGATAGCCTAAGGATTTCTTTAAATCGGTCTTTGTGTAGTGGTATGATTAATACCCAGTGATATGTCACTAAACTGCTTCCGCTTATCATAGGTTTTAGAATTACTTCAATGTTTTAAATCAGCGTGATTCTTTGCATGATCATTCAAAACATATATGATGTTTGATGTAATATAGAAATGAGGTTTGTTGGGACATTTTTTCTTGGGTGATGATTCATTGAGCAGTTACAAAGAGAAAGCTAGAATGTTTCTAGCCTTGAGCATATTTGTTTTGGAGCACAAACTCATCTCTGGTGCCATCCTGGTACGTTTTTTTCCACAGACAAGAAAGCTGCCTGCAAAGAGAAAATTTTTGTTTTTGAATCTTGCAAGGACTTGATACAGGTCCCTTCAGGCCGAGTACGTATTATTCACAGACTGGTGGCCTCTGAGGGTCTCAGAGGTACGACCATTTGTCCTCTGAATGATTCAATCTAACATTTTGTTGAGAATGGATCTTTCTGCGTTCTGAGTACTGAAATGAGAAAAGAAAGAAAGTATCCATTCAAGACTGGAGACTCATTTCCATCTGTCAGCATAACAAATGGCTTTGTTTTTACATGGCAAAACATTTGTTCCTATAACTAATACGGACTAATTTTTTTTTTTCATGAATTTTGAAAGTGGGCAATCAATTTGACAGAAAGTCTGTTCTGAATTATGAAGTGTGAGGAAGGCTGGTTCAACAGTTGCATCCTTGATTAACCATGTACAAGTAATTATTGTAGTTCAAATGGGTTCCAAAGCTTCTCCTTTCTACCTTCTGTCCATTGTTTTATCTCTGCAGAGGTCCAACATGGGACTGTTTGCTTGTGCACTTGTCTCTTAAGAGATTATTCTACGGAATATAAGCTTATTTAATGTCAAAATACGTTTCAGTATTTTTACAAAGTTTGGTGGAAGATGAAAATGGACATGACTTTTATTTAGAATTTGTGTACCTACTCTGTACTTGAAAGCCTAACTTGAATGCATTTTGAGCTTGCCTTCCATTTCTTTATTTATTTTGGTAGAAAACTACTGACTAATGCTTAGGAGGGGAAATATTGAAGAGTTTTGTTCATATTATATCTAATTTCTCATTTGCTTGTTACTGTTCTTCACTTACAACACAGAATTAATTTATGATAGTGCTTGTCTTTGCAAAGATGAAAGTTTATAACTTTTGTTGGAAATTAAATAGATTTACTACCTCAGTTTGGGACTTGCATTGCAAGGTGCATGAACAGTGTATTGTGGAGCTTTTATGCTACTTTCATCATCAAAATGACAACTAGTATAAGCCTTTCGATGTACAATTCTGGGAGGTGCCTATGTTTTAGTCTGTTTCTTAATCTTCAGATCTGTTGACATCTGCAGAAAGCTCCCAAAAACTTTCACTGCAAACAGATTGGAGATTTACACGACAAAATGCAGTGGATGCTTGGGTCTGACTTGCAGAATTTATCTATAAATGTACATTACCATCATGTATTACAAATAGAAGGTGATTTTTACGGAAAGACCTGCAAGTCAATGGGTCTAGTGTTGCGTACATTTTGGCAGATAAAGCTGATGTGTATGCAATTATAATGCAAACTTCCTTTGTTGTGTTACTGAATATGAGCGTCAGTAAAGGCAGGGAAAAAGCCCATGAGTAAGACAACAAAAAGAGATTTAAATTATCCCCAGTGGCTTGCAATCTACAGAAATTTTACTAAAGTCTGAAATATCACATGTTGCCTGGTTTGGAGGTAACACTCCCTGCTGCTTTCCAAGGTACATGAGGCTGAAGGGGGTGAATGCTCTGCATTCCAGCCCTGCAGCTGGGCCTCGGGGCTGACCACAGTTTCTTTGCTCTGTTGCCTCTTCTCTTTTGCATGTTGAAATGACACCTTTTGTAAGATACAGTTTTTTAATATGTGTGTGGTTTTATACATATTTATATAGGGATATATTTTTATATCTCAGGATTTATATATGTGTGTCTGTACATATATATAAAGGTATATACATGCGCATACATATCTACATGTATGTGTATATGTCAGAAGCAGTCTGCCTCTTTTAAATGGACCAGCCTCACCTAAAATGACAACAGCTGAATGACATAGAAGGGTGGCAGCTGAGGCCTCTTGCTAGAATGACAGCCTGTTAATCTAGTTTGGCTTTTGTCCATGCAATGAATTTGTAGCTGTTTAATGCAGGTCGTATTTCCTCCCCTACTCCCTGCTTTACTTCTAACACACTAAAAGCTCTTTTGAAGGACTGTATGTTAATAAACAGAACTGCATGCTATATTGTAGATCTCCTTGAAATAACTAATGCCAATTTCTTTTGTATGTTTTTCAATGAAATGTTTTTGTTTTTGTGATGTTCTGTAATGTCCAGATTCGTTAAAAGTAAAGCACACTGTCACTCTGCTGGGGAAAAAACCCCCTAACTTACTAAAAAAGTTTATGTTAAATCCTTTTCTTCTTACATGTTTAACGTGCAGAGCTTGAAACCTTGTTTGGCCTACATGTTCCTTTCAACATACCACCATTAAATTGTGGAATTTGCATACAGTTGGAATACTTTGTGTTGTCCATAAATTACACTCCTGTTGCTTACTGACATAAAGCTTTGGATGAGGTATTTATGAAATTTTTACCAGCTAGACCACTTGAAAGAGTAAACGCTGGTAACTGTCTTGTCTCCTTTGATTTAGCGTGTTTGTTTTACTAGTGTTCCTCTCCCCTCGGAACTACCTCTCATTTCGTAGAAAGATGAGACAGACTGTTTGTGCCATGGTGCAAGGTTGCAGGCTGAGCAATGAGTGGCTAGAACTAAGGTATCACGAAACTGCCACACTGAGAAGAGTGACTGTGCATTAGCTTATCCTTTTCTGGACTCAAACACTGTGCTAACCCTTTTTCCTTTTGGTAACGAGGACTGCTGCTGGCTGTGATGCTCACTGGACCTTGTTGTGTATTTCCTAGACAAGGATGAGTGTTCGAAGGACAATGGGGGCTGCCAGCACGAGTGCATCAACACGGTAGGAAGCTATGTTTGCCAGTGCCGAAATGGGTTTGTGCTGCACGAAAACAAACATGACTGCAAGGAGGGTAAGTAGTAAGGTATTTGAACGGTTGATTATACACCTATCTTGCAGAAAGCTCTCTGCAGCTCTCCTTCTAAAGAAAAGAAAGGAAAGAAAAAGATCTTGCTAATGGGGGCTTAGACATTTTGGCTTACACACTCCCTCACCCCCCTGCCTTTCCTGTCCTCTCCATCCCCAACATGTGTGTGGCTGAGTTTGAGGTCCACAGGAATGCAGTTTGGAAAACTTGGGTTCATTGGCAGGGAGTGCTACTTTTAATGGTTCTGTGAAGTGTAGAACATTTAAAGCTGTGACAGAGTATTCATCTAACACTGTATTAAACACAGGGATAGAGTTTCTGGAGGGAAGCCTGGTAAAGCTGTCATTTGCTCCTATCAGTAGCAGTTTCCTTGCAGTCAGGTTGAAACTGTATCTGCCCTTTCTGGGTTTATTTTAGGGGACATATTCAGACAATCTAAATTCCAATCAAGTCTTTCTTCTTATTTGCTGTCTCAAGGTGTGGCTACCTCGAAGAAAACAGTAGGCTTTGGGGCTTAAGTAGAATTTAGATTATCTGCAAATGAACCTCAAGCGTGCAGTGTCATGTAAGCTACTGTAATTTCTCAAGGCTGTATTCTAGCATGGATTTAATTTGCGAGTAAAGGTGTGCCCTTTGTGAGTCACTTGCATTTTCCCTCGTGTTGGAACGATACTTGCCTGCTCTAAAAGATTCTTGTTGAATAATTCTCTGATATTTATAAAGCAATTTGAGATTGTTAAAAACCTAAATACAAAAATGAAACTAGTTTCTTTCTTGCCTTCTTTAAGTTTTAGTTATTTGTGTTTATTTACAGAGATGCATTTCTAGTGATTCAGTTATGATGTGAATGACTAAGCTGTTCTTGGTACATACCCATAGCTTAGTCTTAGCTGTTCTCCAGTTGTATATGTGTCCCTAGAAACTGTGGTTTGGAAACCACAATGATTGCTCTGCAGCTGCAGTATGAAAATTAGTAAAGAACAGAGAAAAAGAAATTGTTCAAGAAGTATAATTTGAAGTTCGAGTAGCAAGATTTTTCATATGGATTTTCATACTTACTTGTATGTAGAATGGGGAGAGTAGCAAAATATTCTATTAAATTTTAATACTTATGTATATTCCTTTATAATTTAAAAAAAAAAAACAAACCCATCTATTGTAAACAACAGTGTATGTTTCACAATAATCAATAAACAACCACGCTGGGTTAATTGCCATAAAGTGTGTGCCAAAGGGGAAGAAGGTGATCGTGCACACTGAAGAGCGTGCTTAGCTGTCTTCCTAAAGATCTCTTCCATTCAGTGGGTCCTCTGACAAAAAAAAGTACTTTTCTGGCTGCCTCTGAATGCAGACCCCCAGACTAACTGACGCTATCACTCTTGGCACAGCTGAGTGTGAACAGAAGATCCACAGTCCCAACGGCATCATCACGAGTCCCAACTGGCCCGACAAGTATCCCAGCAGGAAGGAGTGCACGTGGGAAATCAGTGCCACCCCCGGGCAGAGGGTCAAATTGGTGAGTTTCTGCCTACCCTGCCTTTTTCTCTTTTCTTCCACCAAACCTGCTTCTCAAATGACTACTCAATGATACTAAACTGTTACTAAACTTTACTATCAGTTTGCAGCCTGGAGGTAAACTGTTTTAAAAACCTGCTGACTCCTGTCCATTCCCAGCCAACTGGGGCTACTCAATATCAGAGAGCTGTGAATTTAAGTTTGCGGTGATTGTAAATACTCTGGACAGCGAAGGGCAGGAGGAATGCTTTCCTCCTGTCAGACTTTACTATATCGTTGTTGCAATTCATAAAATTTGCACAAAGTTTTGACGAACGTGGCAGAGGCCATTTATGTAAACTCCAATATGTAGAATAAGCAAAATTAGAAGTTATGGACAGTCCCCTCTACACACCTTTTTCATTTCTGTTCTGTAGTTTTCGAGGAGGAAAAGAAGATCCAAAAAATGGACTTCTCATTTAAAAGTGGCTCCAGATTTTAACATAAGTAGCAGAGCGGCCTAAGTGGACTGAAGTGACCTTTGCGCCCAGCTGGCTGAGGACAGGGCTGGTGGCTGAAGACAGGCTAGCGGGGCTTAGGGAGCTTTGCAGATCTACTGCGGTTACGTAGCCTCTGTACAAAGCCAAAGGCACAGACCTGCCCCGGGGGCTTCTCTGCTTTGAGCTCAGCTCCAGTGTTCCTTCAGCCAGAGTACTCGGGGGACAGCCACAACAAAAGCTGGCCATACATATTTTAAAATCTGATAAACTGATTTAACAAATGTTTCGGAGCAAATAAACTTAAGAGGAGAGATGTCCCTGCTCCAGAGAGGTAGAAGAAATAGCCAGTATTGATGCAGGGATGAAAGGGATATTGTCATCTCACAACTGCTGACCTTAGCTAAAACCATAATCCCTGTTACTGGTACTGATGTAGGATCGTGTATTGATCCCTTTTCACCAGAAGTAAAATGGTTAAACTGTTGTGGGGGGTGTGTGGGTGGTAGAAAATGAGTGGTGTGCACACTCTGTCCGTTCAAAGAGTGAAAAACAGGGTTTTGGTTCAGGTGGCCTTCCCGCTGCCACTTCTGAGCAAGCATTCTTCATCTTGGCTGAATAAACCAAAGCCAGCCAGGCATGAGCATGTTACTGTAAAAGCTTTTTCAGTACTTTTAACCTCAGCAGGCAAAATTTCAGCATTCAGATTTCTTTAGTAAAATATCGCATGGTCTGTTTTAAAAGAAAAAGTTTTTAAATTGGCTCTTGCCAATGAAATTAGAAAAATTAGACAGAATTTTGCTAGATAGAATTTTCAAAAATACCTCTATGATTTACAGTCTGAAATCCACTTTTCTGTGCAAGCCAGTAGAGTCAGTCTACTAAATTCTGTGTGTATAATATCTTTAAGGTCTGTCTAGTACAGCAAGATGCCATATCAATAATAGTAATAATATTAATACCATACTTTCACTCCAGATAAATACTTTTTCTCAGACTTTCACACCATATTTAAGTTACTCCTCACAGTTTACTTAGTCAAATTGAAGAAGGAGAGAATTGATTTCTTCATAGTAACAAACACATGAATTGTGAGGCTGTGCTTAATTTTTTGAGAGGGGTGTGTGTACAGAAACTAATCTTTTGTTGTGATTGCTCTCACTCTGATCATCACTGAAAAGTCTCTTCCTGAAAA
Organism: Sagittarius serpentarius; assembly: GCA_034782735.1. Lineage (NCBI taxonomy): Eukaryota > Metazoa > Chordata > Aves > Accipitriformes > Sagittariidae > Sagittarius > Sagittarius serpentarius. Next base: position 3,947,901 of record JAVKLA010000053.1, on the reverse strand, counting down.
GGCTGAAGTTAAGCATGTGGTGTAACTAAGAAGCCTATGAAAAAAATGGATATGCACTTCAGAATTTTTAAATGAAATGCGTAGATAAAGATGGCTTTGAAAATGTATGTAGCAGAGAGAGCTATTTTCATAAGCTAATCAGCCGGATGTTTATAAGAGACAGACTTTAAGTGTCCCATTCAGGCAGCTATCCATAAGTGCCACGAATGTATCTACTCAGTTGAGTGCTATGGATAGAAAGGGCTGGATGTTCAGAAGCTATATGTAACATTGCTGAATGCCATTCCCACTAATGAGGCAAACAAAATGGGGACCGTAGTCATGGTGGGGTAGGTATTCAAAAGTATTTGTCCCAGGAAGACAGAGTGTGATTTAATTATACTACCAACTTTATTAAATCATCTGTGAACTCTGTTTGCAGCAACTATTCAGTTATGTTCAACTTTACGGAAAGTTTGTGTCAGTTCTCCTGTTTCAAACCTGCTCTTAGTCCACTGCTGGGAACCGACCACTTTTTGAAAAAATGGAGATTGTCTGTGGGTGTTTTGAAATACCAGGCATTTTGAGCTTTTAAAAGACTTAATATTAAGATCTGCTTTTCCTTTAAAAAACAAATTCCTTTCATTCTCTTTGTAATTGCTAGAATCAATTGCTAGACTTACAACAGATATAGGACTTTTTTCTGTTCTTCTTTGTGGGACCCAATATAACATGTACTGTCCCCCTGCAGGCTTAGGAATCCCAGTGATAAGTCAAATATTAAAAATAATAGGTGTGTCTTATAGTTCATGGTGAGAAGTGCTTCCTAGAGAGTGATTTCTTTGCACTGATGAGAAGTGAACAAAACGGATAGAATTTTCCTCTAAAAGAAAACGAAGTTCTGCAGGCTGCTCTTGGATCACATCTATTGCTCCTGTTGATTCCAAGTTGGCTTGACTCAATTCTATATTTAACTAACTCCCTTACAGTTAGTCTTTCAGCTTTCTGTTTTTTTCTTTCTTTTTTTTTTTTCTTTTTTTAATCCATCAGATTTTATTTGGGTATAAATGACAACACGTACTTGGCATCATAAAAGTAGGATGGCTGACTACAATTTAAGAGCAGCAGGAGGGACTGCTGTACAGCTGTTTTCACTGCCTCTGCAGTTTCAATCGCTTCATATAAAACCCCAAACTTTCCTGTGAAATGAATCTACATCCACTGCATCACGCAACTCTTCACTTTTCACAAAACAAAAGTGTTATTCTGAATATTCCAGATCTCTGGGCAAAAGACTTTGTGTTAGCTCTTTATATTTCCTTTAGGTCAGCTGTTAATATAAATTACCATCACGTTTCATGCTGGCTGGATTCCACAAGGGATTCGGTAGGTCAGATTTGCTTTGGGGTACCAGACAGAATGCATAGCTATGATATTTGCTCAGTATTTGACAGTTCAGTTTTATTCCCTTTAATTATTGCTTCTTAATCCTTTAGTGTGGTTTTGTTTTTTTTTCTCGTGAACAGTCAGCTATGACTACTCAGGGGAGCATTTATACTTAGTGTTTTTATGCTATTTTGTTGAACAGAACAGATTTTGAATTTTACCTTAAATTGTAGATTATTTCTGAAAATTCACAAAGGTGTATGTGTATATTACTTTCTCAGTGTTTACATGAAAGGAAATGACCAGATATTAAGCTTTAGATTTCTTGTTGAAATTTAGCCCTGGTCAAAAATTCTTATCTGAAATCTGTTAGATGTCCCCTTGAAATAAATTTGTTGATACCAGTCCAGTCTTGAAAGACACTCTTCCATATTTGAAAAGCAGATATGGTACGTGTTTTAACAGTTTCTGTAGGGTATGGCATACACCTTTCAGAAATGCCTTTGGTTGGACACTCTGAGTTTGAGAAATCTAAATTCCAAAAGTTTTTAAAAGTAAGTTGGCCAGGCTCTGCTCCAAAGGACTTGCAATTTACAATTTTTAACAGACCTGAATTTGTCCTTTCAAGCTGCCATGAGCACCGAGAGAGACTGAGAATCCCTAGGAGCTCAGAAACGAAGATGAATGTTTTGCAGAGTAGAAGAAATATCGCAGATTTGAAAAGAAATAAAATTCGTGAGCCCCAGTTTGTGTTCAAACTATGGCAGCAATTTGAATTTTCTTGGGAGAGCAGAGGACAGCAAAAGAGTCAGCTGAAGTTTTTTTAATAAACAGTCGACATAATTTTGTTATTTTTCACAAAGATTTTGCTAGCAAGAATGTGATCTTAGCATGAAGGGTGCAGCCTGAAATAGTGTTGTAATAATAAAAAGTAGATCTCTAGATAGTAGATTAGAAAATATTACTTTCATGCATAACCATTCATGCGGAAAGGTCATTCTCAAAGGCTTTAATTGCAGTGTGAGGTAAGTCTAAAAAAAAAAAAAAAAAGCAGGGGGTGCATTATGTTTCACAGATGTTTCAATCAATCCTCGACTATCTGAGGAACCAATAATTTCTGGCTTTTTGCTCTTTTGAATGTTCTGTGAAATTTGGAATAATCCTACAAACAGTGCAATTCAACAGAAAGGCCATTGTATTCTAGATTTAGTATTCTTTTATGGATACTCATTGGCTATAAAAATTCTAATCCCTTTCTATAGGAAGGATGATGCCCTCTTAAAGTTCACGGTCTTGTTATTCCACTTTCTCAAAATCAGTATGTTATTCAAAGCTACAGGCTTGTAGGATCAGTAGTGTTAAATCTGTCATCTTAACTACACCTACTTTGTATTCCGAAACATACTAACAGTACATATGTACCATATAAGTAAAGTAAACACAGTACTACATTGAGTAATTTTGCTTTTTTTTCCCTGCCAGACCTTCAATGAATTTGAGATAGAGCAACATCAAGAATGTGCTTATGACCACTTGGAAGTGTTTGACGGTGAAAGTGAAAAATCACCAATTCTGGGACGCTTATGTGGCAATAAGATACCAGATCCTCTTATTGCTACTGGAAACAAAATGTTTCTCCGCTTTATTTCTGATGCATCAGTTCAAAGAAAAGGCTTCCAAGCAACGCACTCTACAGGTCAGAAAATCAGGATGTGCTTTACTGATAACTTCCCCTTTGTTCTTTCGTGGAAGATATTTCAGGCATTTCTTTTATAGGAATGGGATGAGTTAACAGATAAGACAATGTTACAACTAAATCTAATGAAACCTTAAGAACAGTAGGAGAAGTCTGAGATTGCAGAAAGTATTCTCTAATATTTTAGATATTTCTTTCTCCTTCTCTCTCTCTCATAGGTAAGCGATTAAAAGATTTTTGAAACAAAATTCGATGAAAAGAAGATACTGGCATAGACAATCGGAGATATTTCTTAGGAGTCATGCCTTTAGTTTGTAAAAGATTTTGATAGCTTTTCGTTGTATTTGTAATGGCAGTACTTCACGGGCACATGTGATGCACCTCCATTACTTTCCTGTTCTAACTTAAACAAAAGTCCGGGTTTTGTGTAAACAGCTATTACTTTCCTGTAGAGCTAAAAAGGAAAGACAAGTCGAAGAAGAATAAGCAAAAACAATACTGAAGACTTTCCTACGACCTTAAGAATATAATCTCCTTTATATTTACCATGTAATTTTGTTCTTTGGCAGAATCACTGAAATTGAAAATAGTGTTTTGCAATTGCACTAAGATTTCTTGGGGCATTTTCATGGTGTGCCCGTTATTTCCCCGGCGTTGCTTGGCTTACAGTGGCCCCTAGTGCTGGATCGCTGAACTTCCAGTGCCGGCTGTAAGACGAAGGGGTTTTGGAGTTGCTTTGGTTTTCTTCTTCAGCCGTAACGTCTGTCTTTACTTTCCAAAGTTCGTTCATATTCATCCGTGATTTGGCAATAAATATTAATGCAAAAAATATTTATAAATATCCGTGCTAGTAGATAAGGTTTACTGACAGGCAGCAGTTATTAATAGAAGATAATAGTCAAGGTGATTAGTCATTGTTAATATCATTTGATATTATTCAGAGTATTCGTCAAGCTGATGTGTAGTGCTCAGCTAACAAATCCTCATATATCAATGTTCTCTTTTTTTTTTTTCCCCTCTGCTTTGTTAAGAATAAATCTAAAACTTTATTAATTTAATTTCCGTTTCAGAGAAAGACAGTAAGCAACAGTATACAAACTATTCACTCTTCATGAGCTGGGCCTGGAATGTCAAAAGTTTAGCTACCTGTAATTCAATTTGTTTTTCTTGTGGAAAAACCTCTTTTACAAGCATGCCATTGTTTCCCTTCCCTGCCGCAGTAATCCCTTCCCTTAGTTGGAAAATTAGATAGAAATGGTAATAATTACTCATTTTTAAATTACCTCAGGCTAAATAATTAAAGGTCAGAACTCCTGTTAGAAACAGGTATTGTAAAACTGCTGTCTCGTTTATTCTTCTCACTTTCAATTTGCAGAACTGGAGCAGTCACTATGTGAAAGAAGTTCAAATGTGTGCTCCCTAGCTTCTAAAGATTGCTAGTTTTGTTATGATTTGCTGCAATTCCCCTCAAACCTGCTGAATTTTATATGCCTTAACTGTAAACACTCTCTTTGCATGCATAATAGTGCTTTTCTCAGAAAGTCTGAAGAATAAAATCTGCCCAGTTTTTAAGAAAGTTGTAAAAATTACAAAGTCCGCCTTCTTAAGAGAGGACATTTATTTCTGTCAACTGCTGTTACACAAACTTCGCACTAAGTTGAAGAACCCGTCACCAGCATGTGCTTTGAGGTAGCCTTTCAGGGAGAGACAGCTCAGATCTTGCAGCCTTTTCCTGCAGTCTCGAGCCAAACACAGATGCTCCATGGGAATTTTACCTCTGCGCTTTGGACATACGTGTGAATGAATAGGTATCTAACAAGTGTATAGTCAGTGGATTGTATTTCCTTATTTTCTGTTTTTTCTAGCAAATAATGATTGACAGTATGCAATGGAAGTAGGGACGGTTGCGCTCAATCCTGCATAGCTGTGCAGACAGGGAGGCAGAGCGGAGGAAGCTGCTCCCTTCGCTTCTGACCTGTTGGCAGAACTCACTCGGTAGAAGGACTTGTGTACTGTAACAGCGGTGAAAAGTAACTGGATGCTCCGCCCGAAGGTGTCTGTGCCGCTGTATTCCTGGCATCTTCATGACCTAATGGCCTCTTATTCTAGTAGGTCCTGATGAAGATGTTGATTTCCCTTCTGTGACACTTTTTGGCTTGACATACTATCCAAATTCCAAATTTCCATTGAATATTTCAGAAAACAGGATAAAACTGTAGCAGCAGTGGCAGTAAAGTTTCAAAAAATAGATCGGATATAAAGGCTTCCCTGGGTGGGGCAAAGCTTATAAAATACTGTTTTTAAAGTGCCACACAGTTTTAGAAAGAGATTATGTTATATTTTCCTCTCTCAGAAAAGGCATACCCTATCCAGAAAGAATTTATGAAAATGCTTCTGACAGAACATTAAACATAATTGCTCAGGGCGTGATTTGCTTGCCCTAACGCAGGCATCTAGTCCCCTTCTGGATGGCCTCATTTATGGTGCTGGGCCTCCAGCTACTGCTGCAGGAGGTTGCAGGTCGGCTGTAGGACCTGGGCCTATCTGTCAGCCCTTGGGAGCACGTCTCTGACAGATTTGGACATCTCAGATATCACTCAGCTTAGGATGCTGTGTAGCTTCCAAAATGACTGTAATAATTCAGTATGGTAATGCTGAAACAAGTTTATAATCTTGTTTCACTAGTTCAGGCAGTGTGGGTTTAAGCTTTTCCCGTCTGTCCAGCGTGTTAAACAGCCAAGAGACTACTGCTTCGCATTTGTAAGAAGTCTGAAAGCCCCTAGAAAGGTCAGGGAAAAAAGAGGGGGCTTTTGTTCCTTAGCTGACTGTCCTGGTTTCGGCTGGGATAGAGTTAATTGTCTTCCTAGTAGCTGGTACAGCGCTGTGTTTTCAGTTCAGTATGAGAAGAATGTCTTTCACCTAGGGCTGTCAGATCAACAGCTTTTTACAAGTCGGACGTATTTCTTTACAGTTAGCTGTGTACGTCGTACCTACAGCAGAGCAGACGTACCTGCGTAACGGAGAGAGCATGGCGGGTGGTGCAGCTAGGTCAGTTCTGGCGTCACGGCGAAGCGGGCGGTGCTGCGGGGCGCTGCTCTGTTCTGTGCAGGCCCCTCGCAGCCCGGCCCACGCGTCCGAATGCAGCGCTGCATTGTGCAGGCAAGGTGTAGGCTTCTGAAACTACAACTTAGTCCTTAAGAAACTGAAAATTGGACCTGTAATTTCTGAAATCAATACTTTATCCTAAAATACAAGTCTATAATCCGTGGGAGAAGGGCAGGGGAAAGAGAACTGCCATTTTCTGCTGTTAGTATGGCTACAACTTTCCTTTAAGCTCTGTCCACCGCAGCAAGCAGAGGGAAAAAATGCAGACAGTTCATTAAACATTTTCTCCTTAGCAGCTGTTCTGCGTCTGAAGCAGGGAGATGTTCTTAATGTTGGCAACAGTCCAGTCAAAA